>JAQPZY010000937.1:0-600000 GCA_029931535.1 Margaritifera margaritifera
TGAGAATTCAAATAACATGATTATTAAGAATGACTTGAGAATTCAAATACATGATATTAAGAATGACTTGAGAATTCAAATACATGATAATAAGAGTGACTTGAGAACTCAAATACATGATATTAAGAATGACTTGAGAATTCAAATACTTGATATTAAGATTGACTTGAAAACTCAAATACATTGATATTAAGAGTGACTTGAGAATTCAAATACATGATATTAAGAGTGACTTGAGAACTCAAATACATGATATTAAGAGTGACTTGAAGAACTCAATACATGATATTAAGAGTGCCTTGAAAACTCAAATACATGATATTAAGAGTGACTTGAGAACTCAAATACATGATATTAAGAGTGACCTTGGAGGAAATCTCAAATACAAAATATTAAGAGTGACTTGAGGAATTCAAATATGACATAAATATAACTGTAGCCATGTAGAAAGGAACTGTTGTATATGGACAACTCATAACACAAATTGCCCAATAAATTGATGTGCAATTCCTGAATCACAAACATGGAACTCTAATAAAATAATTCCTTTACGACTGGAAATACAACATCAAATATGAGCTTGAAAATTGAAATATCATCATTCAAAATGTGTGCATCAAGAATGAACTTTTATGGAAAAATAACTCATGCAAACTATTTCAAAGAATAAAAAGAAGAAGAAAAAACCATTGGCCAAGCCTGTTTAAACATTGGATTAAAAGTCATCTTCTTTTTTTTTTTTTTGGGGGGTGGGGGGGGAAATGTTATTCATGGTTTAGGCAAAAAAAAAAAGAAATTAAAAATTAGGGTATATTTTTGTTTTTTTTTTAAACATTACATTAAAATCAAATAATATTTACAAGCCCTTCAAAGAGTTACTGAGTCAAAAAACCCCAGTTCAAGTTAGATGCAGAAATCAATTTTAGCAATGTTCTTTTTTTTATAATTTAAAAAAAAAATTAATTTTTTATTTTTTTTCTTGCAAAACATTATATAAAAACTCAAATAAAATTTCAAGGGCTTCAAAAGTACTGAGGCAAAGCTGGCTCAGTTAGATAGCACAAAATCAATTTTTGGCAATGTGATTTTTTTTTAATAAAAAAAAAAAAAATTCGGTGGGGGGTGAAGTGCTAGGGTCGGCTACGTGAAGAAACAGGGACGGTCTGCAGACCGGAAAACACACATATTTTTTTGGGGGTGGCCCTCATGGAATATATTACATGGGAAATAAATAACTTACTTCAGTTACATCTGCAAAGACTATAAAACAAATGCTTTAAAGTTTATTTGTATGTAAATTTCAATATCACTTTAAATCAGAAAATGTTAGTGCTGTAATCTTCAACATAGGAAAGATAAATAATCATTGCAACAATTAACAGAAAATGTTAATTAATTTTAGCATAAAAATCCAATATCATATTTTAATATATATACCTGGTACACTTAGAATATACCATACATCAATATTGTGGATGTTTAATTTAATGTCTGCAAATGTTGTCTTTCATCTCTCCTCGTCTTTGAGTCGCTCTCATCCACTCTTTCTTCTCTTCTTCTCTTTTTATTGCTCTTAGATATCTTTTCCACTGCATTCTTTCAATTTTCCAACCCTTCGGTCTCTGATGCTTTCTTCTTGATTTGTTGTAATACCTCTTCCATGGTTGCCTTTCCCTAAACAGTTTTGTCTTCTCTCTTAGGGCCTCTGTGACTTGATCCTTTGCTGAGTCTTGCATCATCTCCTAAACGCATCTACCACCACACCCATCATCCTGTTCAGCAAAGTGATGACATTACCCAGCTTGTCTATCATTTTGTTAGAACATGATATTACTGTTGTCCCTGAGATAGAGTTATAAGATCTTAACCCACCTCTTCCTTAGGTGGAATTGAAAAACTACTTGTAAGTGTGAGGGCAACTGCATATGGAGCATGAGCTGCTGCTCATGGACTTCTTCTAGATAAGACGGAATAGATCTGTTAGAAAATGGCATGTATCCCAGTCCTTCCATGTGTAAGAATCCTAGAAGGATATCTTCATTATGAGACTTGTCGAATAGTCCAGTTGCATGCATGGTCTCTTCTAGTGCACCATCTGGCAACCTAATTCTGATGCATCTTGCCTTTGAGTGCTTGCTCTTCCTTGCCTCTGAAAATGAAACAAGTAGGTTGTCTGATTTTGTCATCCTCTTCTAATATTACATAGGGGTACAGGTTTTGTTGTAGACTGGCCATTTCATTGACAACTCTTGCCCTGGCTTCGTAGCTCCTACACCACAGGACCAGTCATTCAGTCAGACCCAAAACATCAACAAAGACTTCTGAATGAGAAACATCGGTTTACAGAAGGCCTATTTAGAAGACAGCACTTCATCACCCTAAGAAGGCAGCCTTCAACAACTTCAGAGGACTGTTCAACGCAAACTCAGAGAGCTGCAAGACTCATGGCTGAGCAAATAAGGCAGATGAAATTCAGTCCTACGCAGTCAGGAATGACATGAAGAACTTCTATGTTGCTTTGAAGACAATCCTATAGGCCACAGTCATCAGCAACATCTCCACTACTGAGTGCCGACACTGCCATGCTGCTCACTGACAAAGAAAAGATACTACAAAAATTACAGAATGCTTCAACAACATCCTCAATCAACAGTCCTCTATCAGCGAGGAGGCAGTTGATCGACTGCCCTGAGTGGAAATCAACATATCACTTGCTGATCCCTGGAAATCAACATATCACTTGCTGATCCCTGGAAATCAACATATCACTTGCTGATCCCCCCAATGTTGACTGAAAATTTGAAAGTAATTGACCTGCTGTCAATAGCAAAGCACCTGGAGCAGATGCTATACCATCAGAAGTCTACAAAGCCAGAGCTTGCCCATGACCCAGAAAATGACCCCCTCTTTTCCAGTCAATGTGTACTAGGGGAACAACTATACCCCAGGAGTACAAGAATGCATCCATCATCCACTTGTACAAATGGGAAGGCAACAGGACAATGCTGCAACTACCATCGGGGGCATATCCTTGCCTGGCAATAGCCGGCAAAATCCTTGCCACAATTCCTTCTGAATCGTCTTGTGCATCACATTGTCAAGGGCTCCTGCCTGAGAGTTGGTGTGGTTTCAGGAAAGGAAGAGGGACCACAGTCATGGTTTTGCAGCTCATCAACTCCAGGAGAAAATGCCAGAAACTAAACTTCAACCTGTACATGGCATTCATCGACCTGACAAAAGCCTTTAACACAGTCAGCCATGGAGGCCTTTGGAAGATCATGGCAAAATTTGGTTGCCCAGAGAATTCATTGTGATGGTTTCAGCAATTCCATGATGAATGCTTGCTTGTGTCGTGGACGACGGCGAGGCATCTGAACCATTCCCAGCTACCAGTGTAGTCAAGCAAAGCTGTGTGTCGGCCCCAACCCACTTCTGTATGATGTTCTCTGCCATGCTTACTGATGCCTTCCATGACTATGACACTGGGATTGACATCAGAAACCAGACTGATGGCAAGCTGTTCAGTCTCAGGAGACTACAGGTGAAGATGAATGTACAGGAAGTGACTGATCACAATCTCCTATTTGCTGTTGACTCTTTCCTGAATGCCAGATCTGAGTTTGACATGCAACAGAGTATGGATCATTTCTCTTCAGCATGTGACAACTTTGGTCTCACAATCAGTATCAAGAAGACAGAGGTGATGCACCAACCTGCACCAGAAAAGCCTTACATAGAGCCTACCATCACAGTAAATGGCCAAACCCTTGTGGCAGTGGATAAGTTCACCGATCTTGGCAGCACACTGTCACATGGAGTCCACATCGATGATGAAACCAATGCCCGAATCGCTAAAGCAAGTGTGGCCTTCGGCAGGACTATATGAAAATTGTGTGGGAGGCTAGAAGCATCAGTCTACACACAAAACTGAAGGTCTACAAAGCCATTGTGTTGCTGACCCTGCTGTATGCTTGCGAAACCTGGACAGTGTACAAACGCCATGCCAAGAAGCTGAACCATTTTCACATGGGCTTCTTGAGGAAACTGATGAGGATAAGATGGCAGGACAGCGTCCCAGACACTGAGTGAGGTTCTCAAATGGGCAGAAATTCCAAGCATCCACACTCTGCTGATGAAATCACAGTCACCAGGATGTCAGACGAGCGACCACAAAAAAATATCTTCGGTGAGCTGAAGGATCGAAAGCGATCTCAGAGTGGTCAGAAGAAATGCTTCCAAGATTCCTTCAAGTCATCCTTGAAACACTTCATCATTGACGCTGAGTCTTGGGAAGATCTTGCACAGGAACACTCCACCTAGTGGAGTCTCATCCATACTGGTACTGGAGCTGCTAACTTCGAACAGAGGAGAGTTGCAGAGGCTGTGCAGAAGCGCGAGCAGCGTAAATCTCAAAATTGCGGCACATCCTATACCGATCAAGCAAACCCAAGCGGCATCTCCTGTCCAGTGTGCCAGAGATAGTTCAAGGCACAAATTGGCCTGATCAGCCACTCACGCACTCAAAAGAACCAAACCAGTTAGTAATGTCATGGTCATCTTCAAACTCAAAGGACGAACAAGAACAACAGCAACAAGTTGAGAGAGAGAGGAGAGAACTGTTTATTTCAGTTTTGATCCATTCAGGAGGGTAGTTTCTCTTCAGGACATATGATCAATCATGGACTTGACCAGAAATTTGGATCTTCCCTTAGATCAGGTGTCCCACCATCATGGTAGCTCATGGCAGTCCCCCCCCCCCCTTAGAATATTACCTAAAATCTGCAGATCATCTGCCCTCAGGCATATTGCCAAATGGGCGAGTCCACCAGTGTATGCAAGTACATAATACTAATGCCCCCCCCCCCCTTCAAATGTAATGAATCCCACTTAAAAAAAGAGTGCATGAATATCATGCACATTCATTTGGCCACAAGAATAATAAAACCTGTAACATTCATTATTATTAACAAAGCTCAATCTGATCATGTAAGAGCTTGACTTCTGGGAGGATGTCTTCATTATGGGTCTTGCCTTTAAGTGCTCATTCTTCCTCACCCATGAATGAAAGAAACTCTGGCTGTCTGCTTTTGTCATCCTTGTCACGTAGATATCTAATATCACATATCTAATATCACATAGATATCTAATATCACATATCAATGCAGGTTTTATAGTAAGCTGGACACTTTGTTGACGATTTTGCCCTGGCTTCGTAGCTCCTGCATCATTGCTCGATGCTTTGGATATCACTCAACATGTTGCTCCAGCTATGTCATTTTGTCTGAGCAATTGAACTTGCAAGTTAAACACTAGAACGGTACTGAATATAAATATGTTGATAATTCCGATGCATTCTCCAGTGTACTTATGGTAACTAAGGCACTGGTATGCCCTTCTCTAGCTTGTACTGATAAAGTTTGACATCTCAATTTGTTTGGCAGTCAAGCTAGAAATTGGATTAAACAACCTCAAAACAAAAGTATTTGGAAGCTATGGTGTAATAATGGATAATTTCCATAACTCTTATTCCACTAGACCAGTCAGTCAGTCCCTAACATCAACTCGTGGAGAGAGAGAGAGAGAGGGGAGAACTGTTTATTTCAAATTAGCGCATTTTTTATCAATTCAGGAGGGTAGTTTCTCTTCAGGACACATGATCAATGATGAACTGGACCAGATATTTGAATCTGCCCTTAGATCAGGTGGCCCACCATCATGGCAGCACATGGCAGTCCTACCCTTATAATATTACCTAAAAATTTGCAGCCCATCTGCACTCGAGCAGATTGCCAAATGGGCAATTCCACCAGTGTATGTGATTACATAATGCCCATTTCCCATGTAATGAATCCCTATTTAAAAATGAGCACACGAAAATCATGCACATTGGATTTGCCATGAGAATAATAAAACCTGTAACATTCATTATTATTAACAAAGCTCAATCCAATCATGTAAGAGCTTGACTTCTAGATCAACCTTCACTGTCAAGCACTTACTGACTTGTTGCAGATGAGGAATGATCCACTTTTATTGATTATTTAGTCATTAAAAGCATTGTATGAACTGCACTTAGTCAGGTATTTCAGTGGCATACATACAGTTTTCCATGTGCTGATAATAACAAATAAACTTTAATCTGTATCTTCATTCATCAAGTTGTTTATTACACATATTTGTTGAAAAAATGCTAGAAGGGTTTTATTCATAGATACCATTGTTATAAACAAAATTGCCCCTACCCTTAAAATATTGAAAATGTGAAATTCCCTACCCTTAAAATATTGAAAATGTGAAATTCCCTCCTTGTGAAAGTGCTATAGGGGGAAAATCCCAGAGAAAGTCTCTGAGTGCTTTGTTTGAAGTATATAACTGATACCTTAAGGAATTATATATCAAGCCTCAACAGTCAACGGATAAAAGTTTGATTAAATTACGAAACAACTATTACAAGTCAGCAAAAAGAGAAAAGAATTATTTTCCGTCCATACAAAAGAACAATAAAATGTTAGCTTTCCTCTTACCTGCTTACCTGTATCTTACCTAAAAATGTTTTGTAATGTGATATTTAAATGGATATCTGTCTTTGCATAGTTTGTAAGCAATTGTTTAATTCATATTTTTTTTTTTTAAATATTATTTACAGGTGTGGTTATTGTCAGAGTTTAGCTCCAGAATGTAAGAAAGTTGCCACTACCTTGAAGGTAAAATCTGTTAATTATACATACTTTCCCAAATCTCATTATAGAAAGAGGTTTAGCACATCTTTAGACTGGAATGGAATTTTACTAATTTGCTAAGTTGGTTACTGTTGCAAAGTGATTTGTAAAATTCAATAAATATGGTCTTTAGAAATATGCAGTTGAATGATAATTCTAATTATACAAATGTTACTAAAAATACATTCTTATTACATACAGCACTCTCTCATTATAACACTGTCATTCGAGCCACACAGTATACCACCTTAAGCTCCCATTATAACACTGTCCATGGGAGCCACACAGTATACCACCTTAAGCTCCCATTATAACACTGTCCATGGGAGTCGCACAGTATACCACCTTAAAGCGAGACTTCCTTATAATAAATATAATTTATTGCTGCTTAACAAAACAGGATTCATGACCATACCTCATTTATAAAAGGACCACGATACAAAGAATGACATTATAGTGAGGGAGTGCGGTAATGAGACTTTTCATGAGTAAGAGCTGTACTAAATGAAAAACTTATTAAAAATAATACTTTATCAGGGGGAAATTATTTAGTACTATATATGTGGATATTTATTTTTAGTCACATACATGTATTTATTTAATCAGAATCAAGAATTGTATTTTAAGAATATTTTAGATACTATTTTCTTCTTTTTTCTGTGTACAGGGAGTGGTAAAAGTTGTAGCTGTAGAAACCACTGTATGTCAGAGTATGGCCTTTCAGTATAGTGTAAAAGTATATCCTACCATCAAGATTTTTAGTGAAAATAAAAACAGCAGTTGTTGTTCTTTTTTGTCCACCATGCTTTATTATAAGCAGAATGATTGACTATTTGATACTGCCCATCTTGACTTTGCCAGTAAACATGTTTGTATAGGCAAACACAAAGTTGATGGCACATATGCATACCTGTGACAGAACCAGGATTTTAAACCAGTAGATTTGCAAATTTTGATCAGTAGTATGACTTCTAAAAAGGTAGATTTTTTATCGGCATAAATTTTACGTGTTTTAAGGGGATCTAAAACAAAACAAGTTCATTTTGTCACATAATATGTTATTCCTCTTCATATCATAATAAAACTCAAAATTTTGAACATGATTCCGATTCAGAATCTGATGGAAAATGTTACAATAATAGTTAGTTAATATGCAGCCAGTATATTGTTAATTAAATGAAAAAAAGAAGAGTTGTACATCTCACAGTTCACTGCAAAGATATTTTATAAAAATCCACAGGCATTTTTAGTTTCCTTCACAAGATCACTGTCACTAGTTTTCTGGTCCAGACTTCCCCTTGAATCACTCTGGATTTTCCGAAGAATGGAGAATGTCATCTCTGTGTCAGCATTGGAATGTGGCAATGATAGGACAACTACACTCAGTCCAAAAATCTGTTGGCAAGTTTCACCACTGTAATTAATTGTAAACAAATTAGATTTTAGACTTGAAATAAACCAGTTAAAAAACACATGATTTTAATAATTTATCCCAACTTTAAAATTAATATTAAGTAATACACTTTTTAACTCGCGGATATATTTTATCTAGGACTTGAACATAATTGTTGTGCTTTTATCTGATTTTCTAGAAGTCTGAACTTCACATTGTAAAATCTGGTTCACTGGTGATGACCTTGGTTGAAACAAACTTTCCAGAAGCTATCTTAGCCAGCCTGGTCATCTCTACATGGTAGGTGTCCAATCATTGATTCACCAGCCCTAAAAAGACTCAATGCAAAGTCATGACCTATCCTACTCGCCTGCACACACTTAAATTCTGGTATCCAAGCTGTTGTTAAACTTGTTGTAGTATTTCTTAGCTAATGGCTTCTTAGCACTTGGGGAGAAAGCGGTCATTTTGGCATTTTGACATGAATTGAAAAAAAAATATGCAAGCTGCCCTTTAAATATTCATCTTAAACCATCGTGAACATTACAAGAACAATTAAAAGACATCAAATCAAAATACTTACTCAAGTGTTTCTGCCAAGATCATTTTTGGTCGGTCTCTCCATTTTTATCTTCCTTCCATGACAGATCGGCCGAGTTTTAATCAAAGATTCATGGTCATCATGGATTACCTTTGATCCTTTTATACTTTATAACACCTCAAACAACATCCCGTATTTGGCCTTAAACTCTCCAAATTACAACAATAAGGTAATCAATTAGCCCGCTTCTTGTGTACACATTGCTAACAATTGTAATCCAACTGATAGGTCGAACATTTCCGGTTCCCAGTAGACTGGTTCTGGCTGGTTTAAATAATGTGTTGATAGAACGCGTAAAAAAACCAGGTTTAAAAAAAAATAATAATAAAAATTCCTTGAAATTTTAAAAACCGGTAGATTCGACTACTGAACAGTATGTGCGGTAGATGGTCTTTAAAACAGTATTTTTGGCCTACCGCTGGTAGAATCACAGGTAATGCATATGGGTTCTGCACAGAAGTAAATATTTTTGTCAACAAGACATGGACTGGCCCAGAAAAAAGGGTAGTCGGCTTGATTAATATGCTAATACTGTACAACATGGACTGGCCCAGTCAAATGGGTAGTCAGATTGATAAATATGCTAATACTGTACAACATGGACTGGCCCAGAAAAAAAGGGGTATTCAGCTTAATAAATATGCTAATACTGTACAACATGGACCTGCCCAGAAAAAAGGTTAGTCAGCTTGATAAATATGCTAATACTGTACAAGATATCAATTCAAAGATTCATATGCATATGCATCTCAGACCAATTAACCTTCTACAGAGTGCACAAAAAAAACTTTTAATGCCACTGTGCTGTTCGTGACTGAGAAAGACATTCTGTTTACATTTTGTTTGCTATCAGGGCCCCCAGTTGATAAATATTTTAACTTGCCTATGTTATTAAACAGAGGGCTATTATATGTATGTAGATCTATAATATTGTACAATTTCTTCCACAACATTTTAATATATTCTTTAACTTCAAACCCATGGACACAATTGGAGATAATGGTGTTTTAAAATTGTTTCCACTCCACTGTTAATATCAGCTTTTTCTCCAGGATGTCCAGACAGAGTGGCAGTTTCTCACTCAGACATTATTGACAGATGTGATTTGCAGTTTTTTGGGGAGGGTGAGGGGGAGTGGAGGCAGTTTTAATAGGAGAGGAATAGGCTGTTTATATTGTACTAAACATTATGATAAATTACTGATTAAGCCCTGAATGCTAAACATTATGATAAATTACTGATTAAGCCCTGAATACTAAACATTATGATAAGTAACTGATTAAGCCCTGAATGCTAAACATTATGATAAATTACTGATTAAGCCCTGAATGCTAAACATTATGATAAATAACTGATTAAGCCCTGAATGCTAAACATTATGATAAATTGCTGATTAAGCCCTGAATGCTAAACATTATGATAAATAACTGATTAAGCCCTGAATGCTAAACATTATGATAAATTACTGATTAAGCCCTGAATGCTAGACATTATGATAAATTACTGATTAAGCCCTGAATGCTAAACATTATGATAAATAACTGATTAAGCCCTGAATGCTAAACATTATGATAAATAGCTAATTAAGCCCTGAATGCTAAACATTATGATAATTAGCTAATTAAGCCTTGATGCTAAAACTGGATTTCACAACCTTTCCAAGTGTAGTTGGAAAAACAGAAGAAGGTACTGACTGAAGGAATGGGGAGGCATTCCCTCCCATCTGCTGGGGTGGTGTAGTCACCCCCGGTCCCTATTTAATAGATCCCGAATGTACCAAAAGCATACTGAGTCTCTACAGAAGTGCATCAGCACTTTTGTCTAGAGTCTCTCTGGGAGTATATCAGCAGTTTTATTTAGCACTTCTGCTAAAAACAGTCATTAGAAGAGATGTCACTAACAACTGGACAACGTGGTTTGTGAACCCCAAAGCTACAGCATCTACTACTTCCTAACCACTTACTCCCCTTATTATAAAGACACTACTCCCCTTATTATAAAGACACTAGGAAAATCCTTAATCCAAGTGTGTCCCATTACAAAGATAACTGACTACCTCCAACAGTACAGCCATAAAGGCAAAATAGTGAGAGGTTTAAGATCAATTTGCACCCAAGGTTTACAAATTGCCCAGACTTTGAGCCTTTGTGGAACCAGATTGTATGTGTCACCTCAAAATAACTAACCAGCCTGACCTTTACCCACACACTCAACACAGCAGATGAGTATGAAATGGTTTTTCAAAAGACCAGAAAATCCCAAAGTTTCATGGGTAAATCATTTGCAAATATAGTGCTGAATAGCAATATAAATTGCACTATTTGTGTTAAAATGGAAAAATCCAAAATCTTTAAAAGCACTTGTACAACCTCAAATATATTTCAAATCAAGAGGATATTGAGGTACAAATGCAATGCCAAGAAGCTGAACCATTTTCACGTGGGCTAATTGTTCTGTTTTTTTTTCAGCAAGGATATCCTGAAGATGTGATAGAGTTAAATGAACAAAACTTCCAGGAGCTGGTCTAGGACAGTGAGTACATGTACATGGATGGTAGAGTTATTTGCTCCATGGTGCAGACATAGTAAGAACCTCATTCCACTTTGAGCTCTGTGGTCACAGAAATGTTGGGAAAAAGTAAAGTTTGGTGTCTGTGATGCCACAATCAACCAACAGTATGCTAGTTGATATGGAGAAAGTGCCACTTCAAAGAAAGATGGTAGGATGTTGTTATAAAATTGGATAAAATTTGTTGTTATGATGTACAGGTGTTGGTTATAGATGTATTATAAACCATTCAAATTATGATAATTATCAGGTACATATCTGTTTCAGAATAGTTTATGAATATAATAATTATCAGGTACATATCTGTTTCAGAATAGTTTATGAATATGACAATTATCAGGTACATACCTGTTTCAGAATAGTTTATGAATACGATAATTATCATGTATATATGTGTTTCAGAATAGTTTATGAATATGACAATTATCAGGTACATACCTGTTTCAGAATAGTTTATGAATATAATAATTATCAGGTACATATCTGTTTCAGATAGTTTATGAATACGATAATTATCAGGTACATATGTGTTTCAGAATAGTTTTATGAATATGATAATTATCATGTATATATCTGTATAAAGTTAGAGGTTGTGTAGTGTGGGGAGTTTTCTACACATTGCATTTGATTTGTAATCCTGAAACATTGGCATTGTCAACAAAGTCACAATTTTAGTGAAATGCTTTTCCAAAAGTGCATATGACAACATTTGAAACAATGTGGTTAAATACTGAATCCTTCTGTCGCCACTTTGACGTCTCTTTTCATATTTAGGGGTTGCCAACAATCAAGATGTTCTCATCTGGTCATAAAAGTTGTGAAGCAATGAATTTTGAGGGTGGATGTTCCTTGTCAAACATCATAAACTGGGTCACAGAAAAACTTGAAGAAAATAATCCCACCAGCAGAAGTTCAAAGGTGTGGAAGTTGTATTACTCCTTGAAGATTAGAGCTTATGGTAAGTTGTTTTTACAGAATATTGACTTTGATTGTGTACCTTGTCCAATTAGTGTGGCTATTTATATAAGTATATATTAGGCCATTACATAATTTGAATTTCTTTTTTTCTGTATATGTGCGAGATAAAGGGTATCGCTGCAGGGTTGCATCTAGGACGTGCAATCCTGACAATCCCCCACCCCAAATTTAAGATTTCACGCAAACAAAAATCATGAAGAATGCGCTTTTTTTATATAAAAAAATTTTATGTAAAAATTTTGGTTGTCACTCAGTGGATATATTGTCCTAGTGTAGTTGTGAAACACATCACATATTTCCTGTGTGTCACATGCTCAATTCAGACTGGTTACTAAAAAAAGTTAGGAGAGCATATGTTTGATGGTGAGGCTAGCTTGGCAGGACAATGCATTAAATGGCAAAACCATTTAAAACTCTGACACTTTTTATTATTTTAGCAGATGTTTGCGTCAATAGGCGCAGTGACAGTGAACAAACAAATTCTCATGCTGATCACATATCAGACGATGCTAGTGATGATGTGCCTAAAGATGGTGGCGCTGAAACTGAGGGTCCATCCAATGTCAAAAAAACAAAACAATACTTATTCAATTCAGACTGAAAAACAAAATTGACTATGGCTGGAAACAAAGTAAAAAAGTGAGATGTTTGGCAGATGGTGTGTAAAAACTGGCAAAGAAAATTCATTCACACATGGAAATACTAATTTCAGAACGTCAACTCTTGACAGACACGTTGAATTACCAGCTCACTAATAGGTGATTCAGGCTTCTAAACTAAGTGAAAATGTTAAAACGACATGCTTAACAGCTATGATGTGACATGCAGGAAATACATGACACTGTTTTATAAGATACAAGAGGGGTGACAATTGGCAGCCTATGGTTTGATTCTTTAACGGTAATTGTGTCAAGAAAATACTGTTATTAGAAAACAAACCTGATTGCAAAGTGCCATACTGTAATATGCAGAAAACATATGTATTAAGTGTTGCACTGTAATATACAAAACATATGATATGTATTAAGTGTTATACTGTAATATACAGAACACATGATATGTATTAAGTGTTATACTGTAACATATAGAACACATGATATGCATTAAGTGTTACACTGTAATATACAGAATATATGATATGTATTAAGTGTTATACTGTAATATACAGAACACATGATATTTATTTAGTGTTACACTGTAATATACAGAATATATGATATGCATTTGATACATTTATTATACTTGCTATTGCTACTGTTTGAATCTGTTGAAGTTTTTTTTTACACCATACTGGGAGGCCCCAACTATCACTACACTGGCCCCCCTTTTTCAGATTCAATGGGGGCAAGTTCCCACATTTACCAAATCCTAGATGCAACCCTGTCACTATAGCAGGCATCATCAGATGACTAAAGTGACAAATAGTAACTACTAAGAAATTTTAGATATATATTATGGACAAACAGTTATTACGATTTCTAGAATATTTGATTAATTCATTGCATGAAATAATACAACTTTAGAATGTTGATATTTTAGTTGAAATTTGTATGCCCTCAGCATATCAGTGGAGGTGGCGTATTGTGCTGTGCATGTCCCGCCATCCCTTCACATTATGCCATGTCTGTGATGAATTTTGATGGACTTAATGAAATTTGGTATGATGCTTTACATAAGGAAAACCTAGGTGAAATTTGATTTTCACCATTATCTGGCAAAAGTTTATGGAGTTATTGCCCCTTTTTATGTAGACATTTGCCTTTCAATTTCATTTCTGCTGAGTTACTTTTGATGGACTTTATAGATTGATGTCATAATTAGTATGCAGCTTTACATTAAGAAGACTTGGGACTAGATTGATTTTCACCATTTTCTGACAAAAGTTTACAGAGTTGTGGTAACTTTTGAAGCACTTTATGGATTGAAGTCAGATTGGTTATGAGGCTTTACTTTAACTTCCACTCAGTAATATTTTCAAACACTTCATTGATTTAAGCTAAATTTGGTATGAGGCTCTATATAGAACAGAGTTATGTCCCCTGTTTGACTTAGAACTTTGCCTTCAATTTTCACTGAGTAACATTTTGAAGGACTTCAGTGATTTAAGCTAAATTTGGCATGAGGCTTTATATTAAGAAACCTAGGTCATGTTTGAGTTTTACTGTTTTCCAGCAGAAACAAATGCTCAAGGTCCCTGTTGACTTCGAACTTTGCCCTTTAATTGCATCAGTTTGGTTGGGGGTTTCTGTGCATATTTAGAAGGTTTACAAAAAGAGAAAGAAATTTAAGATGTTGCAGATAACTAATGATAAGAGATAATTGATGGCTTACAAAGGTTGCACATTTCCTTTCTTTCTTTTTGTTTTCCTTTTTTTTGTTTTTGTTTTCGATTCAGGCATCCTACACATGATTTGTATTGCCCTGTCTATAATAAATTGGGATACCCTGATAACAAATTTTGAGGACAATCAGCTGTATACTTTCTGTACTGCCTCATATTTTGGACTGGGACTGACAGTCTGAATGTCATTCACAACTACCTCCAACTTATGAATAGTATAGGAGAAAAATTCAAAAAAGATGTAGGGGTCATTACCTTGTCTCTGAATGATACACTGATAATAAAATAGCTGAATGAAATCTTTGACGGAGGAAATTAAATGTTTATATATACCTCCATTTTTTGTCTCGGTATGCTAATATTCATGGGAAGACACTGTATCTCAGTTGGTAGGGGTCAGACTTGTAATCCAAGGGTCATGGGTTTGATACTAGTCCAGGCCAACACAGGTCTGTTGACTCTCTGTGCCTTTAGGAAAGAGAACTTAGCTCCCTTTTCCTAAGCATGGTACATGTATATCCAATAATGTGTTCAAAGTGCCAATAAAAAAATCACAAAAAAACCGTTATAAACATAAACACATTAAATACATGAATGGAATATTAAACATAAACACATTAAATACATGAATATTAAAATTAAACACATTAAATACATGAATTGAATATTAAACATAAACACATTAAATACATGAATGGAATATTAAACATAAACACATTAAATACATGAATAGAATATTAAACATAAACAAAGCAAACATCTAACAAGGAAGTGAATATCAAATAAAGAAACAAGTCTTAAAAAATAAATACAGTACTGAGTTGAAGTATTTACATAATAAATAAAATAGTAACCTATTCAAGATGCTTTAATTGTGTGATTTATTAGCATTTTATGCTCATGCTGATAATCGTATGTGCTCTCTATACAGATGACTGTTTACAGAAGTAGGTGCACAGACAGCTTTCAATGACTTTAGGTCTTGGAACCAAATTTAGTGATAATTATGAAATTTTAGAACAGTTAAATTTCTACTCAGTTATTGTCTTGCCGGTGAAGGTATGTTGAGACATAGGTATAACTTTTCAGGTAGTGACAGAGACAGAGGTATGTTGGGGTTTAATGGAACATCAGCACATGAAGGACTATTTAGATTAGTAAGATTGGTGTTTAATGGAACATCAGCACATGAAGGACTATTTAGATTTAGTAAGATTGGTGTTTAATGGAACATCAGCACATGAAGGACTATTTAGATTAGTAAGATTGGTGTTTAACAGAACATCAGCACATGAAGGACTATTTAGATTTAGTAAGATTGGTGTTTAACAGAACATCAGCACATGAAGGACTATTTAGTTTAGTAAGATTGGTGTTTAACAGAACATCAGCACATGAAGGACTATTTAGATTTAGTAAGATTGGTGTTTAACAGAACATCAGCACATGAAGGACTATTTAGATTTAGTAAGATTGGTGTTTAACAGAACATCAGCACATGAAGGACTATTTAGTTTCAAGGCAATGCGAGTAGCCAGGATTTAACACCATAACTCTGATAGTGAGTTCAGCTTGCTAACCAGTAAGCCATTGCTGATCCTACTTTTGTATGTATTCCAGAAAGTTTGGTAAAGTTTATAAATGTTTAGCTAGCCTCAAGAAAGAAGTAGATGAGAGCAAATGTACTACACCCAGCATCAGCATAAAAGCATATTTATTTGTACAGCCGCACTGCATCACAACTGTTCTCTCTTCCTAGATCCTAGGCAGCATTTTAGAGTGGGTTTCATAGCATGTAGACTCTGGGGAGGAGGTCAAGAGAGCTAACTTTGTACATGTAGATTATTTGTACATTCTTAGACATGTTTTTGCAGCTAGCTCATGACTGTATAGTTTTTTGCTGTATATATATATATATATATACTGTTATATCTGGTGTCCAGAAACATGGTGAAAGGATGCATCTTGATGAGTACTACACCTTCATCACAGAAATAGTCACTTTGAGCCATATTTTATGCTTCACAGACTTTAGTTAAATTTATTTCTCAGGCTTTTTACTTGTGAGAATCATCAAAAATCATCATTGTATGCATCTCTATAAGTGCTACACTCTTCCAACAAAAGAATGTCACTGTGACCTACATTTCATATTTTACTAGCTTAACTAAAGCTTTTAGCTCATGGCCACATATGATGGTTGAACACTATAAGCATACTGTTGTTCCTAGAATCATAAAACTTGATGTGTGGATGCATCTTGAGTATTACACACTTATCACAAAAGTAGATTACTTTGATCCATATTTCACATTTCACTGAGTTTGGTGTAAGTTTGTATTTCAAGTTAATTTCTCAAGCTCTGTTCATGTCAGAATTATTAAACTAGATGATTGTATGCATTTGTGTTAGTACCATACTCATACAAGAAAAAGAATGTCACTGTGAAATACATTTAACTTTACTGGCTTTATTTTCAGTTTTGTGTTTGGCTCATGCCTAAGCATTATTTTTGCATTTGATGTATTAACTATCTAGAATCATTGAACTTTGTGAGGGGTTCCATGTTGATGATCAATTCATGCTCAATGCAGAAGTAGGTCATTAAGGCCCATATTTTACACTTCATGACTAGGGTTTAATTTTGTGTTTGTTATTAATTGTTTAGGCATTGTTCATGCTAGAACCATGAAACTGATCTCTGTTAGTATCACACCTTTACAACAAAAAAAGCTCACCATAACCATATTTCATCTTTTACTGAATTTAGTCAAGCTTTTGTAATTAGCTCATGACCACAGAAGGTTTTGGCATACTATATACATTGTATCCTTCTCAGAATCATGAAACGTGCTGAGTGGATGCATCTTCATATAGTTGACACCTTTACTACAAAAGAAGGTCTTTGTGACCTTTATTTCATGCTTCCTGAGTGCTGTTCATGTTAGAATATTGACACTTGATAATTGGATGCAAATCTGTTAGTACACTGTCATTACAACAAAGAAAAATTACTTTGGCCTGCATTTGTATTCATGATAATTAATGTTTACAATGGCTGTTACAGAGGTGAGCTATGTAACCATAGATTAAATTCTTGTTACCTAAGAAAGCCATAATCCTATGGAGGAAAAAAAAAAGAGAGAAAGCAGCTTTTGATGTGAGATTTTGTACATTGCATAACTTTGTATATTGCAGTAAGAAAAATTAGTAAAGAGCAGTAGCAGATCAGCAAAAGGTAATAAAATTGGTACAAGTAACAGAACAGTATTTTGTTTCAATCAGTTATTTTTAATTTTCATTTCAGGCAATGTTGGCAATTATATTGAGGAAAAGGATACAGTGATGAAGTAATATATGAGTTCTTAAGGTATTGAAATAAAGTCTTTTTTGTATCTATCCAGAATAATTCCATATGGCACAAAACATGTTTCAAGTTGCATTTCAGCCATTGTGACATGTGGATTAAAATTTTAATATCAGTGAAATTCTTGCCTTAATGATGCTTATTTTAATCACAGCTGTTTGCCACCAAAAAGTAAGAGAATCATCTTCATGGACAGGTTATTGCATACTATCAGTGATTTATTTCTATAATACTTGGCATGCAAGGACCCTTGAACAAAATAGCTGTGGCTTAAGAGAAGTGATCTTTAATGTAGGTTTAATTAGTTATTTATTAAGTCTTTCTATGTTAAAAATGAACAGACTGTAACAGTAACTTAAAAATTGTTAAACCAAATTTCACAATAAGCTTGTCCCATTTACCAATCAATTGCTTTTCTTAAATAGCCAGTACTTGCTCTTCTTGAATTTGCTGTCATGTTTTGTATTTTATGTTTCAGATTTGTGGGGAAAAGACTGATAGTAAGTTAATAGAACCTGTGACTGAAATATATTGTCATTCATGTCAGTAAAATGTGTTTAAACTAAAACTAGAGAGGACTTTAACCTTTAACCTTTATCACACCTTTAACAGGAATCCAATTTTTGTTCTGCCTGGAGGTTGCCTTTGAAAATAAGCATGACTGAACTTTTCAAAAATGGATATATAAGTGAATTGAAAAATTACTTCATGTGATTTCACATTTATTCATAGTGTCCCAATTTTTGGCCAGGCTGCAAAGCAATTCTGGCTTATGGATCGATGTTGTCAGTCTTTCCATCTGTCTGTCTGTCTATCTGGCTTCATCACTCAGTTTAAGGTTTGTGTTTAAGTCATATTCTCAGACACTATTTTTCTTAGAGTCACATAAGCTGGTATTTAGATGTGTCATGGGGAGTACTACACCTTTCAGTGAAAATTAATTTACTGTGACATATTTCATGGTCCAGTGATTTTTGTTAGCTTTCGCATTTAACTAATTTTCTCAGGCATGGTTTCCTATGGAGTGATATAACTTGGATTGCAATTATTTCATGATGAGTAGTACTACATCCATTAGTAGATTCTATGCCAAAGTGACCTATATTTCATGGTTCAATGATTTGTGCTTAACTTTGTGTTGAATTTGGTTCTTCTGGTTTTTTGGTTTGTGTTTATGTTATTTTTTCACACACCATTGCTAGAATCATGCAAGCTGGTATTTAGTTGTGTCCGCCCATGGTTTAGAGGAACCAAAAATGTACCGTGTTTGGTATCCCATGGATAAAAATGAATGTACAGTGATTGGTACTCCATGGATAAAAATGAATGTACAGTGATTGGTACTCCATGGATAAAAAATGAATGTACAGTGATTGGTACTCCATGGATAAAAATGAATGTACAGTGATTGGTACTCCATGGATAAAAATGAATGTACAGTGATTGGTGCTCCATGGATAAAAATGAATTTACAATGTTTGATAGCCCATGGATAAAATGAATTTACAGTGATTGGTACTCCATGGATAAAATTTAATGTACAGTGATTGGTACTCCATGGATAAAAATGAATTTACAGTGAATGATACCCCATAGATAAAAATGAATTTACAGTGATTGGTATCCCATGGATAAAAATGAATTTACAATGTTTGGTAGCCCATGGATAAAATGAATTTACAGTGATTGGTACTCCATGGATAAAATGTAATGTACAGTGATTGGTACTCCATGGATAAAAATGAATTTACAGTGATTGATACCCCATAGATAAAAATGAATTTACAGTGATTGGTATCCCATGGATAAAAATGTATTTACAATGATTGGTAGCCCATGGATAAAAATGAATTTACAGTGATTGATACCCCATAGATAAAAATTAATTTACAGTGATTGGTATCCCATGGATAAAAATGTATTTACAATGATTGGTAGCCCATGGATAAAAATGAATTTACAGTGATTGATACCCCATAGATAAAAATTAATTTACAGTGATTGGTATCCCATGGATAAAAATGTATTTACAATTATTGGTATCCCATGGATAAAAATGAATTTACAGTGATTGATACCCCATAGATAAAAATGAATTTACAGTGATTGATACCCCATAGATAAAAATGAATTTACAATGTTTGGTAGTCCATGGATAAAATGAATTTACAGTGATTGGTACTCCATGGATAAAATGTAATGTACAGTGATTAGTACTCCATGGATAAAAATGAATTTACAGTGATTGGTACTCCATGGATAAAAATGAATGTACAGTGATTGGTATCCCATGGATAAAAATGTATTTACAATGATTGGTACCCCATGGATAAAAATGAATTTACAGTGATTGGTATCCAATGGATAAAAATGTATTTACAATGATTGGTACCCCATGGATAAAAATGAATGTACAGTGATTGGTATCCCATGGATAAAAATGTATTTACAATGATTGGTACCCCATGGATAAAAATGAATTTACAATGATTGGTACCCCATGGATAAAAATGTATTTACAATGATTGGTACCCCATGGATAAAAATGAATATACAGTGATTGGTACTCCATGGATAAAAATGTATTTACAATGATTGGTATCCCATGGATAAAAATGAATATACAGTGATTGGTACTCCATGGATAAAAATGAATTTACAGTGATTGGTACCCCATGGATAAAATGAATATACAGTGATTGATACCCCATGGATAAAAATGAATGTACAGTGATTGGTACTCCATGGTACTACACTATTCATGGTTTCTTGTTTTAGATTTTGTTGATGCTATAAACATGAATTAAAAGACTCAAAGAACAATAACACTTGAGAGACAAAGATCATGTTTCCTATCTATGAATTAAAAGACTCAAAGAACAATAACACTTGAGAGACAAAGATCATGTTTCCTATCCATCAATTAAAAGACTCAAAGAACAATAACACAGAGAGACAAAGATCATGTTTCCTATCCATCAATTAAAAGACTCAAAGAACAATAACACTTGAGAGACAAAGATCATGTTTCCTATCCATCAATTAAAAGACTCAAAGAACAATAACACTTGAGAGACAAAGATCATGTTTCCTATCTATGAATTAAAAGACTCAAAGAACAATAACACTTGAGAGACAAAGATCATGTTTCCTATCCATGAATTAAAAGACTCAAAGAACAATAACACTTGAGAGACAAAGATCATGTTTCCTATCTATGAATTAAAAGACTCAAAGAACAATAACACAGAGAGACAAAGATCATGCTTCCTATCCATGAATTAAAAGACTCAAAGAACAATAACACAGAGAGACAAAGATCATGTTTCCTATCCATGAATTAAAAGACTCAAAGAACAATAACACAGAGAGACAAAGATCATGTTTCCTATCCATGAATTAAAAGACTCAAAGAACAATAACACAGAGAGACAAAGATCATGTTTCCTATCCGTGAATTAAAAGACTCAAAGAACAATAACACAGAGAGACAAAGATCATGTTTCCTATCCGTGAATTAAAAGACTCAAAGAACAATAACACAGAGAGACAAAGATCATGTTTCCTATCTGTGAATTAAAAGACTCAAAGAACAATAACACTTGAGAGACAAAGATCATGTTTCCTATCCATGAATTAAAAGACTCAAAGAACAATAACACTTGAGAGACAAAGATCATGTTTCATATCCATGAATTAATAGACTCAAAGAACAATAACACAGAGAGACAAAGATCATGTTTCCTATCCATGAATTAAAAGACTCAAAGAACAATAACACAGAGAGACAAAGATCATGTTTCCTATCCATGAATTAAAAGACTCAAAGAACAATAACACAGAGAGACAAAGATCATGTTTCCTATCCATGAATTAAAAGACTCAAAGAACAATAACACAGAGAGACAAAGATCATGTTTCCTATCCATGAATTAAAAGACTCAAAGAACAATAACACAGAGAGACAAAGATCATGTTTCCTATCCATGAATTAAAAGACTCAAAGAACAATAACACAGAGAGACAAAGATCATGTTTCCTATCCATGAATTAAAAGACTCAAAGAACAATAACACAGAGAGACAAAGATCATGTTTCCTATCCATGAATTAAAATACTCAAAGAACAATAACACTTGAGAGACAAAGATCATGTTTCCTATCCATGAATTAAAAGACTCAAAGAACAATAACACAGAGAGACAAAGATCATGTTTCCTATCCATGAATTAAAAGACTCAAAGGACAATAACACAGAGAGACAAAGATCATGTTTCCTATCCATGAATTAAAAGACTCAAAGAACAATAACACAGAGAGACAAAGATCATGTTTCCTATCCATGAATTAAAAGACTCAAAGAACAATAACACAGAGAGACAAAGATCATGTTTCCTATCCATGAATTAAAAGACTCAAAGAACAATAACACAGAGAGACAAAGATCATGTTTCCTATCCATGAATTAATAGACTCAAAGAACAATAACACTTGAGAGACAAAGATCATGTTTCCTATCCATGAATTAAAAGACTCAAAGAACAATAACACTTGAGAGACAAAGATCATGTTTCCTATCTATGAATTAAAAGACTCAAAGAACAATAACACAGAGAGACAAAGATCATGTTTCCTATCTATGAATTAAAAGACTCAAAGAACAATAACACAGAGAGACAAAGATCATGCTTCCTATCCATGAATTAAAAGACTCAAAGAACAATAACACAGAGAGACAAAGATCATGTTTCCTATCCATGAATTAAAAGACTCAAAGAACAATAACACAGAGAGACAAAGATCATGTTTCCTATCCGTGAATTAAAAGACTCAAAGAACAATAACACAGAGAGACAAAGATCATGTTTCCTATCCGTGAATTAAAAGACTCAAAGAACAATAACACAGAGAGACAAAGATCATGTTTCCTATCCGTAAATTAAAAGACTCAAAGAACAATAACACAGAGAGACAAAGATCATGTTTCCTATCTGTGAATTAAAAGACTCAAAGAACAATAACACTTGAGAGACAAAGATCATGTTTCCTATCCATGAATTAAAAGACTCAAAGAACAATAACACTTGAGAGACAAAGATCATGTTTCATATCCATGAATTAATAGACTCAAAGAACAATAACACAGAGAGACAAAGATCATGTTTCCTATCCATGAATTAAAAGACTCAAAGAACAATAACACAGAGAGACAAAGATCATGTTTCCTATCCATGAATTAAAAGACTCAAAGAACAATAACACAGAGAGACAAAGATCATGTTTCCTATCCATGAATTAAAAGACTCAAAGAACAATAACACAGAGAGACAAAGATCATGTTTCCTATCCATGAATTAAAAGACTCAAAGAACAATAACACAGAGAGACAAAGATCATGTTTCCTATCCATGAATTAAAAGACTCAAAGAACAATAACGCAGAGAGACAAAGATCATGTTTCCTATCCATGAATTAAAATACTCAAAGAACAATAACACTTGAGAGACAAAGATCATGTTTCCTATCCATGAATTAAAAGACTCAAAGAACAATAACACAGAGAGACAAAGATCATGTTTCCTATCCATGAATTAAAAGACTCAAAGGACAATAACACAGAGAGACAAAGATCATGTTTCCTATCCATGAATTAAAAGACTCAAAGAACAATAACACAGAGAGACAAAGATCATGTTTCCTATCCATGAATTAAAAGACTCAAAGAACAATAACACAGAGAGACAAAGATCATGTTTCCTATCCATGAATTAAAAGACTCAAAGAACAATAACACAGAGAGACAAAGATCATGTTTCCTATCCATGAATTAAAAGACTCAAAGGAAAATAACACAGAGAGACAAAGATCATGTTTCCTATCCATGAATTAAAAGAACAATAACACTTGAGAGACAAAGATCATGTTTCCTATCCATGAATTAAAAGACTCAAAGAACAATAACACTTGAGAGACAAAGATCACGTTTGCTATCCATGACTTAAAAGACTCAAAGAACAATAACACTTGAGAGACAAAGATCATGTTTCCTATCCATGAATTAAAAGACTCAAAGAACAATAACACAGAGAGACAAAGATCATGTTTCCTATCTATCAATTAAAAGACTCGAAGAACAATAACACTTGAGAGACAAAGATCATGTTTCCTATCCATGAATTAAAAGACTCAAAGAACAATAACACTTGAGAGACAAAGATCATGTTTCCTATCCATGAATTAAAAGACTCAAAGAACAATAACACTTGAGAGACAAAGATCATGTTTCCTATCCATCAATTAAAAGACTCAAAGAACAATAACACTTGAGAGACAAAGATCATGTTTCCTATCCATCAATTAAAAGACTCAAAGAACAATAACACTTGAGAGACAAAGATCATGTTTCCTATCCATGAATTAAAAGACTCAAAGAACAATAACACTTGAGAGACAAAGATCACGTTTCCTATCCATCAATTAAAAGACTCGAAGAACAATAACACTTGAGAGACAAAGATCACGTTTCCTATCTATGAATTAAAAGACTCAAAGAACAATAACACTTGAGAGACAAAGATAATGTGTTCTATCCATGAATTAAAAGACTTAAAGAACAATAACACTTGAGAGACAAAGATCATGTCTCCTATCCATCAATTAAAAGACTCAAAGAACAATGACACTTGAGAGACAAAGATCACGTTTCCTATCCATCAATTAAAAGGACTCAAAGAACAATAACACTTGAGAGACAAAGATCACGTTTCCTATCCATCAATTAAAAGACTCAAAGAACAATAACACTTGAGAGACAAAGATCACGTTTCCTATCCATCAATTAAAAGACTCAAAGAACAATAACAATTGAGAGACAAAGATCACGTTTCCTATCCATCAATTAAAAGACTCAAAGAACAATAACACTTGAAAGACAAAGATCATGTTTCCTATCCATCAATTAAAAGACTCAAAGAACAATAACACTTGAGAGACAAAGATCATGTTTCCTATCCATCAATTAAAAGACTCAAAGAACAATAACACTTGAGAGACAAAGATCATGTTTCCTATCCATCAATTAAAAGACTCAAAGAACAATAACACTTGAGAGACAAAGATCATGTTTCCTATCCATCAATTAAAAGACTCAAAGAACAATAACACTTGAGAGACAAAGATCATGTTTCCTATCTATCAATTTAAGTTTTGATGATTGTTATATTTGCCAGACCAAAATAATTGATATGCATGAGAATAAATAAATTTACAGTAACTGATGCTTGTGAACCATTTGCTTTGCTCATTCAATGATCAATGGTCCTGTGCTATAGAATGTAGTTGCCAGTTAGTCTATGTTTTAATCCAATCATTTAATCTTTTATCCAAATTCATTCACTTAAAATTAAGAACAGTGTAGATTCTATCTTCAAATGTAATTATGTGTGGGAAGAGCTGAGTAAACACATGTGATCCACAAGAATGAACAAATTTATATTACATTTTTTAAAAATTTTATTTGTGATAGTCTGAAATGGAGGTTGGATTAACAGACAAAACTGTCAAAGAAATACTTATAGCTGTACCTTTAAGGGTAACAGTTCTAGTTACTTAAAAGTAGTTGAAATTCATAACCTGCTTAATTCTTTATTTCAGTGACCTTTCCTGTGGAAGATGGTACACTGTTACTTTAAAGGGAACTCAGCTACTCAAAATAGAAACAAGAGGGCTTTGGGATGGAAAAGAAGGAGAGGTACAAGGTTTTCTACTAGCTCAGACATTACTATTACAATAATCAAAGATTAGTTGAAAAAAAAACAAATGACCAAGCATTCACATTTAATTGTAATGCTTACCATTGAATCACCACACAACATGTTAGATCGATGATAAATCATTTTAGACACACTCTTATTGGTTGTTTATCACAGTATCCGATGATCATTTGTTTTTGTAAGATAACCTGGTAACAGTAATAATGCCATGAATTCTGGGACACAAAACATTTCCTACTGTACAAGATGTTATTTTCCATAAAAAAAATATAGAAAATATCTCCAATTGATTAAAATGGATGCTTGATGGGTTGAGAATAACTGATCACTGAGCTTTAAATTTTAACTGATTCCCAACACCACTGCTACAGATCTAATATTTTAAGTTTGTATTAAAAAAAAAAAATCTGAAAGTAATGCAACTACAACATAAGTTGGACACATGTCCAAACTTTGTATGCCCCAAATGTGATTGGGGACATTTGTATATACCCACAGTATTCTGTAAAAGGTATATTCATGTACCCACAGTATTCTATGGAGGATATTTTTATGTACCCACAGAATTCTATGGAGGGTGTTTTTATGTACCCACAGTATTCCATAGAGGGTATTTTTATGTACCCAGATTATTCTATGGAGGGTATTTTCATGCACCCACAGTACACTGTGGAGAGTATATCTTATGTACACATACGTATTCTATATGGAGGGTATTTTTATGTACCCACAGTATTCTTTTGCTTTTGAATTAAACATATAAATTACATAACATTTTGACTTTGTTACATAATCTTTTTATGTACCCACATTATTCTGTAGTGTTATCCATATTTGTCCATGACCTCACATTTACATCTATCATGAAATTTCTTTCCACCAAAAAATTTATAATGTTTTTATAGTTTGAAACCAAATTTTGGTGTGGGATTTATTAAGAAGGTCTGAGTGGAGTTTAATTTATAAAAGAAAATTCCTTCAAAATTGGAAAGAGTTAAAGCCCCCAGTATTACTTAGAAGTCTGTCCTTGTCTCATGAATTATGTTTCTGTTCTATAACTTTTGTAGGACTTCATGGATTGATAGCAAACATGGTATAGCAATCTATGCTGGTCAAGTTCATTTTCATATACTTGAATCTAAATTTGAGTTACAAACTGTATGTGATAGACTTTTGTCTTTGCCTCACAAGTTCCATTTCCATTTAACATCTTTCTAATTGAAGCTAAATTTAGTGTGGACCTTTGCTTTGACAAGACCTAAACAAAATTTGAATTTGACATGTTTGTTTTTTTTAAATATTTGATAGATTTATTGCCTTGTTTGTCTTGGAAATGTGAACTGAAATGGCTTGAAATACACCATATTGGCAGGGGCATTTGGTTCCTCTGGACACATTTCTAGATCAGTAGATAGGTTTCAATGACATTTTATGCAATGAAAATTAAAAGTCTCAATTTTAGTGCTTTCTATTTTGTAGGTTCCAGATGATGATGATCTTGATCCGTGTGATGTGGATTTAGACGATTTTTGAAAGATGAATTGGGATGAGTGTCTATATAGTGCTGAATTGTGTCAATATAGTGTTGAATTGTGTCAATATAGTGTTGAATTGTGTCATTTTATTGACATGTGGACATGTTCATCATTCATTTTGTACATATGTTGATGTATATGTTGCATATATAAATGGGATATACTGAATATGAATCTATGAATTTTGTATCAATCTTGGAATTGTGTGCAAAGTAGGTATGTAACATTGGATATTTACAAGTAATGGTGCATAATATTCCTTGATGTTTCCTTTGGTTAATTAAAAAGTTTATTAAAATTTCCTGAGTCAGTTTTGTACTCAAATGCAGATAAAACATCCAATATCTGTGCTTGAGAAGAAGATGGAGATAAAACATCCAATATCTATGCTTGAGAAGAAAATGGAGATAAAACATCCAATATCTGTGCTTGAGAAGAAGATGGAGATAAAACATCCAATATCTATGCTTGAGAAGAAGATGGAGATAAAACATCCAATATCTATGCTTGTGAAGAAGATGGAGATAAAACATCCAATATATATGCGTGTGAAGAAGATGGAGATAAAACATCCAATATCTATGCTTGAGAAGAAGATGGAGATAAAACATCCAATATCTATGCTTGAGAAGAAGATTGAGATAAAACATCCAATATCTATGCTTGTGAAGAAGATGGAGATAAAACATCCAATATCTATGCTTGAGAAGAAGATGGAGATAAAACATCCAATATCTATGCTTGAGAAGAAGATGGAGATAAAACATCCAATATCTATGCTTGAGAAGAAGATGGAGATAAAACATCCAATATCTGTGCTTGAGAAGAAGATGGAGATAAAACATCCAATATCTGTGCTTGAGAAGAAGATGGAGATAAAACATCCAATATCTGTGCTTGAGAAGAAGATGGAGATAAAACATCCAATATCTGTGCTTGAGAAGAAGATGGAGATAAAACATCCAATATCTGTGCTTGAGAAGAAGATGGAGATAAAACATCCAATATCTATGCTTGAGAAGAAGATGGAGATAAAACATCCAATATCTATGCTTGAGAAGAAGATGGAGATAAAACATCCAATATCTATGCTTGAGAAGAAGATGGAGATAAAACATCCAATATCTATGCTTGAGAAGAAGATGGAGATAAAACATCCAATATCTATGCTTGAGAAGAAGATGGAGATAAAACATCCAATATCTATGCTTGAGAAGAAGATGGAGATAAAACATCTAATATCTGTGCTTGAGAAGAAGATGGAGATAAAATTGTACTTCTCCTGCATGATTTAACTGTAAAACCATCCTTCATGCTGTTCGTAACGAAAGATTTTGGTGTTATAAATGTCACTTTTATGGGTAGCTGTTTGCAATCTTGATGTTATTGAATAACTTACATTGATTGGTTTATATAAAAATTCACACTATGGGTTCTTGACTGTAGAATAACTTTGGGCTTTTAATGTTGGTAAATAAGGAGTAGAGTCACAAATAGCACTGAATGTTAAGGCAAACCAAACTTTGCTTGAATATCTGTCTTATAAAGTAAGCTAAAGATCCATTCAGTTTTACTTTATTTTCCACACCACAAGTGTACAGGCTTATAGTGTTATATACATTTTTTAATCCATCCATCCATCTGTCCTGTTAAGTTCTGTTTCTGTTCTGACAGTTTCTCGGGCACTGTTGAGGGCCATTCAGGTTTAATAAAACATAAGAAATAAGACATGCATACATACACTAAAAATATGGATACATTTCTGCTTAAGGACACCCAACTGCTGAAAATCTGGCGGACAAGAAGACACCATAAGAAAACTTAAATTATTAAATGACCAAAAACAAATCAAAATGCAGTAAAGAACTAATTTTTAATAGTTTATGTGGACATTTCTACTACAGATTTCGATTGCATTGCCTGATTTACCCAGTTGCCACTTATTGTTATGAATTGTGATTTATGATGTTCTCTGCTAGCTGATAACTAGCAGTCATGCAACATTCACCAGTAGCCACTGAAATCTACTCGTAACCTATTTATAACATCACTGCTGAAGGTGTTTATTGTACATAATCTTGTGAGCACGCCTACTAACTTGCCTTATTTATGTCAATGAGTGTTGAAAACCTTGTTCTGTTTATGAGTGTGTGTAAGAGAGGTAATTGTTTTGTCTCCCTAAATTTTGCATTTTCTCTGTCTGTCTGTCTCTCTCTCTCTCCCAAACAAGAACCAAATTAAATGCAGTTTTTGACACAGACAATGTCTGTAACATAATTAAAACTTAAACATAATTCTCTCCCTCTCACATGTATAGAATGTGGTTCTCACTATTAGTCAAGTATGCAACAATGTAGTCGTGTAGGTGCCTTTACTGATCTTAAACAAAATATTATTTGTTGTTCTAAAATTTATGACTAAAATAGTTTTACCAAAGTCTGTTCATTCCTGATCATTGAGTAAATCTTCACCTATGATGTCATCACAAAACTTTCAGGCAAAAATGATCGATTGCTACGGACTTTTACAATGGCAGATTGGCACTAAATTGGGTCAAGAAAAGTGAATGTCAGGTCTAATCATTACTAGTGCAAGGGATAGTTCAAAGCTTTTTCAACATGCAGCACGTTCATTATGACATCATAACACAACATTCAATCTAGTTTACAATGGATCACACCTCTTGGCTGGCCTCGAAAACGTAGATGTACTTTAACATTGAGTTTTTGTTGTATGTATTACTCGCGGTGTTTGTATAATGATCTTCCAAGGAATATTGATCAATGAGGAGCAAGATAAAGTGTATAATCACCTTTTAAAGGTATGTGTAATCAAATTCTCAAAATGTCAACTATAGCTGAAATAGTCGGTACCGAATGGCTACAAGATCTGTACGACTTGCTTTTTAGATAGCTATGTTTGACCATATCATTTTCGGTGGTGGTGGTGGTGGGGTGGGCTTTTTTTTTTTGGGAAAAGAATATTCCAGCTCTCAAATAGCTTGAAAAAATATTCTTGCTTTCATTTATTGCAAAACAAGGGCCTATTATATCCATTATATCAGCTGAAAAAAAGATTATATAGAAATTAAAAAAAGAAAAAAAAAATATCCCTCACCCCAAATTAAATGGTCTGTCCATAAGGCAAGTTAGTGTGTGCTCACAAGATCACACACTATAAACACATTCAGCAGTGATATTATAAATGGATTATGGGAAGATTTCATTGGCTACTGGCATAGACTGTATTACTGCTAGTTACCAGCTAACAGGGATGAACAATGTCAGTCACAATTCATAACAATAAGGCACAAATGAGTTGATCGGACTATGCGATCAAAATCCATAGTACTTGAGATTTTCTCTCATTGTGCAGTCATTCACAAATGTTTACACAGACACGTATACACAGACAAATACACTAGGATACAAGTAATACAAATGCAAGGAGAGAATCTTCATCCATTGAAAAACATACCAGATGTATTTTTAAAGGACACAAAGGTTTTCTATTTATTCATACACACTTATCATGTATATATATATAGTTGTCGAGTTATTTTGACTTGAACAATTTTGGGGAAATCTGCATAAATGTACTAGGCAACCTAAACATTCTACTGCAAAACAAATTTAGTTATACGTAGAATATCCATTATAAATTTTAGTTCTTGCAAAGCACAATGTAACAGCAGCATGAAGATTTCTCTCTTCAAAAGCGTTCTACTTGATCAATCAGAAATGATAACTTGATTTATGAAACATTTTAAATAGGCAGTTATGTATGTTAAGGAAAAAATTTGTTTCACTTTATTATTTTTTGTTTTTAAATTCTTTCATCCATGTATTCTATTCTTTTCTCTGTGAAAATATTCCACTTTCAGGAAAACTGATTACTGTTGGATTTATTAGATATTTAGTAATTTAAGTATCATGATGCTCATAGGTTGGTATGCTTGAAAGATGCACATGAACACACACAAGTATGCAACAATGTAGTCATGTAGGTGCCTTTGTCTTAATCCTAGGTTGGGATGCTTAAAACATACGCATGAACACACACACACAATCCACATAATATTTATGATTATGTATGAGAACTTGAGTAATAGGAACACTTTGCCTCAATTCCTGTTGCATTATGGTGAATTTAAAGTAGACTTTCTCAAATTACAGTTTAGGACAAGGGGAGATAATCTTAAACAGCTGTTGGGATCAAGTAGTAATGTTATTTTCATAAGTCATAGGAAGGGCTAATAGCACCTCATACAGTTATATTTAGTATTAGTGGGTTTAGCCACGGTTAGATTTTATATCCCTTCTATATTTGACTCTGGGACTACCTTCTCGTATCGGTAACTGTAAGAGACTGAGGAAGTTGATTAGTTTACTCCTGTTTTACACAAGAAGAGAATATTTTGCTTATTAGATTTTCTGCACAAAACAGCACTTACACTATACACCCAGAAAAATCTTTGAATGACTTCTTATCAACAACTGCTCAAGAGAATATGACCATTTTGGATAGAAATGCATCCTGGCATAAAGGCCCTTGTTCAGTGTTTGTTAAATGATGCTGATGTGCCATAAAATATGGATAAGCTACATAATACATAGAATACATATGCAATCAACATCATAGGAAGAAATTTAGAGAGAAAGCATCCTATGGCAGGAATCATGTAACCAAGCAAAGTGTAGGAAAACTTTGCTCGAACTGCCCAATTTCACTCAGTTTTACTAAAGACCCTGTCTTCTTAGTCAAAACAAGGGAGCAAAATTAATTCTGTCCATAAGAGAAACGATTAGAAGTAGTTTTTATGGATGAAATGTCAAACTTGTGATATCATATGATTGGATAAGTTCTTAAATAACATAAATTGTGAACAGTAATGTAATGGCTTTACCTATCATTACATTGCTAACAAGTTCATTAGGTGTTTGGTGTTGAGCTTGTCTGAAGAGCATTACAAAACGAAAGGCTTCTGAACATTGGTGATTTGAAAAACCATAGAAATTCCGCAATGTGTTGAATCAGAATGATTTTAAAATAGTAAATTAAGACCAAAAGGGATTTTGGCATTGGTTGTTGTTTAAAAGTCACCACCACCATCACCCTAAGCATTATTATCATTATATCAATAAAAACGTGATACTTTAATCTGCATCTTGTTTGCTTCTGTTATTTTTTCTTTCTTTCTTTCTTTAATCTTTCTTAAGTGACCATAATTGTACAGATATATTAAAAATTTGCTTTACAGTCTTCTTTCAGGTCTTTCACTTTGGATCAAGTTTTATGATAACGAAGAAGACAAGTGCATAAAAGGCAACCTTGTAAACTCTGCAGTAAACTTTTTTACCCGTCATTGGAGAATGAAAATAATGTTATAGTAACCTAGTTGTGGAATGGTTGAATTACCCTCTGTAAGATGCCTGCACATGTAAAGTTTCATGAGTGTACATGGGATAGGGTTCAAGATATTAAGGGTGTAACAAGAAAAAAATTCACTTTTGTGGCAACAAAAGAAAATTGCTCAAGTGTGAATATATGGTCACACTGATCTAGTTTTGGTATGGTTGAGTTGCTCTTGTTAAAATGCATCCAAATACCAGTTTTCAGAATATTGAGGGTGTAGCAAGAAAACAAACTTTTATTTACAAAAATCACTAAAGTGTGAATATATGGTCTTATTGACCTAGATTTGGTATGGTTGTCTTTTTCTTAAGAGGCATCCACATACCAATTTTTATTAGTGTAGGTGAAATAGGGTCCAAGATATTGAGGTTGTAATAAATGATTGCTGAATATTCAAAAGTCACTGAAGCAAACAACAGGTCACACTGACCTAGTTTTGGTATAATTAAATTACTTTCTTTATGATGCAACAGAGACACAGGGTCCAATATATTGAGGTGCAGCAAACAGAAAATAGGGTACAAGACTGAGGGTATAACAAAAAACAACTGAAACACAAAATTCAGTCTTGTTTGAAAATTAGGTCAGACTGACCTAGTTTTATTATGGACGTATTACCATTGTCAAGATGCATCTAGATGCAAGTTTTCATGAACATAGCTAAGTAGAGGCAAAGGTATGGAGGGTGATACAATCAAAGGTTAATTTTCCTCATTAATTATAATACACACTATTGACGTCATTCATGATGAAACTTTAATTACTTAATTATGTAGTCAATACATTTATGATACTACTACTACTGCTACTACTGATTGATGATGCAAGAGCAAGTGACTTTAATTACTTTTTAAATATTATAATAATGGTAATCAGTACATATTTCTGTGCTTATTCCAATATATGGAACAAATTATTACTTTCAATAAAACCATTTGATATTGAACTTTTGATTATTTATATTTATAAATATCTATAATGTAGAAATAATTCATTAATACAGAGGAAAGTTGAATTTAATAATGTGGTTATTGTGATCTTTTGTATTTGGTTGTTTGTTTTGATCTGTTTATATTACCACTGTGAAGGTTCTTTCCTGGTGATAGGTCAGTGAGAATTGAAGCATTTCATGTTACCTACATAGCAAAAGAAACTTGTATGATTAGCACAGTTAATACAATTTGGAATAATTTGTAAACTCTGCATTTTTAGAAGTTACATGACGTATTCAAATGTGTGCAAGACTAAGATCATTGCTGTTAAGTTTACATTTACCAGCATTCAACATGATGTAAGGGATACAAATGATGATGATAATGATGATTAGCACAGATAAATGTTTATTTCACATGGCAATTATTGAAAGCAAAGAATACAAATATTCTTCAACCATTTCAAAAAAAAAGTCACATTCTTGAAATTGATTTGCGCATCTGATTGAGCTGGTTTTGCCCAGTACATTGAAGTGCTTGAAATATTTGATTTACATATAATGTTAAAAAATAATAATAATACAAAAAAACCCACCTGCCTACCCTGATTTTAAAACCAGTGCAATAGGAAACACACATTTGTTTTTTTTTTGTCAGTATATTTAGAAAAAGTGGGAAAAGCTGAGAGCCATATAATAAAAAGCATTCTACAATGTGAGTGATAGAGGTCACTTATTCCACATAAGACTTTTTTCTTTCTGACTCGTTTGTTGCAAGAAACACATCCCTTTGTCTGATAAAGCAAACTGCCCTTGGGTTGTTGGGCACTCCATTTCTTATCAGCTGCAGTACAGATCCATTAAAAACTAAAACAATAATAAAAATGATCATGAGTTTTATAATAATGATCACGAGTATGTGTAAAAACCATTGGAAATGCTCAGATACATATAATAAATAGCATTCAACCATGTGAGTGATACAGGTCAGTTATTCCACTTTCTCTTTTTTTTATTATAAAAAACCCAATTAGTTTTACATAAAAATATACATTCATATGAATTTAAAACTAATATCTGGTTGCTTGTGGTGCTAAAATAAAAAGCCCAGTGTTTATTCTGCAACATATTCATTTCAGTTGGTAAACAAAGCGTTCTTCTATTTGAATAATTTGTTACAAGAAACACATCCCTTTTTCTGTTAAAGCAAATTGCCCACAGATAGATAGGCTCTCCATTTGTTATCAGCTGCAGTACAGATCCATCATGAGACAGCTAATGAATGTTATTAGAGTTGAATCCAAGAACAAAAATGTTGTCATCCCTATCTACACTTATTCCGAATGGTTGTCTGGGGTTGCCAGGACTGTAGGTAAACAGCTTCTTACCGTCCATGTTGAAACAGAAAACAGAATTCAATCCGCACACTGTGATGTATACTCTTGTTCTAGCGCTATCTGAAGCTACATAGTTCCAGTCACCATTTGAATCGTCATACTGGAAAGAAGACTTTACATCTCCACTCGTGGTAATCAGACTCAACTGACATTTTCCATTACCCCAGTTTCCTGTCACAAACATCTTTCCATTCCCAGCATCTGAAATTCCATAGCACCCATGGATAGTGGTTATCACACTGATTTGACTGATGACATCATTCCTGACTGATAGAATCTGGATTTTGTTTTGATTAGGTATGGTTAATGCCACCTCTTCGTCATCTACCACACAGATGTCTGCTGGATTTCTAGCATTACTGTAATTGTGTTTGTCGTCTCGTAGCTTTCTCTGATCTGATTGTAATATGATGGTAGTTGCAACTTGATCTTTTCCGTCATCAGAAACTTTTGTATGTCACTCCCGTATTTGTGGACTGTTTCAAAGAGAAAATGAGAATTTCTCACAGCATGTACTAACGTCTGGCATTGATGATTCTCTTCTTGTTTCCTGATAGCCTCTTCTTTGTAGATTATGCACCCCCGTCTTAACTTTTTTCTCTAAATCGTCTAAGACTGTGTTTATTTTCTTTCTCATAGCTCTAATTTGATCGGTCAGTCCATTAACTTGGGACTTGAGATCACTAACATTGGACTCATTTATCTCCATAAACTTCATTAAATGCGTCTTAATTTTTGTCAGTTCACCAATGATTTTCTCTGACTTGATTTCACACAGCAGAGCTGAGAGCTATTCATTTAAGTCTATCACTTGGGAGCATGTTTTATGACTATGGAGAAAGCAAATGGCACAACAGGCAACGTTGTGATCGTTGCAGTAGAATGTTTTATCCTCTCCATCGTGTTCAGTACAGGTAAAACCTTCAGCACATTTAATCACATCTTCCATATTATCAGGTAATTCCTCAATCTTAACAACAATATGATTCTTTGACTGCTTCTGTTTTCTATGAAATTTTACGCACACTCCGCACATGGCTTCTTTGCACATAGCACAGAACCCTTTTGCCGGGACAGATTTGCCCTCAGAGCTACATGCACTACACACGCGATCTACTTCCGATTTCATTGGTAAGATTGATTGTACAACTATGTTCCCTGGAAATAGAGACGCCCATTCACTTGATGGTTTATCCCGTGTTGCAGGACCTGCGATTTGTCTACATACCGGGCATTTGATGTCACTCAGTTTCTGGAGTTTCGGAGCTTCCGTTGTTATGTGGGATTGCAGGCAACTCTGGCAGAATGTGTGGGCACAAGGTAGCTGTCTTGGTTGGTTGAATTGCCCCAAACAGATAGGACAGTTTTGCTCATCGTCATGGTCTATTTTAGTAGTCGCCATCATAGTCAATAAAAAGTTTACCTTGTGCAAAACAGACTACAATTGTCATGAAAACGAATAAGTCTGAAAATTTTACACACGCATGGTTTGATCACGCACGTTTAGAATACACGTTAGATATCTTCCACGATGGATCGGGGCGCCCTCTATCTCAGGGAGCAGTTTTTGTTTAATATTACAATTACTAGTGGGAGCAGTTATTAGTTAGAGCTTGCACGTAAACTACTATACCACACATCTCCGCTCTTGTGAGATTAAGCGAACATCACATTTTGCTTATGACTAGATAGGGAGAAAAAAAGATGAATCATTGTCCACTGAAAGAATTTGACAGAACTGAATTCTGTACTAGGTTACTGTAACCTTGCACAGGAGAGTCCTGATTATAATACCATAGAAAATTCTAAGTCAATAATTCAGAAATTGGGTACTAAACTATCTACTTGTTCGCACGTTTGTGAAAGTCACTTTCGTAGACAAAATCACTGAATCTGGCTGATTTTCGGACGACTCTACCACTCGACGTTCGCACTGGAGTGTCTGGATTGTTGGGCTGTTATGTATGATGTTTATATAATATTATAATTATTTTAGGAAATAATAAATGTTTCTTGACTTTAATATTTGCTCAAACCTTAATGTTATCCATAAGGTTTACATGTTTAGCTATTGTCCTTGAATTAGGTTGTTTACTTAGTATTTGAGTTCAAGGACGGTTTTGGTAAACAAGTCGTTTATTTAATTTGAAGTCAGGGTTGATTTTGCTTACAGATACAACTAGAATTTCCTTTAGCGTTGTGTTAAAAGTCACATACACCATACACTTTTCTAGAACATTCTGTCATGTGATCTTTCTTTATACATACCATGTTTAGTGGCAAGTTTTTGGTTTCTACCTTATCATCAGTCTATAAAGAGTCATTGCAGTTGTGAAAAATCATTCTAAATTCAGAGAGATGAATTATTTGTTCAAAAGATTCACTGGATTTACTTATAGTGCTCATTCTCTTTTAGGATTTTGAATTGGCGATTTTGGGATTTATGAGAACTTTTTCAAAGATATTCTGGAGTACTTCATTGTGGCACATCAGTACATTAAAGACTACTGGCACATCAGTACATTAAAGGCTATGGGCACATCAGCACATTCAAAGATACTGAAATTCATTCGGAACATTCTATATTTAGGACTTGTGCTTAGGACACTTAGGATTTTTGGATTATTTGGATTTTAATTAACGTTAATGTAAGTGTCTGTTGAATTTCATTTTAATTATCTAGAAATAAATTCCTTGTTGATTTTTACTTGATTTGTTGGTTTCATTTTCTTTCTGTTACATTTTTCTTACACCACAGAGTCGTAACATGACCCACTGGGTACAGCTGGTTTGCAGAGGATGGGCTGCTTTGGTTCACGCTGGGTGGTCGGATCATCAGGTGGTGGCATGGGTTCCATGTTATTGAGAGAAGTTGTGATGGAATCCCAATGGATTCTGACTGAACAATGTGGGGACTTTATTGCACTGTCTGTAGATGAGTTTGTATTGACTGGAAATTGATTCACAGAGCTTGTCATCCGCTGTACATGGATTCGATTGCACCTGAAGATCTTCGGGGGGGGGGGGGGTACCAAGTAACTTCTCTGGTCTTTGTCGGCTTAAATAACTATGCCTGGTGTTTATCTTATCATTTCCATGCCGTTTGATTCTGACGCTGACTGCCTCAGCAGTGTCTAGTAAATTATGTGCATAGTGGCGCCGGTTGTAAAATAATACATATCTCTCTTTTGTCTTAAGGTCCCTCTACATGACGATTTTGAGGTTTGGCCACTTGGGGTTTAGTTTCTTTGCAATAATGGGCATGGTGGTTCTCGTCTGGCATCCCATCATAGCAGTCGTCGGTGTGGCCCTATAAGCCATTAAGGCAAGGAATATATCATTCTGTTTAAGAATGGACTTTGCTATTTTGACACCACTTTCTGCTTCACCGTTCGCTTGTGGGTAGTGGGGACTGGTAAATACTTGTTTGAAGTTGTAAATGTGCAAATGTGCTCTTTAGCTTTCCAATTACTTGCTGTGAGGTAGTTTTTGTTAGATGTATAATTTCCAAATAGCGTGAGAGGTAGTCAATAGCTACCAGATATCTTTCATGTTTGACTTCACAAATATCGATTGCAATTTTCTACCATGGTCTGTCTGGTCGGTAGGTTGTCTTCAGTGGTTCCCTCCTCTTTGCTGGCTTCCTAATCTGACAAAATTCAAAGGTTTCTCTATTGTCTTGGATCTGTCTCGAGATTCCGGGCCACCACACACAATTTTGGGCTCTCTCACCGCACTTGGCTAATCCCTGATGACCCTCGTGGACAAGAATGTCTAACCGTAAGACAGTAGGTATGATAACTCTGTCCCTAAAGAGAAATAGGTCGTTCTAAATGGAGAGTTCACTGCGTACAGCAAAGTATGGACGTACATCTAGGGGACAGCTGTTTATCTTATCTGGCCATCCATTTTTGGTGAAAGCCATTTTCTCTTCGCATGTGGCTTCCTGACCTAGGAGAGGGCTCCGAGAAAGAGTGTCTGGAATCATCAAAAGCTTCCCAGTCACGTACTCTGCCTTTGCGTTGTAGCGTCTCTAGTGCATCAACAGTCGCTGACAATTCAAAGGAGCTAGATATAAATCATGCGTGTTGATCAGTAGCACTAAAGGTTTGTGGTCGGTATGCAAGCTGAACAAGTCGAGTCCAACAAGATGTCGTGAAAACTTTTCACAGGCCCACACACATGCAAGGCACTCCTTCTCTATCTGTGCATATTTAAACTCTGCTGGGGTGAGAGTTCTGGAACAAAAGGCAATCGGCTTGAGTTTCTGTCCATGTTGTTGGAATAATGCACCACCAATACCATAACTGCTGCAATCAGCGCTGACAACTGTTAACTTTCCAGGGTCGTAAAATGCTAAAACTGGTGTAGATATCAGCATCTCCTTGACGTTCGCGACGGCAAAATTTTGGTCTGGGCCTCAATAACAAGCAGTGTCTGATTTCAGCATCTCCTTGACGTTCGTGACGGCAAAATTTTGGTCTGGGCCCCAATAACAAGCAGTGTCTGATTTCAGCAGGTCCATAATTGGTCGCATTATTTTAGAAAAGACTGGGAGAAATCTACCAAAGTAGTTGATCATACCCATGGTGCGAGGAAGCTCACTGATAATTGATGGAGCAGGTAGCTCTTTCACTGCGGCAACCTTTGCTAAATTGGGGAGTATGCAATCTGAGCTGACTACGTGACCGCAGAATTCCAGTTTGTTCTTCGTAAATTCACATTTTTCTTTGTTGACCTGGAGGCCACTCCTATTGAGCTTCTCCAGTACCAAATTTAGGCATCTGTCATGCTCCTTCAAGGTTCTACCATAAATAAGTATATCATCCATAATATTCTCTGCTCCTTCATTTGCCAGTCAGCAGCTCTGTCATTTTTCTCTGGAAAATCTCTGGTGCTGACGTAATACCAAATGGGACTCGTTTAAAGCAGAAGCGACCCAGCGGTGTAATAAAGGTAGTCAGCTTTGCACTTTCTGGATGTAAAGGTATTTGATAAACTCCCCTTTCTGCGTCAAGTTTGGAGAAGAGAGTGGAGTCTATCAGCTTCGGTGATATATCATCTAAAGTAAGGAGCATATATCTTCCCAGTTTGACAGCCATATTAAATTTCTTCAAATCGAAACAAATTCTGACTGACATTTTTCTTCTAGACTGATACCATAGGGGCACACCATTCTGTGGGCTCTGTTACTTCCTCAATGGTGCTTTCCTGCTGCTTATGGAGCAACTCTTCTTTCACCTTAGACAACAAAGGGAATGGTACGCGCCTGGGTGCAGCTATACTGTATGGTTTGGCATTATCCTTGAAAACCTGGCTCACACTTGAGCAGGCCAAAGTGCCCAAAGGCTGTTTCGTTGATCTCTTCAACTCTTTTCACAAGACCCATTGCATGAGCACCTGCGCATCCAAGGAGACTGTTGGCACGTTGTCCCTTGATGACAATTGTCCGAAACTTGTACGATACTTCCTAAGATGTAGTATGTGTCATAAACTCGCCTCTTGAATCCAGAATCCCTCCAGGGCTGCACAACGTGGATTCCAATTATCTCAGCTTTGGGTTTGTTTGAAAGAGAGTTGTAGGTTGCTTCCGACTTAACTGTTGCGTCTGCTCCAGTATTTATCTTGAAGTGAACCGAGGCTCCACAAATGTTCAAAATCACACGACACGCCTCACTGTTGTCATCGCACATAGCTACTGAGCCAAGGAAGAATGCTGCTTGGTATTCTGCATAATCTGTAGCCGGTGTTTCATTGAATGTGACCTCATTTACTCTTCTTGAGCGACATACAATGGCAAGGTGGTTAAGCTTGTTACAACTTCTGCACCGTTTTCCTTTAGAGGGACATCTTTCACCTCTACCATGCCACCTGTTGCATTTGGGACATGTTTGTTGTGCTGTTCCTTATTTGGTTTTCGCCACTGACGCGGTCCATTTCGGTTGGTTGATCCTGGTTTAGTGACTGATGCCTTGTTCTGTTTCGAAATTTCATCCAGCTCTTTGATTGTTTGACTTTGGTCGCTTATCTGAATTTTTCCAGTTCGGACTGTCTCGCTGTTTGTATGACTTTCGGTAAGGTAAGGTCAGCCCCCATTTGTAGCTTTTCGGAAACATCTTTATCCAGGATTTCAATTACAAGACGATTCCTTACTGCTTCGTCCTTCTGTGCGCCAAAGTCACAATGATCGGCAATTTCATACAGTTTTCTTACGAATTCTTCCACGGACTCTCCTGGTTCGTGACTAAGTTGGTGGAAACGTGCCCTTTCGTGGATTACATTGCTTTTGGGGACGAAGTAATCATCATATTTCTGCAAAACTGGGACGTATTTGTCAGCATCTTCGTCATCAGCAAACTCAAACGATTTAAATATTTGTTCTGCTTCTTTGCCCATTGCATATATAACTGAACTTACCTGAACTGCCTCATCTTCCTTATTTAGTTTGGTGGCGATCATAAAGCGCGCGAATCGCTGTTTCCAATCCGGCCACTCCACTGGATTTCCAAAGTTAAAGCTCTCAGATTCCTGGAATTTCGTCATTTTGATTCGCTACAAACGCTTACGCATCTTTTTGAGTCACACCTGACACGATGTCATTTAAACTAGGAAGTCTCAAGTTGTTACGCACACTGGGTTTATTCACGCACGTTCAGAATACACATAAGATATCTTACATGATGGATCGCTGCGCCCCTTATTTCAGGGAGCAGTTCCTTTCTAATATTGCAGTTACTAGGGGGAGCAGTTATTAGTTAGAACTAGCATGTAAACTACTATACCACACAACAATTTCCTTCTAGAATGATCATTTGCGCGACACAATAACTCGTTGAACGATATTGTTATTTCTTTCCGGTTTGTTGATAAAAAAAGATGTAAATATAGACTCGTACCTTACATCACGTTCGGCTCATAAGTATCCATTGGATCCTCCTGAACGTAGCTCATAGAAAGTAGCTCAGACAGAGGTAAGTATGGATAATTCCGGTATCGAACGATGAGCTCCGCCCACTGAGTTACTGTTGCTCCGGCTCACAAGCTATCGTCAAAATATCGGATTTTGTAACATCAGCAATGTATTCATTGGAAAATATTCCCGACAATATTTCTGAAATTTCCTACCTGATTGCAAGAATCTTTTAGATCGTATGTTGAAAAAAGGCTTGAACTACTACACACAAGGATATATCCACGAAATTAGGATTTCCGATGGCGAAAGTCAGATAAAAAGTTGCCGCACGTTGCTGGCGGTCTATGATAAAGAACGAACATCCTCACAAACTTCAAGTAGACATTTCACTAGAAGACAACAAACTAATAGACTCTTTCTGTTCTTGCAAAGATAGGTATGTTTATTAATTAAATAAGAATTTCTAGCATGACTTCAGTAATGTTTTTATTTTTATTTTAAATTTAAAATAAAGCTTTCGTTATGTATTCGCACCAATTAAATTTATATTGTACATGTATAATTGTCATGTTAGAATGAAAAACCAAGTAGTTTTTCTGATCTACGATAAAAAAATGTTTTTATTTATTATCAATTAATAATTTAATTATGTTTAGGAAAAACATTAAAGTTACAATAAATAAATAAACTATTTATACAAAGTTTCCGGAGTGATTGAACGGAGTGTTTCACGTTTTTATATCGCGTTAACATGTATCCTCAGCTGACGGATACAAGCATTTTATAAGAATATGATTGATAAACCAGTAAATTTAAATTATTTCATATCCATGTAAAACGATCATTTATCATAATCTCTTAAAAAAGGAAAAATAATAATGGCACATCAAACACAGGCACTTGATTCTATCAGTCGAAAGGGGAAACTAATGATAATATCCTCCGCTACTCCCAATTAACACAAGGTAACTAACTCTCACAGTTCAGAATCTGACCCCTCGATGATGATTCCGTTCTAATTTTTATATACAATCTGCGCATTTAGTCACTCATAACTTGCACCACTGTAAAGAAAACATTCCACACCTTTCGCCCATGTACCATTTAAGTACCTTACTGATCATGAATGGCCACTTTTACGCAAAGTGTATCCATTGCTTTGTGTCTTGTCCACTATGCACAGGCTTTCGAAGACTAAACTTCGGTCTACTTCTGAGTGAATGCAACTATTGGGCATTATGTATATAAACAATGAATATTCAAAGGGAAATATAATGAACTAACAAGCTGTTTCAGAGGTCATGCAAATGAAAGGACATGGCACTTTATTTGAAAAAGAAGCAGTGTTCTAATTTGATTCAAGGGGGACACATTTCAGCTACTATTCAAATGAAAAGCCAATCATGTATACATAAGCAACTTGGACCAAATACTTTTCTACGGTACATGACTGAACAAGGGAGAGACAGAATAATTTCACTTTGATTACATTATTTGGTAAATAAAGTTGGATAAGGACAGCTATGATACAGAAGTTATTACATAGCATATGAAAAGTTTGTACAAAATGAAACAGAAACATTGTGATCTTTAGAAGTCACTGGTCTATGGACAATAGGAATATTCAGGTTATATACAAAGGTAAGATAAATTGTTTTGGTGATATGCTAATTGTTGGCTTGGAAACATGTAATATGTTCTTTGCTGGATTCAACTTACGTCAAAGTGGTATGAAAATAGTGAGAATTAATTGTAGTTTGTTTCATGCAACAATTATATAAAATGTTTTAATATGAATTTTTTTTTTTAAAAACACACAAGTCTTCTACAGTGATTACTACATATAAAAACACATTTATTTAATACATATTTACCTCAACGTGTGTGTGCTGTTATAATATTCAAAATCACTTCTTTACCAACAAGTTTTAAAAGTAAATGCTTTTTTTCTTATTATTTCTTTCTTCATAAAGTTAAGAAAGCATTCCAATATTCAGACCCTACCATATCAATTTTTTTTCAGAGTATTTAGTCTTTGGAATATTTAATAATGATACAGAGAATTTATAAATGATCTAGATAACAGTAACTTTTGATACACAAATATGAACATTAATACAAAGAAAAGTAGAGTATAACTTTTATTTGATAAAAACCAGATGTATTTGGTAGGGGAGTTTGTATACACAACCCCACCCCCACCCAATATAATAAAGAGATCAATATATTTCAACTTAGCAAAAATTGTGGGATTAAATTGTTAATATCATATCAGCACTATACATGTTGTGTCAACATTCTCATCATAGCATTGGTCCTTCATCATACTCTGGCTTACTGAATACAGGCAGATTCTCATCTTAAACTTCCTGTTCACAATATCTAGTCTTTCAACTTTGTCTTGTCATTGCCACATGTATAAGACATATTCATTGGAGTCAGGGTTACAAACTCTCATGAAACTATAACCTACAGTAACATTAATTCCCATATATATATATATATATATATATATATATATATATATATATATATATATATATATATATATATGTGTGTGTGTGTGTGTGTGTGTGTGTAGCAGCTACATTTATGATCAGTTTTCAAGCATTTTGTGAGTTTGTAGCACTATACATATATCATGATAAGTCCTTGGTGTAAAACTTGTAAATTTTATACAAGTGCACAATGGGGTTATTGCATTAAAGGTCTTCTTTATATAAAATGAGTCAAAATATTGTTAAAGTGGTGGATAAGCTGATCATAGAGCATGGTTTTCATGACCTATATTTCTGAAACATAACTTTTACTGTAACTATTTATGAGCTCATAAATGACCTAATACCTGCCAAATGACTTATTTTTAATCAAAATTTTAATGAATAAAGCATGGTTAGATATATATCAAATGTTTCTTCTCTTATTTATGTTTAACCATGGATTCGGGCTTTTAGTAATGCCCCTAATAGATGGTGCAAACGTTTTCTACATACATAAAATATGTTAGACATTCTTGCATATACTTAGGTATATATAAAATGTGTCCAGAGTTCGCATTTACTTTTCATTTCATTTGTGCACCAATCTGTGACCTCCAGCTATGATAAACTAGCAGGCCTTTGAGGTGCCTTATTTGTGCCGAAATTAGTAAAAGGATTTTATATCTGTATTTTCCCTCCCCCCCCCCCACCCCCGATCTGTCATTGTGGGTATTATTCAAAACATAAACTAGAATTTTGTAAGAAAAATGTATTTATGTTATTGTTTTGGATTAGGGTTTCTCTTTATTTTTGTTGGGGACGTACTTGTTTAGATTCCCGTCTCCAGGTTTCCATTCATTCCTTTCCCTGACCTAAAGTTTCTTTTTTGGAACATTGGCTTGTGCTCCCCTCATCAGGCATTACACGTTAAGGCTGGTTTCCTTCCCTATTGTAGATATTTAAAGTGATCCGTGCCAGTGATGTTTTTTTTCCCCATTTCATGTCTGCAAGAATTTAGTGGTCCAATTGTTGCATATGGTGCTATTATCCACTTGTGTATTTGTCTGGACTAGCCTATTTGGATCAAATCTATTCAGAGTTTCTTTATTAGATTTTTATTTAGACAAAACAAAGAAAAAATAGTTAAGAATTGTATTAATGAAATTGAAATAGAAGTTTTCTTTTTTGTTTTTTCCTCGAGAAGTCGAGGTAGGGAGTGGAAACATTAATAGGTTGTGACAGATGCGGTTGGTGTCACACTGGCAACTTACTCCACTAATGGAAGAGATCTGCCCATCCGCTTCCATTCTAGTGGCTATACTCTGTTACTCTCCCAACCTCATTTAATCCTGGTCATAAATACCATACATTTCAGGATTTTTAAATTCAAACGGTTATATCATTCTTTGATCACCTGTCCATGTGCAGTTGATATTACTCAACAAGATTCATAGCCAACACAGCAGGGATTTCAGAAATGTCTTTAGATCGAACAATTGTATCATTAAAACATATTCATTTATACAAGTCTTATCAGTAAGAAAATTTGTCAATATTTTCAAATCATTACTAGAGTATTTGATTTACCCAAACACTAACACATTTTGAATTATATATATATATATATATATATATATATATATATATATATATATATATATATATATATATATATATATATATACTATAAAGAAATTTAAAGGGCAGATAACCCTTCCCCTATTCAATACTGAAAACAGGAGTGAGGTTATGATGGTGGTAAGGGTACCAAAAGTTGATTGTCAAGGTCAAATAATGTAAAATGAATCAAGACAGAAACTGAGGACAAGTGGCTTCATTTTTGTGAAGCCATCTGTTTAATTATGTACAATGTTAAACAAAAACTCTAACACTGAGCCTTTATCTACAAAACTATAATGTGGAGGCTAATGTAAAAAAACATTAACTTTACCAAAATCTATTTTGAAGACAAACAGATGGACTGACATGCACACCAAATGATTTTACTTTGACGAGTTATCACCAACTCGACCAAAATCAATTTGACCTTTGTTAATAGGCGAATTATTAAAATAAATCCACGAGTTCAGAAAGACTGAATTGTGCCTATTGCAAACTTGATTCCGTTGAACAGGATATATAATACTTAGCTTTTAAAATCCACATAGACACATCCCAGTTTTATCACTACACTTTTCATATATGTTCCAAAACATAAAATGGAATAGTTTGAATCTATACAAAAAGTTACATGAAATGGAAAACCATATTCATTGCAGATAACTTTTTGTCATATATTAGAAACATATGTTAAGAGTAGAAGTAAAAAACAATGAAAACGTGAGTTGGAAACATGGAGATTAAATAGCCCCAAAATTGTTTCACTATTATTCTATCATGATAAGAGAGCCTGGTATTATTCCTGAGCAGGTGCAAGACAAGGCAATACTTGCCATCGCGATTCTATTCTTTGCTGCAGGATTTTTAAAAGTTAATAATCAAACGTTGTTTAATCTAGAATGAATTCAAATTTGTGCAAAAATATACAAACTTAAGTGCAAACTAATATTCATGGCATCAAAAATTGTCTCGTTGAAAAGTGGTTTGAATCAAGACGGTATGCCACATAAAGAATACTGTGACAATAGCCAAGAAACCCTGGAAATAGAAATGGCGAAATCTTTATACATTATTAATACTTCACACAACATTCCGAAATCCTAGCTAGCCAATATCTTGCTACTATTGGAGTTGGATATATGCCATCCAATAGTAGATTAAAATTGAATGAATACCGACACAATGCAGTTTCATCTGACTTTTTGGAAACTCTTTTCCTTTTCCGTGTTCTCTGGGTCTAATTCAGAACGGGGTGATGTGAAATGTAACTGTTGTTTATATTGCTTCATGTCCTGATTCTGTCATTCAACACAATATCATTTTTGCATCCCAGTGATCTTACAGTTTTCTTCCGTTCCATTCCACCATGGACAAAGGGGGAATTTCAAGGAGTCCAAATATAATTTGGGGATACTTTTCAAAAAGCATTAAAAGATTACCCAATACTTTTCTTGCTATTTGCTCAAAATCTTAAATGGTTCTGTGCCGAAGAAGAATGAAGTGACCATTTTTGTTTGTTGCATCACATGTTTTATGCCAACACATACATAACTTGAATATTAATGATGCATAAATTGATCTTGTAAAAGAATTAAAACAATTTAGGGTAATGCAAATTAAAGATAAATACAGATCAGTCACAGGCATGTGTTTCTGTCAGTAAAATGGGGGACACAAATGATAGCACCCTCACATACTCCAATATGTTAACTGGGAGTAGAGAATCAAGTTGACGTTAGTTTTCCACTTTTTACTAATAGAAACAAGTGTCTGTGAGTTAAGTGTATGTAAGGAAGGTCCAAAAACATACAGTCCTGAGGTGACAATATTTGCCATATTTATAACTATGAACAGTCTGATACAGCATTTACTCTTTTTTTCTAAGAGCAATTGCTACTGAACCATTTTTCATTCTCTTCAGTGTTAATCCACATCTCTTCATATATGCTCTGACAAAACCAATCAAACCATTCACCCTCTGCATATTGATGTTTACATACAGAGCAAACTGAATTATCAGTGTTACTGGCATCATCCTTTTCCATTTTCTTTTTACCCTTTCCCTTTCCGTTTCCTTTTCTCACCCTACGTCTTTTTCTATTACATGGATGACTTTTGCTACAGCTGGAATTGTCTTCATTACAGTTGAATTTTAGAGAACTTGTAACAGGGTTATTTAAAAGGTATGGCTTTGGCATTTCATTCAAAGCCGGTATTACATTACATAGTTTCTTAACTAGACCACTCTTGTGTACATTTCCTGCTTCTGTGCCAAATGATCTACAGATCAAACTCAGATCACTTTTCAAGAATCTAGTAAATACTACAGCCTTCAGGTCATAAATCTGTGATTCAGTTTTAAGTGAGAATATAATTTATTTTCTGACAGATCTTCCAATATATATTTCATATCCAAAGCTAATGCATCACTAATATGTTTGTGTTTTGAACTCTTGGCCACTCTCTTTCTCAAACTTTCAGATTCCAGTTTTCCAAGACTGGAAAGGACATCTTTTCTGAATTGACTGTCACCTATTCTACTGTACCGACCTATCAAATCTTCATATAGATCTCTGATACATGAAGCAATCATGGTATTGTCCACGTCTATGACACTCATATTGGGATCAAATTTTATGCACAATGACTTCCTGTATTCAAACAGTGTCGCATCCTTGAGTAGTTCAGTTTTACAATACTGTAAACTCCCTGCACCATTCCAATGTAATGCATTCACATACTGATACTGCCTTCATTTCTCGTTAACTTGCAAGAAGAATTCAAATACAGAGTCCTTGATATTAGTAAGACCATGGTTAATGTCTTGTCTTCTTTGAGTCTCATGCAAGGTCAATTTATACTTGCTACTGTTTTCCAATTCAACATCTGAAGGTGAAAGGTGGTCTAACAATTTTACTTGAAGGAAACATTGACTGACCAAGTTCTTTTAATTTCCTTTCTGTACAAACTGTTCTTTCATTACTTCATATTATGATACCTACCCTTTGCAACACATCTACCTGCAATATACCTTAATTTTCCTTTCCTGGCTCCGATACAAGTACGGAATGTGCAAGTGCTACTTGTGTGGTATTGAAAATATCAGATATTTTCTTGTCCAAAACAATTTCACAAATTCTGTCAAATATTTTTCCAAATGCAAAAGAAAGTATCATCATTTGCACAGAACTCAAGAAATTGTTGACAATTTGGATTTTATCCTCAGACACTGAAGACTGACAAATTTCAGAATAATATTCAATCCATGTCTTGGAATCTGGTTTTTAGACCTCTATATTACCACACACACACACACACACACACACACACACACACACACACACACACACACATATATATTTTTCTTCCCCATGTTGGTTTTTAGTTTGGGAAAGTTTGCAACCCCCCCCCCCCGAATCCTTTCGGAATAATGACAATCTGCACTGCATGTGCCCAAGCACAACGGCAAACGATTTTTCTGATAAATGTTCAGTAATTTTCTGCGCAATCTGTCTAAATCATTCGCAATGTAATAAGAAAGTAACCAAGATTGGTTTTTTGTTAACGAGAAAATGTGGTGGATAGCAACGCGTAACTACGCAGTGAATTCGATGCCTATTTCTGATTGGTTAAAAATAATGAATGTGCCCGGTTTGATTGACAGGTCGGAACTATCTACTGGGAATGTGGGCGACAGTTTGGAATAAGCATCTTTAGAGATCTTCATCGGTGTACATAAACAGTTTGTGCATCGCACGATATAAATTTTTAATATTAGACGTATGAAAATATTGATATTTTCCGATTTTTTGGGTCGAGTCCACGGCTGTTATTTATAAACAATAACTGTATCAGTTTTATGATAATAGTCGCGTATAAAAAGTATAAATTCTACAACTTATAAGTAAATTTTCAAGATCCAGTTTCACAATCTAATTTAAAATTCCCGCAAACATAATGAAAGTGAAAAAGCAAACAACATTGTTTTAATTTATGTAGCTTCGCCTGCAAATTGGCACATGAAATTAACCTCTTGAAGTTTTACATCAAATATATGAAACACACTGATCCCATAATTCCTAGTATAACGCAATTCATAGACATGTAGTCTAAACTGTACGTAAATGCGAATACACTCGGAGCAGACAGCCGATGTGACAGTACAGATTTTGTATGCTCAAAATCAAGCCGAGCTACATCCTATTTTCATGATCTCAAAAAGCAATACCAACTATAATTCAAATAAACAACATAAAACAGATCTTTATGGCAATTTCACATCGATCAAGACTACCAACCTAACAAGCAGAAACGATTTTGGAATTACATTAAGTCCGTATAGAGAGACAACTGTAGTATTCCCCCCTCCCCCCCCCCCTTTATCAAGGAACACGGGAAACTACATTCAGAGGTATCCGACAATGCCAACATACTGAATCGACAATACCAATCTGTCTACACTCGAGAAAACAAGCGAGACCTGCCCAGTCTACATGTAGATCCCTACCTATCTATGCCTGAGTTCCAAGTTACCACAGAAGGTGTATACAGCTTATTTCGAAAACTTATCCCACAAAAGGCAATCGAATCAGACATGATTCTGTTAAGGATTCTGAATAATCTAGCAGAAGAGTGTGCACCATATTTGAGTCGTATTTATCAGAAGTGCCTCTCAACAGGTTCAATCCATGGTGTGTGGAAAACAGCAAATGTCACGGCTATTTTCAAAAATGGAGAACGATTCCATGTCAGTAACAATCAAACTGTTTCTCTTACATGTATCTGCTGCAAAGTACTTGAACACATCATAGTCAGCAACACGATGGGTCATATGAATCACTTCAGCACCTGAACAGACTGTCAACTCGTTTTCCGTGCCAGACGAAGCTGTGAAACACAACTCTTAACCCTTGTTGTCCTTGATTTTAGTTTGATCATGTCCCCCATGAAAGACTCCTTTGTAAGTTGGACCACTATGATATTAGAGGTTATGCTCTGAAATGGATCGGGGATTTTCTGACAGACAGATCCAAGAGGGTTATCGTAGACGGAGCAACATCAGAACTTGCACCGGATGTTCGCGGAGTACCTCAAAAGAGTGTTTTGGTCCCATCCTCTTCCTGGTGTTTATCAACGATCTACCATCAAATACAACACAAGGCTATTTGCAGACAATTGTATAGTCTACCGGGAAATGAACGCCCCCAAGGACCTGAAGATCCTACAAGAATATCTGAACCGACTGGATCTCTGGCAAAGAACTTGCGGTATGTCCTTCCACCCAGAAAAATGAAGCATCCTTAGAGTTTACAGGAATAAATCTTCGATCATGTCCAACCACACTCTTTAGGGTCACAAGCTACCACTGAATATGCAACAAAGTATCTTGGGGTAGAATTCTCTAAAGACATCTCTTGAAAACGACACATTGAAAAAATTGTGAAAAAGGGAATGGCACCCTTGGTTTCCTGCGCCTTAACCTTCTAATCAGCAACGAGAAAGTCAAAAGCTCAGCATATTTCTAGCTTGTGCGAATTAGCCTTGGATCCTGCTCAACCGTGGGGAACCCACATAACAAAGACCAGATAAACAAGATAGAGATGTTTCAGAGGAGGGCTGCTACATACATCACTAACAGACATAGAAATACTAACAGCGTCATTGCCATGCTGGATCATCTCCAGTGGGAATCGCTTGAGTCTAGGCAAACCAAGGCCCACCCGACAATGTTATTCAAGATAGCCTAGTGAACATACCCGTGGACAAATATCTGACCTTAGGATCTATCCGAACAAGGGCAAATCAAACCAAGAAGTCAACAGCGACAAACTCTTTCAATTTCAGCTTCTTTCCGTGCACCATTGGGAAATGGAACAAATTATATATATATATATATATATATATATATATATATATATATATATATATATATATATATATATATATATATATATATATATATATTCACATCGATAATAAAAAAAATATAGATAGTATGGTCTATGGGAAATCAATTATAAATGGGATTTTCGTAAACAGGTGTTTCTTAATGGCTCCCTCTGAGCGATTGCTTCAATTGATAAGATGAATGGCTCGGTCTTTTCCGCTAAACATATAGTAATTTCACATGGAAATAAAATTATAGTAACTACACTAAATTGATCAACATAAATGTGTTTAATTATTTAAAAAGAAACCCGTCTGACAAATTCAAGAACTACTTACCTCCGACATTGAATGATATGAAATTGGAAGTGTTCCAATGAATATGGATAAAAATGACATGTTAACACAGTTTTAGGAAGAATATTATTTAGTTAAAATTACAATCGAGACAAGTATCTGCATGACTTTAGTAAGTCCTCATAAAAAACAAAGTAAAGAGGCCAAGTGTATATATCTTTTTGTGGAAACACTTAGCATACATATCTATCCACCAGGTTGGTCTGCGATGGGATAAAATATACAAAAGTGTATAGACGATCGTCATATAGCCGAGGCGTTTTACTAATCGGCGAAGGTGCAGAGTGAGCGATACAGGACTTGGCGTGCGGCCATGGCAACTAGCCCAACATCACCTGCCATCTTGCAGTGATCGCAAATTTACTGTCATGTATGAATTTTGGAATAATCTTAGACCGATATTAGAGAGAAAAATCAATCAAATTAAATAAAATAGTGGATATATTAAACGGACAGCGTGCCTTGATTTTTATGGATGTGGCAAAGATGGAGTGAAATGGAATGACGGAAAACACAGCTATGAAAAAGCTCATATGTTACACAGTCCTTGGTAGTTCCAAAAGAAATGACCATAACGAACAAATGACAGAAAAATACAAGGAATCAACATTCCAAAACTTGACCGCCGTATATGTATAATTTGCAAGTTGTATACGGCTGCTGTGTAAATAGAATACTGTAAAATACGTACACAGCGACTTTCTATATAGAATAAGGCAAAATAAATACAAGGTGGCCGGGTATATAACCACAACCCTGTATGCACGTGTCAATAAGAGAATCATCACCGGACACTACTTTCAGATTCAACGTGGTGGTCAGAAAAGTACTACAGGCAACCGAATGGCATTTTCCCCCAGAGCAAACAAATGAATGTTTATGGCACTGGGAATAATTACCTTGATAGAACTTTACTACAGCAATGGAAGCAAAAGATATTGCACGAATCAGCTTTTTCAATCATTTTGAATTTGTTTGAATGCGGCATTAATCTCTTTGCGCATCTTGTACTCATGTCTATGACAAATTTGCTTTTTCCTTCTCCAACTTGGTATTCCCAGGCATTTTTCTTTTAACTACACTAGAACATGTAATACATTTCCTATGATTCTATTCTAAATGTCTTGTAACAGGTTTTAGTTTTGTTTTCTCTTCTCTGTGTAAATTCAAAACTGCCGACAGCTAACAGTGTTAAGGATCAGTAGTGATAGTTCTAACTACAGGGTTTAATTGAGTGCCTTATTTAGTGCTTAATTCCTGATGCCCTTTTTGGCCGATGAATATTCGTCTCCAATATTTGGTTGTAATGTAATGTTAGCAACACAGTCACATTCTGTGGCCTCTTTGCCTGAGGTATGTACTTTGGCCTTGGAACGATTTTAATTCTTAATCAACACTTAATTAATATTATGGGACTCAGATTCTTACCATGCATGTACACACAGTGACTCGCTGGCTGAAAAGGTGTTTTTCCTACAACCTAATACAAATTACTCGTATAAGCATCCATCCGCCTGTATGTCTATAGCACTGAAATTACAACTGGTTCAGCACTTTTGATGCCATGTCGGGTCTACGTGTCAGTTGGGTTGGCCTCCCAATTTTTCTTAGAAACAACATTGACAGTCTTTTACATACCATACCTTGAAGGAACAAATATGTTCGAATTGAACAAAACTTTTCTTAAGTACTAAGTCCTTATATGGCTTAGAGAGAGGCTCACATGAAGTCCAATATCCATCGTAGCTGCTGTCCAACCTGGGCCATAAATTTCTTCGATATCATACATGTTATACAGTTTTGTTTGATATTTACACTTTGAACATGAACCCGCTTCCGTCCACCCCAGTACACGCCTCTCTTCATATTTTAAACTCCAACTTAATATTACGTCACATTTGGGGGGTACGGCCTTATTTTCCTGTAATACTTCAATCCACATTTTGACATTTCTTTTAATTTTGTACTATGCTGTACATATTATCCGCCCCAGGTCTGCAATGCAAAATATTCATCCTATTCATCCATTGCAGACCTGGTTATCTAATTTGTCATACTTAGTGTACACCCATTTACTCATAACAGTATGTTATGTTCATAAATGGTTATCACTACAAAATACCAATTTAAATCTATGGTTTCTATAGTCTTTGCTGAGTAGATTCCTGAATTATGTCCCATTGAATTTATTTTTTTATTTTTATATTAATAAACATAAACTTACTATGAACTGTATTCCAGAGTATTGCAACTAATTTCCTTGATATATACCTTGTTTATGTAGCATAGTACATTATATTTGTCTTAAAATAGATTGCTACAGAATAATTTGTTTATCTTGCTCCAATCGATTTATATGGATTGGTTTGCGTAGCACGAGGTTAGCTGTTGATATTGCAAATGAGTATTTTCCCTGCAACAAAGGTTGCTGTTAATTTGTCATAAATACCTTGGTCTGGCCTTGCATACAAAGATTTTACTTGAGCACTTCCAGCCTCGTGTACAATACAATTACTCTGTTTTATGATATATCTAATTGTTTTCAAATACTTTCTTTTCTTGGTTTGTATAATTTTTTAATCAGTTTCTTTTGTCAGACATAATAAGAAACTTGCCTGGTTTGAACTATATTTGCTCTGTTCACACACACACACACACACACACACACACACACACACACACACACACATATACATATATATATATATATATATATATATATATATATATATATATATATATATATAAATATATATATATATATATATACAGAGAGGAAACCACTTTGTTTAAATTTTGGAATAGCTTCATTGGCAAAAACTTCTTGTTTGAATTTTGTTTGAGGAATTCTTATTCCTTTACCGTCTCATTGCCACTACTGGACCATGCCTGAGTCCGGCCAAATGTTTCACTTGACACTCGGCAGGGTAGTAAGAGATATGATGAACCTAGTTTCAGATGGGGGTAGGTAAGCTATTAGATCTGATACAATACTTTGAATAAGGAATTAAAACTTTCACGTAGAGATGAAAGAGAATGTAATAAGAAGAAAACTACCATATATGCGTGAATTATATTTTAATGAAATCTCCCAGTTCCCACCCCTCCTCCAAAACAACAACAACAACAAAATATTTGCATCTTTTATTATGACATTACTTGTCATGCTATGATGTGAAAGTCATAAAGTGTCCATAAATACATTGCATTTACCAAAGTAATCAGAATATGTTACATAATACAAGCATCAACTATATTAAAATAAATCCTATGATTGAATAGTGCTGTTAATCCCTTTGGTAGCGAGGGAGGGGTGGGGATGGGGTGAGGGAACAGACGAACATTTTTAGTGGTGAAGTGCTTTTCATGACAAGCAAACGGACCAGGATCGAAAGCAGGTTTGGACTCAGTGAGTTTTTCACTACGAGCATTTACTGGTGTCGGTGAGCTCACCGGGTCGAGTAATAACTGTAGTCGCAAAGAGCTCAACGAGACAAGTATTAATAGTCGTCGAAAACCCCTCATTAACTCAGTAACTTTTGTGTAACGAATTCTTTGCGATGTGGGGAGTGGGGTTTGCCCCACGCTGGAAGCCCTAAAAAACAAGTCTTGTAGCATGTTAGTCGCGGAGAGCTTTTCAGGACGAGCAAACGGCCCGGGCGGCAGCCCGCCCCGGAGGCAGGGATGTAGATGCGAAGTCTTGACTCTATTCAGGACGAACAAACGGACAGTTTTGGCGATTTTAATCCTCCTTTCGTCATTTTCGACCTAACAACATGGAGAGGGCAACTGGACCAAACATTTGGTGATGTTTATTCTTCTGTCGCCATTTTTAACTCCACCCACATGCTATGCCACTCAGTCACCCTTATATGCCCTAACTAGCTTTCAGAATGATTACATCACTATTATATACAATCAGCTGGATGTTTACTCATCCAGGTAAAACTAGAAATTGCACAACACTGTGAACGCGGAATGAGTAAACAAGAACCGGAAGTTTACTCGCTTAGGTTTTGATCTGATGATAGTGATTAAACAATCATAACATTTCTTTTATTGACTGGGAATTCACGTTATTAGTTCCAACACGCAAGTTAAATACTCTTTATCTGGATCCAAATTAAATTCTGGAGCTTCGTTTTTGTTGGTATGATAAGAATGTTCAGCTTTGGTGTTAATATAGCTTTTCCTCTGGATTGTTTTCAAGTTCCCCTCACCACTCTTGCCGACCGGGTTGCAAGTATGCAATCAATATGGTATGGTATGGGTTGCGCGATTTACGAGTTTCAGGGGCACCTACAACTTAAAGGTAAATCGCAAATCGCTTCATTTCGACTAACCTCTGGAGTTTCTAGGCGGTTTAGCCCTAGATTCTCCAACAGGGGTTGTAAGTCGACTGTGTGTATTTCAATACATCGAAACTTCATAGCGCCCAATATGATTTCAGAAAGCAAATACTTAAGTTGGTTGTTGTCAGGATTGGCAGACTAAGTGGCAAGCACATGAGCTTTTGCAGAAATTTTAAATAATTACTATACAGCTTAATTAGCACTAATAATTACAGGGCAGTCTATTTACGCTAACAAAAACAGTATTTATGAATGTAAGTTATGTCTTATTTCGGGTTGAAATGATAACATTCGCTTTTTAGTTGTGGGATTTATTTTCAGATGAAATGGTACGAGATAATCCTAAAACAATACAAAGCACATACTTAATATACAACACAAATACAATACAGAATATAACCGACACAAATACAATACACAACCCACACGCCAACATTTATAATTTTATCACAAAAAATACAAATGATACCTTACCAGACTCGAAGGGTATAATTGTTTCGAATTATATTCAATCCCTTGTCTTTCACTTGCGTGAAGGACAAGTGTTTTTCTTATTCACGAATAGTTCTGCTAGAGATGTTGTCCGTCTAAGAACCAGAGTAGGAACGCCAGAGGATTTTGTTAGTTTGTCGAGGAATCGATACTCGTGAAGCCCGGGAATCATGCACCGCGATCAATCCCTCACTCGCTCACTCACTCATGACGGACACGCACATTAGTATACAACACAAGTCCTGGGTCACTTGAATATTAATCAGTTGTGGAGTCACGAGATAATTAGCTGCTGTGCATGACAATTTAGAAGTGCCTTAGTATGTCCATTTGCTAAAATGTGCACCGGCTACTTTGACTGAACATCATTAGTCGTGGTAGGCCTTGGCATGTACGCATGAATTGGTCCGGCGGGGTTGGTCGTTTAATTCCTCTTCGGGCGCGTGCTTCTAACCTGTCGCCGTGGTGTAGTGGCAAGACTGCGAAGAGGTGAAAGAAAATATCAATCTCCTTAATAACTGTATAATCAGAAATGGCACAGTCTTCAACATGCCTGACAACACGCTTGTATAATGATTGCTTTTTTTTCTGACCCGATCACTGTAATGCGACAGAACATATCTTTTTCGAAGATCACACTTTTGTTTGTTTTTGTTTTCTTTGCGGGTAAGACGAGTGATAGAAGACGCTACATACCCAAAAGGAAAATTTTTTGGCGAGGGCGTTTCGCCAAATACCAAGTTGTCATTGTAGTTGTAATGCCCATTCCCCCATCCACCCCCGCGACAACCCGAGGGCAGTACTTTTGGCTATTGTGCCGACAGCGAAAAGTGCAATTACCCCAAGCTGACAGCGGGTCGTCTTAGAGTGCTCTGAGTGGTACCAGCGTTCAGTGTCTATCTTTCTTGCATCCTCGTTCCATCCCAATATGACCCGGGCTGTTTCACCTCCAAGTTGGCGCAGGTGCTCTTCCACTAGTGGTTTTTATTCCTTGTCGTTGTCTGGCACTTGTTTTTGCTAGCACGCACATACCCTGTTGTCGATATCAAAATTGGCAGGCGTCACTAATAATTCGTGTTTCTTATCCATGTTTTGTTGCTCCCCCATGGGTTCCCTAAATATTGAGTTCTAATTACAAAAGGCAAAGGTGGCTAGATTGGTTGAAAATCCCGACGGAAGCGCGTCGATGTTGAGACACTTGCACCTAATGGAGCTGTCGGCGGTAAACAAAGGCGCAAAGGTAGTTGTAAAGCTCGTTGTAAGGCTTTTGAATGAAACGCTATGCATTATGTGCCTTTAACAAACCGTTTAGACGGATTGTAAGTGACGCCCACGTTTGTAAGTGACGCCCACGTTCCGTTACCGCAAGTCCTTTCTTAATGAATTAAAAACCGGATCTCGAGACGACGATAGTGCCATTGTAGTCGCTGAGGTAAATAAAACCCACCAGCGTTTTGAAAGTCTTGCGTTGAATACAAGCGATATCAACCATACGCATTTACTGACGCAACCAAGTCAACTGACATGATTCTGTCGGCCGGAAAGTACACGGACTTTAAGCTGGCACTGGTGCTTGATATTTCGATGTCAGCTTCACGGTCAAGAGTTTCCGCAGAGGGGGCGAACTCGAAGGGACCCAAAACGCTTTATTGGCAAACTCCCCAGAAAATTCACCATCAATTTCACAAGGATAGATTGAAGTCTTTAAACTTTTTCAGAAACGGGAGATAACCAACTACTTCATTTAAAATCAGGCTTGAATAATTGTTTTTTTAACCTTCTCTGATCTCCTTCTGATGGAGATAGCTGATTCATGGCCAGGTCTCGGACAGGATGTTCATGTGCTGCATAATAACAGCAGATCCAAACCAATGTTTTGTCCCTCCATGATAATGTTCCCTTTTAAGTCGCACCCCAGTTTTTAAATTTACACTGTCCCCAAGAATTCTGAAAACTCCTCCTTCCCTGACTGCTAACTGCAACTTCTTAGAACACGAATTGCCTAATTCCTCTATTTCTCTAACGGTGGCTTCATAGCTACTGGACGCACCCAAAACCTGCAATCTATCAAAAACCTGTTTGGAACACACACACACACAATAAAAATATTAAAAAATAATAAACAAATAATTGAAACTTACTTGCATAATATTGATGTCTCCTGCTATTTATACTAATGAACTATAGAAAATGGCTCTTATGCTGCAACAGATCTAGAATAAAACATCAGATATTGTACTTAACGTCTGCAACATAAAATATTGCATGCAGTGATAGCTAAATGCTTGTAAAATTGACAAATGTATAATAAACCAGCAAAATATGAGTGATTAGCCAGACAGAGATAGATTGGCTACTACCAGGATTTGAACCTTCCACGATGTGTATGAATGCTCTGCCACTGAGTTATAGTAGCTTATAAAGTCAATCCATCTCTCTAGAATAAACCTCATGTATAAATATTAGCAGAAATAATACGTCTATGCAAAATAGTTTCGAAGTCAGTAACGGTATACTTGGAAAATAACCCGCTGAGGTTCTACTCTTCATCCCCGACATTTTGACTTAGTCTACAGAATAGTATGTCATTTACGTTGGCGTGAATCAGTTTTATTTCTGTATTCAATATGTACCAGATGCTGCGGATATCAAGCTCAGTATTATTACCACAGGGTTCGATAGCAAAACTAACCCTCAGTTTTAAAAAACAAACATGTGACACAATTTATTGAAAGGCAATCTAAGATATTTAAATCTCCATATAAGTGTAGGGGTAGAAAGATTCATTTATTAGAACAGGGACTGAGCAAAAGTATTGAACTTTGGTTATTTCTGAAGCATTTTGCTAGTTCACAAACTGGATTTAAACCGCTGTAGAATAAGTATGACTTAGAAATAAGATAAAATCACATCTGTACTAATATAATTTTATTTTTTGCTTGGCCGTGAATTACTGGGTTTTCCAAGTAATATACTCATGATAATTCACTGGAATGAAATACGATATATAATTTTTCACTGCCCGTCAATAGACATTGATAATATTATGACTAAGAAATTATGAGCTATTATAAGACAACAATGTGCAAATATTTGTTTCTTCATTTTTTTTTTTTTAAATTTTTTTGTTGTTTGTTATGTGCTATTTCACCTTGAATTGGGAAGGAGAATTATGTTACTATTGATATTTTCTGTGCGAATATACATAAAACACAGCAGAACATAAACGGTAGACCGCTGACATTATCGTGCGGGATACAGGAAGAAATTTGCTATTTCAGTCCATTATACGTATTGCTAGCCAATACGTTTGAGCATAAAAAAAGTAAAATTTGTTTGTTGCGAGTGAATAACGGATATATTTCATCTCGTGGGTTAAACGCTCAAGTATCGTGGTTTCGCCACTGGTAAAAATTCGGATCTTTCACCCACTCGATGAAATATATCCGTTATTCACTCATTTCAAGCAAATATCCTCTCTTTATTTTGAATCTATTGATACGAACAAGTCTCAGTTTTTGATAATTTTCACTGAAAAGATTGAATCTAAAGCAGATGATATACGTGTCAAAAAGTAAAATTTTTGAAAATTGTCGAGAGTAACTTGAACAAAGGCTAAATAAAAACATTAGTAAGTAATATTTGCTTTGCATGAATAAAATATCATGCAATATTCATGCATATTAAATTATTTCATCAGGCTGTAACTAGTTATTATGAGGCGTCGAATGTCAGCCTCAGAGCACCGTTTCACAAAAGCAATGTACGCCCAAGATTTTCTTAAGTTCTTATGTACGACTTTCGTATGTGATTACGGATATTTCAGTAAAACGAGAATTACGTACGCTTTCTTTGTAAGTTTCCGTTACACTTTTACGTAACTTTACGACAAGTCCCAGACAGGCGTAAGTGCAAAGCCTTTTTGGAAATCTGTATATAAAAGCAGAGAGTCAGTGAGCGGGTAATTTTCAGATGCCATCTAACATTCCAATTTACACCATATAGTGGATCTTTCTCAAATAAACTTTTTTTAAACATATTTTTACACGTTCTCCGTAAAAGAATAACGGCAGAAAAATGACCCATTTGCTTACGGTATGTCAGGGTCAGGAAGTGCTGATATTCATTCCATCCAATAAAATATATTGATGTTAGTAAAGAGATAAATTAAGATGCGGAAAAATTTAATCCAGTAGACTAAGTTCTTTTCCATAGCTATTATTAAGTACGTAAAACATTTTTTCCGTGCGACGATATCAACATTTCCACTCCTTATGGCAATATCAGCTGTCTTTAATAAATAACACGAAAAGAAATCAAAACAGTTCTTACTATAAACGATCATCATCATCATCATCATCATTATCATCATCAAATAGTCATATCCTCAATAAACTGGAATTAATAAATGTTTTAATAATGAGTAATAATAATAATTCTTTCATGCAGACTATTTGGTCCTTAGATATAAAAAATACGTGGCAACTAAAACAAGAAAGTAATATTAAAAGGACATCTGTGTTATTGAAAAATATTGAAAATGGAAAGTGTTTAAACAAATCACAACATCTGTACAGTATTTAGTTCCAATTGGATATTACACGAAATTTCATTTCGACACAATGACTCGAGTGAGAGCTAAAATACTATCCCCACTGGTCTATTATGATTCCATATGGCACCAAATTTGATTGAAATAATTTAAACCGAACATTAAAATAACAGTGTCCAAATTTACGCAGATGTCTGTTCACTAGAGTATACTGAATTCTGGTAATACTCATTATGGAACAGAGGGGCAATCATTCAAATAGCGGCGAAAATTAACAGCCAAGCGAACATATAAGATGTAAAATTTCCATAGAAACTTAAATTATATTTAAAGCTTAAGTTACATTTTCTTCAGGCCTCTATTTCGAGTTTGTAGCTTTTTGCAGAAAAATGTTGTTCTTATCTTTTCCTAAATAATTATCCTTTGCTTAACACATTTACTGAACAGATTTGAATGTTTTAGTACAATTCTATATATTGTCTGCTTTTATAAATGAATTGTATATTTTTCAATCAGGACGTTCAGACATCTCGAAACAGTAGCCCTTGAATCTTTTTTTATTTCATAGAGTCTTACAATGCCATGTAATCTTAATATGTAGTTTTTCTTCAAGTGCGCTGGTTTAGAAAGACAACGATGACAAACAAAAACAACAAAAAACAACAACAACAAAAAAGAGACGAAAATGCAAAATGCATCTTGCATGACATCCAAGTGAAGAGACTAATATTCCGTCAACGGAAAGAATGTGCATACTTTGGGGTGTTTAAATGATGTTCAAAATAGAAAATTGAAATGATTATCTTTTCCGAGGAACTTCTATGCCTTGAGATCGATGAGGCAGGAAGAGTATGTGTGCTACTTTCACTTATTTGTTTATTGTATCTATTTATTGTTTTGGCTTTGTTCAGAGAAAAAAGCGAAAAAGCGAGACATTTACTTTCATTTGTCGACCTCAAGTGGTTTTTGCTTAATCATTCTAACAAGGTTGTCGTACACAAAGTTCAAAAATGTGTAAAAAAAAATTTTTTTACAATTATATAAATAAGCAAATAAACAAATTCATGGAATTATCAGAAAATTTAATCAGGTCGTTTACATTCGAATAGGAATGTGACTATTATATTTCATTTTTCTACCTCAAGCGGTTATGCTTAATCTTGCTAACAATGTTTTATTTTTGCTTTAAAAAATGTCCAATTCCAAATAGTTTAAAAGTGTGTACAACATAAAATATTGCTTTACTGGCCTGAAAATTTAAATCAGGTCATTTATGTATGCATACAAAAATTCTAGCAAAAATTCATTTGTATATGTTGAATGGTTCTTGCCCAACGTTGCTAAAAAATCTTCTCGAGACAGACAGACATAGAGAAGTACGGACGTACGTTTGGGCTGGACCAAAACAATATGCCCTCATTAATTGACGTAGACAAGTGAAGTTCGGTTGCCTTGCTTATATACATATGTACCTGATTCGATCAGACTTCATTCTCATTTATTTATTTTGATAACTTTCAACAGTGGAGGCATACCTGTTCTACAAACACAAATATAGTTTCTAAACTTTAAGTCATGCAGTAAACTTTTCAGAATTGGTAGAGCATAGTGGATACAATAAATAGCAAGATAAAACGACTCATTGTTTAAATGAATCTGATCCTAATAATTGGAGACATGAATCTAATAGTTTATCGAATTTTTTTTCTTTACAATAATGTATTATTAGGTAAATAAATAAATGTTAATCTTTTTATTTTATATAGTTACAAATATTAATCAGATATAATGATTAACTTAATCCTGGTGTTGAGAGAATATAAGGTGTGTGTGTGTGTGTGTGTGTGTGTATGTGCTGAATCCAACCTGCTTAAAACGAGAGAGAGAGAGAGAGAGAGATAGAGAGTGCAATGCACAAGCACATTTTGGCATTCATATAGCTAATATTGCTAGATGAAATCACCGAAGGCACGAATGCACGTGTGCATTATGACACACACACACACACACACACACACACACATATATATATATATATATATATATATATATATATATATATATATATATATATATGAGGGGGTAGGTAGGTGCATACTGAAGAGAAGGCAAATAATTTGAAGAAGAGATTTTTTACTATCAGGTGTTAACCAAATACTTCTATCGCATGCATAACCCTTTTATATTATAATGAACACAAAAGCTGCCATTGATTGATTTCATTGATATACATACAGATATACAAACATTTTAACATTCATCAAGACCAAGGTTTGTCAATAAAAGAATAATTAAAAAATAAGAGACGAATGCTGACATTTGTCGACATTTAATAGTCAACGAAATATGCCGAAAATCTTAATACATACATACATACATACATACATACATACATACATACATACATACATACATACATACATACATTCTTAAGGACATCCATCCATTCATATATTGTAACTAGCCTGTCTGACTAATATTTGATGAAATATTGACTATTTTAATGTTCTGGCCTCCTCCTCATAGTTATTTTTAACCCATGCTGGGGTGATTATTCCCGGATAAAGGTAATTATCTTCAAGATTACACGAGTTATATTTTCACTATTTTATCATTCAAGAAACAAAATATATTGAATCATAAAAAAAACTTCCAATAAAACATCGACATTTAAAAATTAAAATTAAGTTGATGTTTTGTTTGTAGATTCCTGTGCATAAAAAGACTTGCCATCATCTTCTATGTATTTCAGCAGATGAATTATTTGTGCACAAAATAGTGAAGTTTCTTACTCATTCCACTTATATTAGTGATAACGAAATGATCTCTGCTGTGAACAAAGGATATTCCTCTTGGTTTTTGTGGAACTCCAGAAGTAATGATCTGGAGTGTAACGCCATCAGGTGATAGTTTATGAATGTTGTTAGACCCGTGCCCCACAACATAGATATTGTCCTCTCTGTCCACTGTTAAGCACCTTGGAGACTTTAGGTCCTTGGATAAGTAGACGAAGTACTGTTTTCCATCTCTCAGACCAAAACAATACACTGCATTGTTTTCACTAACAGATATGTATACACGTGACTTGGACTTATCCAGAGCAGCATAAGCATAGCATGTCGGCTGACAATCAAATTCATAGTGAAGCTTCACATTTCCATTCATATTGATAAGGCTCCAGTAGCATTTATTTCTACCCCTTGCATCACTACAAATTCCTGACACAACAATCTCCTCCCTGCTGACGGCATCCACACCGAAACATTTATACTTAACTGTTACCGTCCCTGTGTCTCTGATGGAGCGGTCCCTAATGGACAGAAACTGGACGGTTTTCGTATTAGGCATTGTTAAGGCGAATTCATTGTCTCCTATCAGACACATGCCATCAGGGTTTCCATAAAATGTGTGACTTGTGATGAAGTTATATGATGAATCATACAGGCAGCATGTCTCGTTAGTGTTGTCTGCCAGAACTATGTATCCGTCGGGTAAATGGACGATACCGAAGTAAGATGGGTTGTTTCCACTTGGACAGTGAACGTCAATAACTCTTGAGAGTTCCACAGTTTGTTTTTGAAGAGGTATCATAAGATTTGTGCATTGCAAATCCTTAGCCTCCTCTTGACATACTATTTTCACCAAACCTACTGCATCTTTAGAAAGTACCGCTTTCATGCTGCTATCAAGTTCAAGTCTTATTTTGATGTTATCCACTCGTTCAAACTTCACTCGAATCTGTTCACTATAACATTGTAGCTGCTTCATCGTTTTGCTAGTCACAAGAAACTTTTGTGTATCCGACCCAAACTGGTCAACCGTCTCCAAATGTACTTGAGAGTTTCTGATGGCATTTACCAAGGATTGACATTGATGATTTTGTTCTTGTTTTCTGATCAACCACTCCTTGTAAATTCGATTTCCCTCAAGCTTCACCACCTTCTCAATATCATCCAGCACAACATTCAGTTTCTTTCTGATATCTCGGATCTCTGCAGAAATATTGTTAACATGTGACTCCAGCATGCCTATATTTTCTTCATTCATCTCCATAAAATTCTTCAGATGATCCTCTAATTTCCGCATTTGTTCCATTATTGTATGTGCATTCAACTCCTTCAATAGACCTGGAAGATACTTTTTCAATTCTAGCACATCCTGACACGCTTTATGATGAAGAAAAAAACACGAAGCGCAACAGGCACTCTCGTGGCTCCTGCAGTAAAACTTTATATCTTCATTATCATGTTCGGGGCACCCAAATCCCTCCCTGAATCGTATGCGGTTTTCAGGATTATTTTCCAGTTCTTCTGTGGTAATAATTTGATGTTGTTTACTTATTTTCATCTTTTGATGATATACAGCACAGTTATCACATATGAACTCTTCACACACAACACAGAATTTATTAGCAAGGTTTATAGAGCTGTCTGTTGAATTCAAACAAACTTCACAAGGCCGTTCTACTTTCGATTTTCCCACTAGCGGAAATGGACTGTTAGGGAATAAAGAAGCCCATTCTCTTACAGGTTTTTCTTTATTTGCAGGCCTAGTTACTGCTCTACATACGGGACACATAAATTCCTCAAATGTTTTATCCGTACAACCAGCCTTTTTTGTTATATAGTCCTGAAGGCAGTGTTCACAAAAGGAATGTAGGCACGGCAGCTGACGGGGCGAGGTGAACCCGTCCAGACAGATCGAGCACCCATATCCTTCTTTAAATGAAGAATCAGTGATTGCAGTAGCCATTTCAACAAACAATGTGGCCTAAAGAGAATAAATCCCAACTGAGAAGTTGTCACAGCACTGTTAACAATAATTTGATTTTGTGCTTCCACTTATCTGCCTATAACATGTAGCATACGTGTCACCTTCACTTATCTTCCGGGTTGATATGAGTGTATTGTTGAAATAAAGTTTAGAACCGGAATTAGGGGTTGAAAATTTGCACCGGTTTTCTACATCTTAAGCGACTTACCGGCAACACGTACAAAACATCATGGACACACACATAGATTTACCAGTTCAGCCGAGTGAATACTTCCATCGTGTCCTCCTCAGTTACAATATTATTCCAAGTTCTTATTTACATCGGAATGAAGTTAAGAATTTCGTCTGAAATCCTGTTGTTCCGATTAACTACTTATTGTGTTTTATTTTGATAATGTATCTATTGGTTGACATGCTTTCTATCGCAAACCTTACGCAGTCTCTCTCTCTCTCTCTCTCTCTCTCTCTCTCTCTCAAATAAACATCATATTATCCTAGAAAAGAGGTTACTACACAGATGAAAATTTCCATAAAGGTTTACAACTGAAATAGAACTGTTCATACAAATATATATTTCTTACATAATTATAAATATTGAGCACACTGATGCCAATGATGTGACTGGTGTTTACTCCTGCAACATATGTATGTATGTATGTATGTATGTATGTATGTATGTATGTGTGTGTGTGTGTGCGTGTGTATGTATGTATGTATGCATGTATGTTGTAGTTTCATACATACGAATGCATCGGAAAACAATATGGCAATAGTTGCAAACAGGTGTAACCCCCTCTTCATAATATATGTATGTATTGTATGCACAAAATGCCAGTAATACGAGCTTACTTTGATTGGGACAACCCAACCCCCCCCCCCCCAAAAAAAAAAAAAAAAAACAAACAAAAAACGTTATATTCTTTTCTTTAATATGTGTTGTATTTTCTTTAAATCAACCTATGCAAATGCAAATAGTTTCAAGAGTGTTATGTCTACATCTGAGACAACAGGAATATACCCCTCCACCCATCCATCCACATACGAGATCTAGCGAGTATATACGTATATTCCGTTCTCCTCAGTTACACAATTTATTGCATTATTTATTAGGAAATGAAGTCAGTGATTCCGATTGAATACCTGATATTCCGCTTAGGTGTGTGTGTGTGTGTGCGTGTGTGTTTAAATAACTTATCTTTTGGCTGAGTCATCGATTGACAGGCTTTCAACCCCAATTATTACATTATCTTTTACTCTCTCTCTCTCTCTCTGAATTAGGAAATTTCCATATATTGTTAATTGAAATAGAACTGCTAACAAAAATACATATTTCGTCGTAAATTTTAAATATTGGGTATATTAATAAAGTACGGTCATTAATTTTTACTCTTGCAAGGTAGTATGTATGTATGTATATGTATGTATGTATGTAAGTATGTATGTATGTGTGTATGTATGTATGCATGCATGTATGTATGTAAGGTATGTATATATGTATATATATATGTCGTTTAACTTGCGCGTGCAAACACTATGGCAATGGTTACAATAAGATAAATGAGTAAATTCCGTTTTTTTTTTATCTTAAGTACTAAATGCCAGTAACACGAACTTATTTTGGTTGTAAAAAATAGTGCATATTATTTTGCCTTTAATAAACGTAATTCTTTAAATAAACTACTGAAAGGTACAACATTTCTTTAAGTGTTATGTATATACTTGAGACCACAAAATCTTAGTGTTATGAGCCAATTGAAGTTATGGCTATACAGTATTATTATATGAACACTCACTGTGCTATTTACCGAATGCTTAAATCCATATATGCGCTCTTACCTAAAATGCTATATTACCTCTTGTGCCCACAAGAGGGTGACAAAGGATTGTAAAAGCACACCTGACGTACGTATAACTGATGAAATGCTTATTTCGTCTGCTTGTTTGTCCGTATGTTTTACCGTCGGTCTATCCCTGCTGTTATCAGTCCTTATTTTCCCTTGAAAATTGTGGGATCAAAAGTATCAATGAAAACGAACACAAACGAAAATTCACACAAATTTGTAAACTGAAAAATAACTGGTCACGCAAATATATATTCCTTACTAAATGTTAAACGTCGAGTATATTGATAAAGTGTGGTGACTGAATTTTACTATTACAAGGCATTCGTTTTTATGTATGAATGACGCCAATAATAAGTAAACTCCTATTTATAATATATCCATGCATTTTACGTACGAAATGCCAGTAACTCGAATTTATTCTGTTTGGAATAATAATGTGTATATAAATTTCGCCTTTAATAAATGTGGCACTTCTTTAAAATCAACCCCTGAAAGGTAAAACATTTCCCAAGAGTTAGGAGTCAACTCAACTTAACGTTTTCTGAAGGTTTATATGGATAGATGCTCTCTTACCTAAAATGCTATAGTATCCTCATGTGCCCACACGAGAGTGATAAAGGATTGTAAAAGCACACGTGACGTACGTATTCTCGAATGTTCTATATTCATTGCGTGTGATTTGTCTCGAGTATATGCATTATATTATTATATTAGTAATAAATAATGAAATGCTTATTCCGTCTGTTTGTTTGTCCGTATGTCTTACCGTCAGTCTGTTCCTGTATTTGTCTGTCCTTATTTTCCATTGAAATTTAAAGGTTTTTGGGACCAAACGTATCGGTGAAAAGAAACAAAGACTCTGTTTGAATATTTGCTGCTGTCTTTGTTTTTACGATTTTAATTAGTTAAAATAAATGAAAAGCGTATTAGTTTTTAACATTCACTTTGCAATGGTCTTGTTTTCATACAGGCAAAACGTCAGACAGTTTTGTCCTCGTACAATACTTTTTAAATCCAAGAAAAATGGTATTTCTCTCTATGACAGCCTCAGTGAATACCATTCTTTTTAGTTGATAAATCCTGGTATTAGTTTCATCAAAAGTCAATAAGTGTCCATTCTATATAAGAGGAAGAAAACGTATCAAACACCAAAAAGGACTTGCATGGAGTGAAGTACTAATATTTGGCTTGGAAAGGCTTACTAACAAGTCATACAAATGTGAAACAAGAAAAACCATGCAAGTGTGAAATTAGAGTGTCGTGATGTGTAGTCATTAGGTGATTAGAGGAAAATTATTTGTAGTATTTGTGCGCTGAAGAACCCTTCAGTTCACAATGACAATTGTCTTGAGGTCCTTGGAAATAGGGGAAACAACTGACTTCAAATCCAGACTCATGTAGAAGTTGTCTGATTCACTCGGTAGTGAGACACCTTGCATGCAATAATAATAATAATAATAATAATAACGCTAGTAATAGTAATAAAAAATCTAAAATTTGAATACTCCGAGTTTGCTGGTGATATGTACAGCATGACACCGTGGTGCACACGGAGTGAGACAAGAATAGTAAGGCTTGAAACCAAACTGTTGGCTCGTTGATATTTGTTTCATCATTTATCAGGTACCTCGCCGATGCACAACTTTTATACATAAATACATCTACGCATTACCAGTTTTTTTTCTGGTTGTACTAGTGTTGTGCCGATTTGGTGTTATAACTTTACTTCAATGAGTAAATGTGAACTAATGGCATTATATCTAGATGTGGCATGCTTATGATGGTGGTGGTGTGAGGATGATTATGATGATTATAATTGCGATTGTATAGATGTTTTTATGTGTTTGATCTTTTTATCTTCATCTTGCATGTCTCCTGTTCTGATTCTTGAACAAAAGCAACAACTTGTGCCACAACTACTGCTGCTGCTGCTACAATTATAACAACAATAGCTACTACTACTACTACCGTTGAGTAAATATTTTTTAATCCCAATGCAAAAATCAGTCACTATAACGCACAAACTTGATGTTTATGGATTGGGCAAACCATTTATTCGGAAATGTTCATCTAAGGGTAATAATAGTTATTGCATTATAGCGGATAATTCTTATTGAAGGCAGCGCACAATGATACATTCTTTCTCTAACAGTCCGCTGAAATCTGAAGGTTGAGTGGGATATCAAATAACCAAGAAAAGCGCACAAATGTCCAGTTTTCCTCAGATTTTGTAATGTATTTCTCATTCAAAATTTATTTCTAGAAGGCAAATTTGTTTTAATCCTGATTCTAGAAGACGAATTTCTCTTATCCGCAATTTTTTGTAACGTAATTCTGATTAAAAATTTATTTATAGTAAATTTCTTTCAAATCATTCTAGAAGGCATTTTTGTTTGTTTATGTCTTATTTCATCAATGACTGCTTTTGGGACATAAGCACTTGACTTTAAGTTGTAATAATTCCCATTGTAAGTGTAATCATCTGAACGTAAACCATGCATACCGCTAATGGATATATTTCATGATAGATGACCATAAAAAGATAATGTTCAATAGTATACATTGTATAGCAAGCCCTAGGTGTTATGTTTTTCTTTCTATGTAAGCTGATGTGCTGTTTATATACTGTTAGTATGCTCTTCCTTCTTCTTATTATACATAAATGAGTCAGTATTTGAATTCTGAAGAAAAAAAACAGTGCAAACAATCATACCGTGCGTTATAAAAGACTGAGAATAAAGAAGAAGAAAAAAGAGGCAGAGGAGGAAAATGAAGAGGAAGAAAGGAGAAGAAATTTAAAAGTAAAATAAAACAAACTACTTCAACGTGTGAGATAATCCAAAGAATAAGACCACTGAAAATATTAAGATTGACGGGGTTATCTTCCCTGAGAGGAATGAATTTTCATGATGACACATGGAGATGTGATCCCTTCATGCCTCTTTTTTACCGGCTTTTCGTCTGACGCGGATCACTTATGAATAATTGAATTAGTCATGTATGAAACAATTTTACTCGTACTCCAAGGTCCCCAATCTTGGAACCGTGACTGGTGTAGTAATAACAAAAGTAAAAAAAGAGTGAAAATAATTTTTACAAAATTGACTCATTCTAATATTAAACTGCCTCTCTGTAACACACACACACACACACATAGTGGATATCTTTTTCTCCTTCATTAATACCAGATATATTTAATAGTGTGGTACAAAAAGTGTGATATTTTAACAAACTAAAATATGTAGTCAGTTTTGTACAACAAGATGAAGTATATCCTGCATTAACGCAGGAAAGGAAAATTGTATTATCATGCCATTTTATCATTTTATATATCATACCAGACTTGCTCCTGAATCTTTAATTGTAAGATTTAACTCACTCTTCATCACCTCCACAATCACCTTTCGTAAGTTCATCTCAATTTCAGTCGTGTTTAAAGGCTGATAAGAACAAGAGTCCCACGAAGGGACTAACGCTCTACCGTCCAAAAAGAATGTCCATGAATTCAAGATAATACAAATTTCTTCTTTTCAACTGCTGAGTGTTGAAACCATCTCTGATATTTTTGAGTGATAAGATTTCCAAATTAGCCAATGTTGAAGCCATGCTGGATGTAAGATTGACACAAATTTCATTTGGGACAAAGTGGACACCATTAGAATTAGAAGATTTTTGGTGAAAACCCCATTTTGATATGACCATCCATTCAGGATTCCATTCTGCCTCAGGTACAAAATTTTAATATTTTGTTATTCTAAAATTATGCCTAAATTATTTTCTTGTGTGCAAATATTCACAATCTATTTAAACACTAACTTCACCAATCAAGCCTTGTCATATAGGATTATCTCAATGTTGAGACTTGTCAAAGCATCAATTATTTATATGGTATATCCAATTGCTTGTTCTAACTTCACACATGCAATATATAACAGAGAAATCACTACAGAAACATGACACTGAATTGTAAAATTTTAGATCCATCGTATTGTTTAGTAAAGGATTAGTTGGTTTTAAGGATGTAGCAGTGGTAACAGAGATCCATCCAATCATCAAGTTTCATGACTGGAACATAAACAACACCCAAGAAATGAACTTTTAACTCAAAATTTGAGGAAAGTCACTGAGCATAAAACAAAGGCATAAGGGATGTAGAAGCTTTCAAGATGCATCCAGTCATCAAGTTTTGATTCTAGGTAGGATCATATACATATAGCATGCCCAAAACTCACGCGATCATGAGCTAAATACAAAAACTTAACCGAAGCCAGTAAAAGATGAATATAGGTCACAATAAGCATCTTTTGTTTTAAGAGTGTCTTAGAAACAGACATGCATATCATCATCAACTTCACAATTCTATCATGAACAGTGTCCGAGAAATGAATATCAAAAACAAGATTTAACCCAAGTCAGTGAAACGTAAAATATATTCATTACTGACCTACTACTGAAATGAGGGAGTAGTGATTATCAAGATGCATCTTCAAGTTTCATGATTTTGTATAGGATAGCATGCACAGAGCATGCCAAAAATGCATGTGGTCATGAGCTAGAGGCAACACCTTAACCTAGTCCAGTAAAATGCTGATTATAGGTCACAGTGACCTTTTATGATGTGGGTGTGGTATTAAGTAAGATCTATACAATCACAAAGTTTAATGATTAAAGCATGAACAGTAAAACCTCAACCTAAAGTCAGTCAAATGTCAAACATTGGTCACAGTGACATACTTTTAAGATCAGGGTGTATTACTCATCAAAATGCATCCTCTAGTCAAGTTTCATGATTCTAGGTATAACAGTATTATACAGTAGATAATAATACCAATGTAATCACGAGTTATTGCAAAAAACTTAACATAAGCCATTCATTATCTCTCTTGCACTTCAATACACTGACTATATATCTGGGATATTTCATTCACTCATTCCTATAATTTTGTTAAGTTTTGAAAACAATGATACAATACATGTCAAGCTGTAGTGAAATATTAATTTAACAGTCAATGGTTTATTAAAAAGAACCCAATATTAGGGCAACACTGGGCTATATACTGTATAATGAATTTAGTTACTTACTTAGTACAAACCAATTATTCATATGCTATGCTCAGAACTACAAAAAAAAATAATGAACAAAAAAGCTCAGTTGTCAAATCCTTTTGGTCCAATATAGTTCAGGTATATGCCAAGTATTTATGATTCTGCTGCAATGTTGCATGAATGCAATAACATGGAACACACCCATTTCTCAATGATTTGCACATATTTTAGTCAACTCTAAAGCACCAGATACTTCATTCATTAGGTAAAATTCAGAACATTGCTCCAAATTCATTGGTAATATCCACTGCAAGTCCTTGGTAGAAAAACTCTAACTTCGCCAATCAACCAACATCATCTAAGATTATCTCAATGTGGAATCTTGTCAGAGCATCAGTCATTTATACAGAACATCTTGTAGCTTGACACCTGCAAAAAATGAGAGTATGGCAGGAATTAATACAATTAGATATAAATTGGACTGTGCGATTTGAGATGCATTGATCTCTGTAGTTAAACAGCATCACTATATAGTTGGTCCATTTGTCATACTCACAAGACTCAAAATGCAAGAAAAAAATGTTAAAAGTAAATAAATATGAAATAAAAATAACCAATCTGTCATTTTAGTAAGGTTGAGCTAACATGAAATCAGATCGAGCAATGCCAAACCTTCAAGTAGTACAATGTCAACAAAGTGAGTTACCTCCCTTACACCTCAACACCCTGGATGATAGTGCACGGGGTGCAAGGGACAGTTTTTATGCACAAATTTAATACTGCATCCACTAGCCTAATATAAAAAATCATAAAATATAAAACACTCAAGTGAAGACAAAAAGGTCCATATTTTTGGATAGCTACATTAAAACAGAGCATAAAAATAGTATTCACTTGACCTGACAAGTCAATGGCAGTTCATAGCAAAAGAAGTATATGCACCCCAACCCCAAATTTATACCTGCATTTTTCACGTTTGAAGGTCATTTTTGACACCAAGTGATGCTCACAGTGCAAACACAAGTCCTTTTCCTAGGTGATTTTTCTGCAAAACATTGTGTACTAAACAGTTTGATGCAATTCAAAATAGTTGCCATCCAAGCTGTTTTTGAGATATTCTTCTTGCCTTGAATGTTTACTCCTATGGGTGGCTAGCTCTGCTTCCTAGCCAACTATTGGTATTTCACTGTCTACATACTGTGAACTGACTATGGGAGGTGTACGTGCCTCACATCAATTTGAAGAACAACACAAGCCCCACGAAAAAACTAATTCACAAATATATCCATATCTTTAATTATTAAACAATAATAGCTCAAAAAGTCACATCATAGCCTTAAATTAAGAAATCTGACAGGGGCCAATTTACGAAACTGTCCCCTGCCACCAAGGGACAGTTTTTATGCACAAATATAATGCCACATAAACCTGCCTAATATAAAAATTCATAAAAAATAAAATACACAAGTCAGGTCAAAAAGTCTGTATTTTTGGATACCTATAAAAAACAAAAAAACATAAGAACATCATTTACTTGACCTGACAAGTCGATGGAAGTTCATAGGAAAAAAAAGTCTATGCACCCCAACCCCAAATTTAGACATGCATTTTTCATGTCCGAAGGTCATTTTTTAAACAAAGTAGTGCTTACAGTACAGTGCAAACACAAGCCCTTTACCTAGGCGATAATTTTGAAAAACAATGTGTACTAAAGAGCTTGATTCAATTCAAAATAGTTGCCATCCAGGCCATTTTCGAGTTATTCTACTTCCCTTGAACCCATGTGTCTACTGTTATCAGTGGCTAGCTCTGCTTCCTAGCCAACTATTGGTATTTCACTGCCTACATGTGAAGTAACTATGGAAGGTGTACATGCCTCACATCAATTTTGAGAACAACACAAGCCCAAGTCATATCATAGCATTAAGTTAAGAAATTTGACAGGGAACAATTTAAAAAACTATCCCCTGCCACCTGAGCAGCACTGCATATGAAATTTGTATTCAATTTAGAGGGTCCATGTCTTTTACATTACTCCAAATTTTCTTTGACATACATGTAAGACTTGAAAATAGTCAAACTTTGACATAATTGTACCCAGGAAAAATTAAGCTTAGGTTTCAACTCCCAATGAATGTATATTGGAGAACATCTTTCATTCATACCTAAAATTCTGTCAAGTTTTGAGAACAATGATACCACACAAGCTATTGTAAAATGTTTATGTTATAGTCAATGACTTATCAAAAAGAACCCCATATTAGAGCAACGACTTCTTGTTTTAAGATTAGGAGGAAGTACTGACGCTCTACTGGGCAAAAAGAATTTCCAGGAAATCAAGATAAAACCATTTCTTCCTTTTAACCATGTGTACCATTTGAAATGATGAAAACATGTGGTTTCTCATCATTTTATTCATGCTGCCAGATGGTGGTCAGGTAAACAATTGCTTAGAAGTACTTTGTCAAAATCAGTGAATATCATATGATTATTCATTCATCTAGGATTTATTCATCATGGATATTGTTCATCTAAGTACTTAAATGCTTTTGGTAAATCCTCATTGTGACTGATGCTGTTAAAAATGGTATTATTTTTTGTAAATACTTACTAGAGTTCTGCTTACAAATAAAATGGTGGTAAATCTAACAATGTCAATACTGTAGAAAATCTTCAATGGATCCAATCTATTTGAGTTCTCTGGATTCACCCAAGAGAATATTCATGATGTGGAAGTAAATTCATGCAGAAAGGTAATCCCAGATTGTATCCATATCAAAGAAAATCAAGACAGTATCCCTATCCATGTCAGGAAAAACTCATCACACTGAAGCAGATAAATGAACTTAAGACAAATTTCCAACTATACAAATACTCATAGCAATATGAGTATGTGTCCAAAATCACTCCTTCACATGAAAATAAAGTTAAATGTACTTTATTGCCATCAACCAATACCATTTTATTTCAGGACACTGGATGCTTGGCTTGTACTTATAATGGATTTCTTGAACTGTGTTAAGACATAAACAATAGATCTAGCACCAGCACTGTCACCACATCCATCCTTAGCTACACAGTGCCTAAATATATAACACCTCTAACATCTCCCTCTCTCAAAGCCCAAACAGACCCAGATATACTTCATCAAAGTGTAGAAGACAATGAAACTAATAATGATGAGACTTCTTTCAAACACAATGCAACTCACAGTTCACAGTGCCATGAAAAATTATGTTCTAAGTGACTTGATAATTATAATTAAGGGATCTTAATCAATATGTGCATGTGTATGTATGTATGTGTGTCTATATATATATATATATATATATATATATATATAGTTTCAAGGCAATCCTGAAATTAGTTTAGGAGGAGTAGCGATAACAAACTTGTGCCAACGGACAGATGGCCATCTGACAACACATCAGCACCATTTTGATTAAGGGCAGAGTAGACACCATAAGGAGTCTTTTAGTGAAAACCAAATGTTGATATACCCATCCATTCATGAAGAGTAGTGATAACAAGATTTTCAAGATGGCTGTCATGGTGGCCATATTGGACGTCAGAGTGGCACCATTTTTATTTAGGACCAACTAGACATCATAAGAAGTCTTCTAGTGAAAACCGCATGCTGATATGACCATCCATTCGGGAGTAGTAGTGCTATCAAGATTTTCGAGATGGCTGTCATGGTGGCCATATTGGATCTCAGATAGCACCATTTTCATTTAAGACTGACTAGACATCATAAGAAGTCTTTTAGTGAAAACCCCATCTGGATATGAGGATCCATTCAGGAGGAGTAGCGATAACACAATTTTCAAGATGGCCACTGTGACAGCCATATTGGATGTCCGAGCAGCAACATTTTCATCTAGGACCAACTAGACATCGTAAGAATTCTTTTAGTGAAAACCCCATCTTGATATGACCATTCATTCAGAAGGAGAAGCGATAACAAGATTTTCAGGATGGTTGCCATGGTGGCCATATTGGATTTAGGACCAACTAGACATCATAAGAAGTCTTTTAGTGAAAACCCGATCTTGATATGACTATCCATTCAGGATATCAAAATTTTCAAGATGGACATTGTGACGGCCATATTGGAAGTCCGAACAGCACCATTGTCATCTAGGACCAACTAGACCATGGGACGAATGTGTGTGTAAAGTTTCTTGTCAATCCTGCAAGTAGTTAAGGTGGAGTAGTGACAACAAACTTGTGCTAATGGACAGATGGACGCCAGACAGATGCTAGATGGACAATAGACAACAGACCATCCCATAAGCTCTTCTGGTTTATCACCAGTTGAGTTAAAAACTGGTAAAAATGCATGAAAACTATTACAGATTGAGCAATCGATATATGCATGACACATATCCTTTGTTATATTCCTTCTTTTGAGAAGGAATTTTGAAGCCAGTTTCAATAAGAACAAGTTTCACATTTGCCAAAGGTAAAGCATTTGGATTCTCTGCCTCTCAAAAATTATGTCCGGATCATTTTCTTATTTGTGTGTAAATATTCCCAATGTGTTCAAACACCACTATCTACTACAAAAAGAAAAACAGGAAAGGGGTTTATGTATTACATTAAATGGTGCACTCACTACTACAAAAAAGATTTAAAAAGTAATCAAACCTTGTGGTCCATTATCTAAAGCACCAGATACTCCATTCAATAAAGTGTATGAACATAATCAAATTTCAAAACATTGCTCCCAACTCACTGACAGTGTTCAATGTGAGTCCTTGGTAGATAAACACTAACTTCACCAATCAAGTCTCTTTTTCTAGGATTACCTCAATGTGGAATCTAGTCAAATCATCAGTCATTTACATCGTACATCTAGTACCCGACACCTGCAAAATATGACAAAGAATGACTGAGGAATTACTGCAGTGATGTTAAATTTAACTGTAAAATTTGAGATCCACTGAATTTCATAGCAAAGGACCACAATGACTGATAAATGGTTCATTTTTCTTACTCAAAGATTCAAATTGCAGTGTTTAAGAGATGTTTGTGACCTTTTTGCCTGTACAAGTAAATATGCTACATTCAGCTTGGTAATGCCATCAAACAGTTATTATATTTCCAACAATACAATGTCTTAAATTTACTTTGGTGCAAGAAATTATATCAGAAAAGGGTTTGTAATCAGTGTTGCAATGGGATCTCAAGAGCAGGGGACACTTTGCTGCCAATGCCCTTCTAGGTGACACAAAACTGAAAATGGCCAACAACAACAATAATAATACAATGCAATTCTTTATGTACTAGGTGCACTAAAAATGAGATTATCTTATTTGCTTTGGCATCTTGTTCTCATCCTAACTCTGTCATCTGCATGCACCACTTTTTTTATGATGCTTAAATTATCACAATACAAATTGTATCAATCACTCAAGTAGTCATGTCCTTAATATGCATAAAAAACATATATCTTGGTGATATAAATCAAAATTGGATCAGAATTATAGTTTCCAGAGTGCTAATAAGCTCAAAATTGTGCAAGATCTTGATAATATAAGCATATATTTCAAGCTTGGTCAGAATCAGACCACAAATATGGCTTCAAGGGAGGTAACAGGCTCAGTGAATTACATCAAGACTACATCATTAATATGTGTGGAACTCACTCATTATTGAACTCATTAAAGATCATTATGACACAAGCCCATATTTTAACTTTGGTACAAATCAGGTCAGAAATATGGCTTACATAGCAGCAACAAGTTTAGCCAATCAGATTCAAAATTACCTCATGAATATTCATGTGTCTCATTCATTATTAAACTCATCTGAGACCCTGATGCTATAATCATATATTCCAAGTCTGATCAAAATCGGATTATATATATGGTTTTCAGTGTGGTAACAAGCTCATTCAATAAGATGCAGATTACCTCATCAATATCAATGGATCTTGCTCATTATTGAACCCATCCAAGACCTTAATAATATAAGCAAATATTTCAAGTTGTATCCAAATCAGATCAGAAATATGGCTTCCAGAGAGCTAATAACCTCAGCCTATCAGTTGCAAGATCACCTAATTTGTATGCATGGATCTCACTCATTATCAAATGCATCTGAGATCTTAATGACATAAGCATATATTATAAGTCTGATAAAAGTCAGATCAGGAATGCAGCCTCCAGAATTGTAATAAGCTCAACCAATCTGATGCAATATCACCTCATTAGTATGTGTGGATCTCATGTATTATCAAATACACCTCATATCTTAATGACAAAAGCAAATATACCAAGTTTGATAAAAACTTAATCAGAAATATGGCCTCCAGAGTGGTAACTAACTTAACGAATCAATTGCAAAACACCTCATTAATATTCATAAATCTTCCTCATTATTGAACTCATCCGAGATTTTGATGATATAAAGCCATAGTCCGTACATTATTTATGTCCATAGGTTATTTTAGCTGCAAAGTGGTGCTGAAGATGCAAATGTAGATCAATTCCCCATGTGGTGATTTTGAAAAACATTGTGTACTAAACAGCTTCAAGCAATTCAAGATAGGTTGCCATCCAGACCATTTTGGAGTTGTTCTACTTGTCTTGAACCTAATGAGTCTACTGGTACAAGTAGCTAGCTCTACTTTTTAGCTGACTACTGGTATTTCAGTGTCGAGTTAAGTAACATGCCTCACATCAATTTCAAGAAAACACAAGCCTGAAATACTTAATTCACAAATATATCCATATCTTTAATTGTTAAACAATATTAACTGTCATGAAATTACCATAATTCCTTTACAGTACTACTTGAATGCAGACATTTGTCATAAAAGTTGTCTGAAGTGTATTAACTTATCAAAAAACCACCATAGAGTTAAGTAAATAATGTGAATTTGAAGTAAATTTAGCCTGACCAAAAAAACAAAACAAAAAAAACAAGAGTCCCTCAAAAAAACTGATGCTCTCCCTGCCAAAAAGAATCACCAGGAATTCAAGATAAAACCATTCTTTCCTTTTAACTGCTGAATGTTGAAACCATCTCTAATATCCTTCAGCAATAACAAGATTTTCAAATTAGCTGCTGAGGATATCAGATTGGCACTAGTTTCATTTAGGACCAACAAGATATCATTTAGGACCAGCAAAATATCAAGTCTTTTGGTGGAACCGCATGCTGATGATATGACTTTCTGTTTTGGAGAAGTAACAATAAAAAGATTTTCAAGATGACTGCCATGTTGGACATGTTGTATACAGATTGCACCACTTCCATTTAGGACCAACTAGACATTATATGAAGTCTTTTATGGTGAAAGCACAATATCAATATCACCAGCCATCGAGAAGAAGTAACCATAACAAGATTTTCAAAATGGCCATTGCGGTGGCCATACTGGAAGTCAGATCGGTATCATTTTCATTTAGAACCAACTAGACATCACTATGGTGGTCATATAGGACCTACTAGGCATAATAAGAAATCTTTTAGTGAAAATCCCACATTGGTATGACCATCCATTCAGGAGAAGTAGTGATAACAAGATTTTCACAGCTGTGGTGGCTACATTGAACATCAAATCTGCACCATTTTTTTTTTATTAGGACCAACTAGAGATCATAAGAAATCTTCTGGTGAAAACCCCATATCAATATGACTTTCTGTTCAAGACGAGTAGCAACAACAAGACTTTCAAGATAGTCACTGTGGATGCCATATTGTCTGTCTGAGTGGCACCATTTTCATTTAGGACCAACTCGACCATGGGATGAATGTGTCGGTAAAGTTTTATGCCAATCCTCCAAGTTGTTTATGTGAAATAGCGAGAACAAACTTCTGCTAACAGACGGATAAACAGCAGACAATGGACAGCAGGCCATCCCCATAAGCTCTTCTGGTGTATGACCAGTAGAGCTAACAAGGGAAGGGACTGATGCTCTACTGTCTGAAGAGAACTTACCAGAATTCAAGATAAGACCATTTCTTCTTTTTTACTGCTGAGTGCTAAAACCACCTCTGCTATTCCTGAGAGAAAAGATTTTGAAATTAGCCACAGTGACAGCCATATTGGATGCAAGACTGGCACCATTATCATTTAGGATAAAACAGACACCATTTGAAGATTTTTGGTGAAAACTCAATGTTGATATGACCATCTATTCAGAAGAATTAGTGACAAGATTTTCAATATGTTTATTGTGGCAGTCATATTTGTGGTCAGATCGACACTATTTTTGTTATGGATCAACTAAATATCATAATTAGTCTTCTGGTAAAATGCCATGTCGATATTTGTATTTCGGAGAAGCAATACCAACATTTTCATGGTGGCCATACTGAATGTCAGATCGGCACCATTTTTATTTAGAACCAACTATGACATCACAAGAAGTCTTCTATTGAAAACCACATGCTAATATGACTTTCTGTTCAGAAGGAGTAGCGACAACAAGATTTTTAAGATAGCTGTTGTGGTGGTCATATTGGACATCTGATTGGCACCATTTCCATTTAGGACCAACTATCATCTTGTCATCATTCTTCCTCTCTTCATCTTTTTTAACTTACTTCCTCCTTCTTCCTTTATTCCTCTTTCATTCTTGCATTCTTCACTCTTCCTTCCTTCCTCCCACTTTCGTTCCTATTAGTTCATTCTTCCTTTCTTTCTTCTTTCATTCATTCCATCATTTATGCATTCTTTTCTTCTAGTCCTTCTTCATTTGTTCCTTCATTCAGACAAACTTTATCTTTCTTCCTTTGCATGTCACTCCATCATATCATGTTTCATTATATCATCATATCATTCTGTCACAAAAAATAAGAAAAGAATTCTAAAAAAGACACAAAAATCCATTTTTCAAACAAGTAGTTTTATCTTAGTGAAAACCCAATGTTGATATGATTTTCCATCTAGAAGAAGTATCAATAAGATTTTCAAGATGGATATCAGATTGGCAAATTATGTATTTAAAACAAAGTAGACACTATAAGAGGTCTTCAAGATCAGGAGGAGTAGCAATAAACAAGATTTTCAAGATGGCTGCTGTGGTGGCCATATTGGATGTATGGTCAGCAGCATTTTAATCTAGGTAAAACTAGACATAATAGGACATTTTTAAGTGAAAACTCCATGTTGTTATTACCATCCATTCAGGAATAACAAACATGTGCTATCTGATGGATGGACATTGGTAGTCACTCAATGGACAACAGGCTACCCGTCTGCTCTTCTGGTATATGACCAGTAGAGTAAAGAAACAGTTCGTAACATTTTATTATTGTTCTGGTGATGCTGATAGCAGCAGCAAAGTTGTGTGTGTGTGTGTGTGTGGGGGGGGGTAATCACTACTCTCTAGCTAATTGTGAGTGATCAAAATTTAGTAAACAAACATTACACCATGTTGGAACATTGATATTACAGTGGATGACCCTGCTAAACTTACTGTGTGACACATTAAATAAATCCAATGATAACTGGCCTTTTTAATTTACAATTCCCAACCCCAAAAGCAATATGTACTCTCATTCACTCACACTATACCTGGTACACTCCCATTCTCTCACACTATACCCGGTACACTCCCATTCACTCACACTATACCTGATACACTCCCATTCACTCATAACTGACTTTACCAATTGCGGAAATTTACAAAATAAGAGTAAATAGAGAGGGGTCCATTTCAACTGACAAGCTTCTAAAAAGTACATACCACAAAACAAAACTCTTGTCTGTCAAAGTCAATAACTTATGTCCTTGGATCAGGATCAATGTCTGGAAGTGATTCAGGTAAGTGTTTCTACCAGTATGACTGATCCAATTGGTCTTAATATTCTACCATGCATATTGAGACCTGTAAAAGGAAAAACAAGTGATACTTATGCTCTGTTGATACTCAAAGAAAACATTACTATGTCAAAGGAAAACTGTAATCTTAACTTCAACAAACTTTGTGAACTAGTTGGTCACAGAAAACTAATTATTTAATGAGTTACAGAACCAGCCTACATGCTGTGGTATATTCAATACAGTATTTAAAAGAATGAAGGTTCCTGTAGGCAGAAAATAATTACTAGAAAAAAATGAACATAATTTTTCAAAAGCCTAGATATGGGTAAACTGTACACAATAATAGGCTTGAACATAATACCACTGTCACTGTATTACTGTAATTATGTACTGGATTAATGTATTGCTGTCACTGCATACTGGATTAATGGATGTAAATGGGGAGATCTCACCAAACCAAATTTTTATATTGGGTACCTACAAGGGAATTTTTCTCAAAAACCAGCCATGCAGCATATCATTGTGATCATTTTAAAAGTTTCCTCTTGGCACGATCATTCATAGGTTGTAAGCGTGATTTGCCAGTCTTACCATGAAAGTATAGTCATTTGGCTAAATATTAACATTACAGTTTATGGGAATGGAATTAGTTGTCTGTGCCCTATTTGAGTGCTTCAACCTCATGTGAAAATACATTTCCTGTTGTTAAAATCCATAAAACATAGGGCTTGTGCATTTCCTATCAGTTGGTAAAAGCAGAGTAACTTTCAATAACTTAGACTCTTTTATACAAATTGTTTGAAGAAATCAAGTTTAACAAACAAAACCACTATCCAAGTAAACAACTTACACTAGTTGATAAGAATTATTTATAGCAGGTACCATGCCTTGTGGAAATCAAGTTTAAGGTACAAACAAAACCAGTATATAAGTCAAAGTAAGAATTGTATATAACATGCCTTGAGGAAATCAAGTTTAAGGTACAAACAAAACTGTTATATAAATCAAAATAAGAATTGAAGCAGGAAGCTATATGCAAGTACATTGTACACAACTGCCAAACCAACATCAAGCCAGGAACATGCATACAGTACAAACCCAACAGTTTCATGTTTATCTCATCAGATACATTTGGTATAACCAGGATATCTGACACATTCTCCATTTATCTGATAGATTTTCTGATTATTGACCCTAACATTTTCAAAAGATACATGGGTATCACTCTGATACATTTCTTACTGTACAGGAATTCAAGACAAGACCATTTCGTCATTTAAATGCCTAGTGTTGAAACCATCTCTGATATTCTTCAGCAATATCACGATTTCAAATTAACCATGGCATTATTACTTTTCATTCACCATTTTCATTTAGAACCAAGTACACATCATAAGAAGTTTTTTAGTGAAAACTCCATGTTCATATGACCATCCATTCAGGAGGAGTAGTGATAACAAGATTTTCAAGATCGCTACTGTGGTGGCCATAATGGATGTCCAAGTGTCACAATTATGATTTAGGACCAACTAGATCATGGATGAATGTGTGTGTAAAGTTTTGTGGCAATCCTCCAAGTAGTTTAGGAGTGACGGCCTGACATAGGTGTGATATGTGAATCTCCAAAGTTAACTGTACAGTGCGGTTATGAAGGTAGAAAGTCTTTGTACAAAAACTTTGATTCTTTTCCTGAAAACAAGGTGCTACCTGTATATTCATTGCTATTTGTAAGACTTTTCCATTGGTGGCATTCACCATTCATAACCATGTATTTATTTATTTTTTGTCTGAAGTATGTCTGCTGTTGTGGAGTGCAATTACTTAGGAGAATGTACGATGTCATGTCATGTAATATTTTTGTGACTTCTGTAATGTTTTTGTGTGACTTCTGTAATGATTTTGTGTGTCTTCTGTAAAGTTTTGGTGTGTCTTCTGTAATGTTTATGTTTGACTTCTGTAACATTTTTGTGTGACTTATGTAATGTGTATGTGTGACTTCTGTAATGATTTTGTGTGTCTTCTGTAAAGTTTTGGTGTGTCTTCTGTAATGTTTATGTTTGACTTCTGTAACATTTTTGTGTGACTTATGTAATGTGTATGTGTGACTTATGTAATGTTTTTGTGTGACTTTTCATTTAAATATATTTTTCATTAAAATAAGAGTGTAGGGTTTGACACCTTCATACAATGCAAGAAGATGTATTATATAATCCATATTGTTTTCTGACATCTTGTAAGCTAAATCCAAATATGCCACTTTGTCCAGATGCAAATACTTCTAACTTAGAGGTTCAAGAAGCAGTTACCTCCCCTGCATTCTGAGTCTTTCATACTGCAGAGAGCCAGGGGGCAAATCAAGACAAAGGAAGGTAGTATAATGAGGCTAATGTATAATAATTACTTATATACATACTAAGAAAGAGAAAATAATAACATATGGGGCTGACTGTACCAATAACTAAATAGCAGCTGGTCTTTAAGGGTGCAAGGGATAGTTTTTTGTATGCACAAATCTGATGCCACATAAACCTCCCCCATATAAAAAAAAGTACTTCAATTAGGTTAAAAGGGTCCATATTTTTTGGATTGCTATAATAAATCAAAATATATGAATATGATTCATTTAATCTGATAAATCTGTACAAGCTGATAGTAAAAGATGTTAATTGACCCCAGATCCAAATACACACATGCAGTTTTCAAGTCCAAAGAACATTTCTGATGCAATGTGATCCTCAGGTACAGATGCTTTTGAAAAACACTGTATACTAACTAGTTTGATGGAATTCAAAATATTTGCCATCCAAGCCTCTTTGGAAAGATTCTACTTGCCTTGAACTCAACATGCCTACTGTTACAGGTGGCTAGCTCTACTTCCTAGACTATGATGGTATTTTAGTGTGTAAATACTGGTTTTTCAGGTCTTTTTTTTCCAAGTAACTATGGAAGGTGTATATGTCTTATATCAATTTGATTAAGGCACACCTCTAGCATTGGTAGTGGTGTGTGTGTTTGTGTGTGTGTGTGGGTGTTTGCAATTAACAATGGGAGGTATATATTCCTTATATCAATTTGATTAAGGCACACCTCTAGCATTGGTAGTGGTGTGTGTGTTTGTGGGTGTGTGGGAGGTATATATGCCTTATATCAATTTGCTTAAAGGTACACCTCTAGCATTGGTAGTGGTGTTAAATTATATCCTTTTAAGCTTTACATATTAATTTAGTTTGAATGATTGCAGAACACATGCCTAGAACAATTCTGAGACAGGGATGGCTGTCTTTTTAGAGAACACTAGAGTGCATCCATTTCATTAGATTTGTTTTGTTACATACAGGTCTTTTGGAGTCACATTTATTTCTTTAAGTAACAGAGTACTTCCTTGTTAGGCCATCTTTCTCAACCTAATACAAGAAAGGTTTACCATAATAGAAGAATGGTGTACTTAGAATGCATGATGTAAATACAACAGTGTGCATGGCAATACTGAACTGTTATTCACACCTAGAAGCAAGAGAGATTTGACTATAATAGGAAAATGGTGTACCCAGCACTAATGTCATCAAAACAATGTACATGACAAATATTTATATTTAACAACGATATATCATGTTGCATTTCTATGGATGGAAATATGGATTTTATAGTATTTGCACGAGTTCATCAGACACTTTATAGAGTTTACTGGCAGAGGTAGGTTGGGGGGGGGGGGTGGCGGGTGGGGGTCATCTCAAAAAAGCTTTATGGAAATTTTCAGACTTTATTTATGTTAGCAGCTAATATATGGGGTGACACATGAGCTAGACAGAGTTTTTTTAAACATATATTAGTTAGATATATCCAGAAATCATAATTGTTTTGGCAAAGTATGCCTGACATTCTTACATGTGAACATTGTTCAAACATCAGACTCAGATAAATCAATCCTAAATAGTGTACTAATTTCAAGGTCAAGTCAACACAGACAAATTTGTATGTACCGTCATTAAATTTGCTGGTGTTCATCATATAAAATCACCACGCTAAAACATCTTTCACCAAGGGCCATCAATCCACCTTGTTCCACATCAATGACCCTTGGCTGGCAAAGATGAAGGTACATGTGGGTAGAAGTAACATACATGTACATTTTATGCTCCATTGAATATTACCCTTCTTATTCTTTGCATTCACGTGTAGCTGTTTCATTAGACATACTAATAATTAGACATGGTTACATGTATGGTCATGAAATCTGATGCATGCATTCACCTTTAATAATTATTTTATCGACATTAAAAGTAAACTGTGATTGCAATGACTTACTTTTCTTTCTAAAGTAGTGTGGTGAACTGCAGTTTTGTATTTGCAATATGCATGCACGAAGGTTTATACAAGCATAAAAGCTGTCAGACCCATTCTCGGTATTTTATATATAAAATCAAGTTATTAAAAATGTTTTTTTATTCACTCTATTCAACATTAATATTTCCTGTTTTTAAAAAAAATATTTTTAATCGAGTTAGTGTCAGTTTCAAAGTTAACGAAAATTGGGAGTATCCAAGCTTCAGTTGGCTTGCTGAATAATTTGACCAATGCGTATTTTTACTTACCCATTTCAGTCTGCACGATACCTAATAAATGTGTTCATATCTCCCATTGTTCATTTGATTAATGTCATTGCGTTTAATTTGAGCTATTATCTTTTTCTTTTTGTCTTGCTTCCACCACATCCCCTGTCATGCGGTCTTCCTCGGTAACGTTCGAAGTGTGCATGCCTAATACATAGCAACGTCGGTAAACACGGTATTTGCCGCGAAAGACAAAGCGATTTTAGATTCACTGAGATGTAATTTTAAGGTAATAATATGTTAAATGTCGACTTTGGCTTTTTTTTTTTTTTTACATATAATCTTTATGGAAATTTACTAAACTTACTGTCGCTGTAGTATCGTTCAACCACTCGATGTCGTGGTAATCCTTCAATCGTGCGCCATGTTTCTCGCGATCTAACACGCTTGTTTCGAGACAATGACGTCATCAACTTGTCACCAGCGTTCTTAAAGAATGACCGGAATGAATTAAACAGTAAAATCAGACAAAATGACATTTAAACAGGTAATTTCATGTAATTTAAAAAAATCATAATGAAAATCTATATTTTCTCTAATGCCTTTTTGTGTCACACATTTTGGCCTTGAATTTTCTATTATATGCTAAAGATAGCGCCGCCGATCACATGTTGTCTTTGTTTACATATTTTGAACAGGATAACCCACTTTGGGAATTTCTACAATTGGATAGCCAATGTAAATATTTGGTTTTAACCACGTGGAGTTCTTATACAACGTAAGAAAAATTTACACTCGAAATGTATATTCAGCTAGGACTTTTTCGTTTCAGTATTATTTCATAATAAACTTATATTCTACATCAAAAGACATTGAATCTATTATAATAAAATGTGTATCCATTCACCAGTGTCTATTTTTAAATTTCTCTCTCCCTCTGTCTCCCTGTCTGTCTGTCTGTCTCTCTCAGTCTATTGAGTCATGTATTTATATGATAAAGAACAAGCAAGCAGTAATGTAAGTGCACAAACTGCATATAGAATTAACGGAAAATTGTTTTTTTTTTCATATTTAAATTTTATTTTTTTATTTCAAAAACACGGAGACGCTATGAACTAATAGTATCCATACCTTGACCTAACTGGCACATTCCGGTCATATGCCACGTGACTTTTTAGTTTGCGTCACGAACAGTGGACGCCACTTCCGAAATTAAGCAAAATGACACACGTTCGGAAAAACGGTAATTATGAACTAATGTACATGAATGCCACAAAATGTTTCACGCTGATTAAACGAAGTAGATATAGTTGAACACTTTTTATGTTTTATTTTTAATAGATTATCACAATATTATAACGAACGCGTTAAAATTCACGTTAAGTGAACGAAAAGTGGTTGCTCGAGGCTAGTCTAGCTCGTGCTTGTTGGAAGATGCTATAATAACCAACTTGGTGGTTTGTGAGCTTTGTGGGTTGTAGACTTTCGTGGGTGGTGGGTATTTAGGTTTGTTGGAGGTACATAAGGCGTTTTGGGCTACTTGGGGGTGGGGTGGGGGCCATTCTGCGTAGCTGCTTCCAAACGCTTCACATCACAAATAGATCGTAAAGCCTTTTTTTTTTTTTTTTTTTTTAAATTATTAGTACTTGTATTTAATTTTTTTCCCTTTATTTTATTTTATTTTTTTTAATTTTTTTTTTAAGTTTATTACATTTCTGTATAACGGTTTCGAACTGTATGCAATATTTTGAACAGTACATTCTTGTTTGAAGCTTATTTAAGGCACAAAGTAATATTTATTTTGGAAATTTTCCGTGTTTTTATATCTTATAAATTATACGAATTCTATTTATTTCTAAGTTATTTGATAAGAAAACAGTAGATTATTAAGTCATTTGTTTTAAGAACTGAGTTATATTGTCAAAGTGAGTGTTATCCTTACTGATCAGTAAATTTTGTTTATTAATTTTTGTATTTATTTATTTTATGAAGGTACATGCATCTTTATTATGTTCTTGATAAACAAATTAGATCTATTTTGTTTTGATCCCATATCTGAGTATCTTTTAATTGCTGAAAAAATATTATTTATGTTTTTTAATTATATATTCAATGCTTGGCATGGTTTACATTGTAAATTTTACTCCAGTTTCATTTAACATTTTACAAACATAATTCCAGAATTTTTGTAAGAAGCTTGTCCAAATCATTGTGAGCGTTACCCTCGTCGACTTGACATGCTCAGTTTAATTCAATATTAGTAAACTCAATAATTGCTTAAACCAACATGTCATAAACATAATTTATCAAGTTTTCATACGATACTATATTGTCCACGTCATTGTGAGCGTTAGCAATGAACATATCAATGTAATGACTTGACACTCATTTTAATTCAGATTTGTATCAATTCAATTCATTGTTATGTCAATACATTTAAATATTAGTAAGGAACATATCAATTCAATTCAAACAAGTGTAAAGTCAAACAAGTGTTCTCCTAGAGGACTTAACTGTAGCGTTTGCTAGGATTTACTTGAGACAGGGGAGCAGAATACAGTTATGTCAGTTGCACTTTGATTCCGGCTGTAGAGACCCAGTAAGTTAGTTAGGTTGCGCTCTACAGTTTTGTACTTTGCATTAAATAAAACGAATTTCCCCGGTTTTCCTCACTGGAATCATGTTTTTTTTAAAAAAGACTTTGTATATATTTGGTTTCGTTAAAATAACTTTTAATGCCTTTTATTTTGGTGTATGACTGATGGGTGTAATTTGGGTTATAGAGCATACAGCTTGGCCTTACTTCAGATGTGCACCTCTCAAAAGACTGCAAGCTCAGCTTGGTCATTTTCACTTCGTGGACTTCAAAGGTAAACTGGAGTGGAGACAAAAACTAACCGATAACTTCTTTTACTTTTTATATATTTGAAATTCATGTATTGCACTTTCAGAAGCTGGTATTGTCTACTCTGGCACAATTCGTTTGCCCTATTTTAATAACTGCTAAACTTAGCGTATTTTGGACTAGTTTAAGCTCAAATTTCGGGCACATGGGATCAGCAAGTTTGATCAGCTGTTAGTTTCAGATAGTCCATAGTTTCCATAACTACCACATGGAAAGCAATTTCAGTCACAGTACATGAACGCAGCATAGAGGTATGCCAACATTCTCTCCATTGTGTATATTGCCAAATTAAACGACTTCACCGTGTACCGGTTCCTCTCTGTATTATAATGTATCCATAGGCAGGTACCCTGCCTTCAAAACTTCGTTGCAAATATAGTTATGAAGGCAGTCTACCAGGCTACCAATTTATAAGGAATTCCTTATAAAAACAAGAATAAGATTGGTACTACAAAAAAAAAAAAAAAAAAAAAAAAAAGTACGAGGAGAGGACACGAGTGAAACTGCATAAGATGAGTTCATACTGTGGATGGGAAACATCTACAAAATCAATCCAAACTAAATATTGTCTCTTCTTTCCTGTTTATAATTGAAAATAAACTGAAGGTATATGATAAGAATGAACCAAAAGGTTTTATTCTGAAAACTTAGCATAGCCCATTAGCAAGAAAAGTAGGTCATTACAACCACAATATACTTTATATGAGTGCGAACGCAAGTGACAAAGGTGAATACACACATTACGTTTCATGACAATACATGCAAAACTGAAACTCTCCTACATGCAAACAGCGATGGTATAGACCGAAGTGACTGGAAACTACAGATATTTGCCATATATCACCGGCTCCCTTTTGATATGCAAATGAAGTTCCCGGTGGTCCGATGAGAAAAAAAAAATATAAAAAAATAGCAATAACAATGTCAAAATAAACAAATATCCCCTGCCCCTTTTTATTAGCTTCTTTGTAAGTATGTGGGTATTGGATTGTAATTAAATATTTTAGTGATTCTATGATAACATACTCACTTTGCCCTCATTCGTTTTGCTTGAAAGAGTGAATGTTGGGTGGTAATAGGTGTGTTGGTGACTCTCACATTTCCCCCTTACCCCTGTCCGTTTTTTTTTTTTTGTAAGGGTGTAATATTGTATTATTGTCTGTTAGTGACCATTACATAACTCTAATTTCCTTCTACTGTTTTGTTTGTAAGGGTGTATGTTGGACTGTAAAATACGTGTGTTATAGTCCATCACATAGCTCTCCTTTCCCTCATCTTTTTTTTAATGTATCCCCTTACACACGAGGTAATATATATATATATATATATATATATATATATATATATATATATATATATATATATATATGAGTGAGAGTATTAATCAATAAGGGTGAGTATTGGTCCATAGGGATGTGTGTTGGTTAATAAGACTGTTTTGCTCACTAAGACTTTGTGTTAGGAACCATTACATAGTCGCTACCTTGAGTCATTCGTTTATTTGCATGTATCGGTATTTGTCATTAAAAACGTGTTTTACCGATCCCCTATCTTTCCTCATGCGTTGTATGTATGTATGTATGTATGTATGTATGTATGTATGTATGTATGTATGTATGTATGTATGTATGTATGTATGCATGAGAAAGTAAAACATAGACAATACACACAAAATTGATTGTACATTGGTGCACTGGATTGTATGAAAAATAAAAAATAGACCGTGCTTCCCAAATTTATTGTTTAATGGTTTGCTGGATGGTATGTACGTATAAAGAGAAAATATAGACCCTACACTCAAAACAAATGATAGCATGACTGTGTGATAGTGTATTGGATTGATGGTGTGTCAACCACCATAGTCAGGCCAACGTGCTGCAAAATTAGGCTTACAGCAAGGCAAGGCATAATGTAATTATGTGACATGTAAACTGTCCGGAGTATAACTTTTGCACTACTGAAGATATTACAAATTTATTCATAGATATATAACTACAAGAGACGGCTTTAAACACCTAATGACGAAAATATAATGCCAAACTTTTTTTAAAAAAATATCGCAATACGGAAACAATTATTTAGGAACACAATTTAAAAAAAAAAAGACGAGCGTTATGACGTTGATCGTAAATGGTCCATCTTTGACCTATTTTATTTCCGCTTAACAACTTCAGTTCTCTATCATCTGACGTTACAAAACTTTATCAATGACTCGCATTTGGGATAAGGAAGAAGCCTATTGATTTCAGGTAAAAAGGTCAAAGGTAAAGCTTTATATAACTGAAAGGAAAAAAATGGTTTCGAGACAATAATATTTGTTCTACATCATATAGCTGGACTAAGCTTTGTAAATTGCTTTCACATGGGGTTAGGAAGAATGCTGCCGATTTTGGTCTCCTTAAGTCAAAGGTCATATTCATTGTGACTGAAAGAAGAAAAAGGTTTCCACATAATAACATTAGTTGTAAATCACAGATCGGGGCCAAACATTGTGGTTGTCTAGCACACGGAGAAAGGTAGAAGCGTCAGAATGGTAATCCACGGGTCGTGGGTTCGGAGTTTTTGGAGTCAAAAGGTCAAAGGTTAAGGTGACTGGGACTGAAGGATAAACAAAACAAAAAACAACACGAATTCTGCACAAGAGGAGGCAAATAATTGGAAGAAGAGCTTTCTTTCAATTTATAATGAACACAAAAGCTGCTACTGGTTGAGGTTAATAGATACACTTAAAGATATACGAACATCGTAACATGCATTAAGACCAAGATCTAAAACTTTGTCAACAAAAGAATAATTTTAAAAAAAAGGAGACAAATGCTGACATTTGTTGACATTTAATAGACAATGAAATTTGTCACAAATCTTAAGATTTACATACATACATGCATACATACATACATACATTCGTACGTAATTTCTTAAGAACATCCATCCATCCATTCATACATCCATATATTGTAATTAACCTATTTTACTAATATTTTTAAAAAACGTTTCTATTGGAGCGTTCTGGGTTCCTCCTCAGAGTGATTATTAACTTTCACTGGGGTGATTATCCCATGATAAAGGTGATTATCTTCAAGGTTACACGAGTTATATTTTTACCATTTTATCATTCCCGAGACACAATATACTGAATCATAAAATAAACGTTCCAATAAAACATGGACAATGAAATCTGCCATAATGTTTTGTTTGTAGATTCCCGTGCATGAAAAGACTTGCCATCATCTTCTATGTTTTTCGGGAGATGTATTATTTGTGCACAAAATGGTGAAGTTTCCTATGCATTCCACCTATATTAGTAATAATTAAATGATTTTTGCTGTGACTGAAGGAAATTCCTCTTGGTTCTTTTGGAACTCCTAAAGCAATGATCTGGGGTGTAACGCCATCGGGTGATAGTTTATGAATGTTGTTAGAGCTTTGTCCCACAACATAGACATTGTCCTCTCTGTCCACTGCTAGGCCACTTGGAGACTTCCGGTCCTTGGATAAATAGACAAAGTACTGTTTTCCATCTGTCAGACAAAAACAATACACTGCATTGCTGCCACTAACAGATATGTAGACACGTGACTTGGACTTATCTATAGCAGCATAAGCATAATATGTTCCTTGACAATCAAATTCATGGTGAAGTTTGACATTTCCATTCCTAGTGATAATGCTCCAGTAACATTTGTTTCTACTCCATGTGTCACTACAAATTCCTGACACAACAATCTCCTCCCTGCTGACGGCATCCACACCGAAACATTTATACTTGCATAATACAGTCCCTGTGTCTCTGATATAACGGTCCCTAATGGACAGAAACTGGACGGTTGTAGCATTAGACATTGTTACAGCAACTTCATCGTCTCCTATCAGACATAGGTCATTAGGTCTTCCAGCCAATTTGTAGCTTGTGATGAAGTTATATGATGAATCATACAGGCAACATGTCTTGTTATTATAGTCTGCCAGAAATATGTATCCGTCGGGTAACTGGACGATACCATAGTACAAAGGGTACCCTTGGCTTGGACAATGAACGTCAATAACTCGATTGAGCTCCACAGTTCGTTTTTGAAGAGGTATCATAAGACTTGTGCATTGCAAATCATTAGCCTCCTCTTGACATACTATTTTCACCAAACCTCCTGCATCTTTAGAAAATACGCTTTCAAACTTCTCTCTAATCTGATCAATATAGCTGCTTTATAGTCTTGATAGTCACCAGAAACGTTTGTGTATCCGATCCAAACCGGCCAACCGACTCCAAAAGTGTTTGAGAATTCCCGATGGCACTTACCAAGGACTGACATTGGTGATTTTGTTCTTGTTTTCTGATTAACCACTCCTTGTAAATTCGATTTCCCTCAACCTTCACCACCTTCTCAATATTACCCAGCACAGCATTTAGTTTCTTTCCAATGTCTCCGATTTCTGCAGAAATAGTGTTAACATGTGACTCAGAATACCTATATTTTCTTCATTCATCTGCATAAAATTCTTGAGTTGATTCTCTAATTTCCGTAATTGTTCCGTGATTTGTTGTGGATTCATCTACTTCAGCAGACCTGGAAGATGCTGTTTCAATTCTAGCACATCCTGACACGCTTTATGATGAAGAAAAGAACATGTGGCGCAACAGGCAGTCTCGTGGCTCCTGCAGTCAAACTTGATATCTTCATTATCATGTTCCGTGCATCCAAATCCCTTTCTCAATCTTATGCGGTTTTCTGGATTATTTTCCAATTCTTCCATGGTAATAATTTTATGGCTTTTAGTCATTTTCATGTTTTGATGACAGACGTCACAACTAACACACATGAACTCTTCACATACAATACAGAATTTATTAGCAAGGTTTCTATAGCTGTCTGATAAATTTGAACATACTTCACAAGACCGTTCTAATTTCGATTTCCCCACTAGCGGAAATGGACTGTTAGGGAATAAAGAAGCCCATTCTCCGACTGGTTTTTCTTTACTTGCAGGCCTGGTTACAGCTCTACATACGGGACACATAAATTCCTCAAATGTTTTGTCGGTAGTTCTAGCCATTTTTGTTATATAGTCCTGAAGGCAGTGTTCATAAAAAGGAATGTAGGCATTATCATTCTCTCTCTCAATTATAACATTTCTATAAATTGTTTAATTGAACTAGAACTGCTCACACAAATACATATTTCTTCGTAAATTTGAAATATTGGGTATATTAATGAAGTAAGGTAATTGATTTTTACTCCTGAAAGGTATGTATGTATGTATGTATGTATGTATGTATGTATGTCGTTAACTTGCGTGTGCAAACACTATGGCAATGGTTACAATAAGATGAATGAGTATATTGTGTACAATATGGCGGTATCACGAACTTATTTTGGTTCGGAAAAAATTGTGTATAATATTTCGCCTTCAATAAACGTTTTATTTTTGTAAATCAACCCCTAAACGGTACAACATTTCCTAAAGTGCTACGTATACACTCGAGACCGCAAGATTTTAGTGGTATGCCTATACAGTATTATTATATGAATTCTCGCTTGCTATTTACTGAATGCTTAAATCCATATATGCTGTCTTACCTAAAATGCTATGTCACCCTCATGTGCCCACTCAAGGGTGACTAAGGCTTGTGAAAGCACACCTGATGTACGTATTCACGTCTCTTCTATATTCATTGTATGTGATTTGTCTCGAATGTATGCATTATATTTTTAATCAATGATGAAATGGTTATTCTGTCTGTTTGCTTGTCCGTATGTTTTACCGTCGGTCTGTCCCTGCCGTTGTCTGTCCTTATTTTCCTTTGAAACTTTTGGGACCAAAAGTATCGATGAAAACGAACACAAATGAAAATTCACATAAATTTGTAAATTGAAAAATAACTGGTTACACAAGTTTATATTCCTTACTAAATTATAAATATTGAGTATATTGATAAAGTGTGGTGATTGGTTTTTACTATTACAAGGCATGCATTTATGTATGAATGTCGTCATGTTTGCGCGTGCTAATAATATTAAGATAGTTACAAAATAATGAATAAGTAAACTCAATATTTATAACATATCCATGAATTTTACGTACTAAATGCCAGTAACTCGAAATTATTCTGGTTGGAAAAAAATGTCTATATAATTTCGCCTTTAATAACTGTTGTATGTTTTTATTAAAATCAACCCCTGAAAGGTAAAACGTTTCCCAGACTTGTATGAATACACGTAAGACCGCACGAGAGCAGTGTTAAGGGTCAATTTAACCTACTGTTTTCTGAAGGCATACATTGATAGACGCTCTCTTTCATGGTATGCAATATTATCCTCATGCGCCCACTGGAGGGTGACTAAGGATTTTAAAACACCAAAGCCGCTAAGTAAAGTATTTGCATTTGTCAGATCAGATTGAAGCTATTACTTTATTTTTACCATGATTTACAGTCAATCAGAGCGATTTAATAGGGGGTGGGGTGGAACGTGCATACCTCTAGCAAGTGGTTTCTGAGACAGTTGGAACACTTTTCATACGCAAGAATAAGAAGCGTATTATGTTCATTTCAACATTTTGTTTTCTTCAGCTATAGACCAGCAATGGAACTGGACTACACAAGTATAGACCAGCAATGGGACTGGACTACACAATATTTTATTACTTATCAAGGACTCTTTCTCTTACAAATTTATTCCAACACAAATAAGTTCAAAAGACGGCGTTAAACAAGTAATGATGCAAACACCATAAAAAATATCGCAATACCGAAACAATTATTTAGGAACACATTTGAAAAAAAAAAAGAGCGTTATGACGCTGTCTGTTAATGGTCCATCTTTAATCAACTTCATTTCTGCTCAGTAGCTCCAGTTCTCCACCATCTGCCGTTACAAATCTTTATAAATGACTCGCATTTAAGATAAGAAAGAATCCAATTGTTTTCGGGGTCAAAGGTCAAGGTTTATATGACTGAAAGAAGAAGAATCCATGTACTCTCGATTTTCTTGCCAAGATAATTAAGACAAAGTGTGTGTGTTGTAGTGGTGGTGGTGGTGGTAGGGCTTCTTGATGACACATGGTTGGGGTAGTCATAATATGCGTAGTCACCGAAAATGCAAAAAAAAAAAAAAAAAAAAAAATGAGCGAGAGTGTACGAAATCAATCTGAAATGAATAAAACAAATGAACCAAAAATGAACTCATATGGTCATAAACACGATTTACTACTGCTGAAAATAGTAATTTAGGTGTAAGCCTAACAGTATTTTGTGAATTCTTAATGTGAGTGTTATTTCAAAGTTTTATGAAATATCAAAATGGAGTGAACTATGCAGACAATTCAGTTAACTGTGAAATAAGTTTCTTACGTAACAGAGCTTTAAGTTTTTCTTTTCTCTTTTAAGAAGTGGAAGCAGTGAAAGTGTACATAATTTTATTTATAATATTGACCACCTCCTAAATGCCATTGGCGATCACGGTTGTATGTTCTCATGTGTCCTACAAGGGTCAAATGTTGTTTATTTGTGTCTTTTGTTGGTGTTAATGACACTTTTGACACATGATTAGCTATATCAAGAAATGGGAGTTAAGTGCCTTTCCGAGGACACACCGAAGTAGCCGACCTGGGCTGGCCTGGGCGGCTATCGAACCCACGACCCGTGGATTACCATTCTGACGCTCTACCAACTGAGGTACCGTGGTTTTCATCTTCATTATTTAATGTACACTAAGCAATTAACTATTAGTGATTTTCAACTATTTAAAATATATTTTAATTATTAATACTAAAATTATTTCCCATACTCTGTTTGGTTCATTATCATTCCTTTCGAATTTTGTTGGGTTAAATTTCGTTCATTCTATTCGTGACGTCTCGTTGATTTTCATTTCTTTTTGATAATTTTTTTATTTCAATTTTCGGGATTTAAGCACCGCTCCTCAAGTATATCAACTATCATTACAAGTTATTATTATTATTATTAAATCAGCTGTTTATACACGAATGATAGCTATTACTAAGGCAAACGAAGTAATGAACGCATTTTACTTACAAGAAAATAATTTCAATACATTTTATAGAAAAACAAACTGGAGGAACTGACAGGAAACGTTGGAAAGATTATGAATTAAATGCTAATCTGTGTCCCTCTCAACAGACTGAAATTTGAAAGCTGCATTGAACTTTTCATTGATTTTCGGAAATTGTCCCCACAATGATGCTGAATACCATCATGCTAGTTACATGCAACTTTCTTGTAGACAAAATAATTGATCAGCATTTTTATTTTATTTTAAATTTTCATAACAAGCAGTTGTGTACATAGAAAATGGATCTAAAATTTGTGCTTATAGGCCTGTTTTCCCCTTCCTATTATGTATCATTCCTCTATAAATAGGTATAACTAGAATAGTGTAATGTAGAAGAAAAGGAGAATCCTGAAATGAAGAAGAAGAAGAAAGAAGATGACAGATTTAAACAAGATATATGATCGAATTCAGAATTGTGTTTCTCAACCGTTATAAGGTCTCACTGTACAGTTGTTTTGGTGAATTTGCATCCGACAATGACATATTGCAGAAAATTGATAATAATTTTACATTAAAGATACAAATAAAAACTAGCCAATAATTTTTGTGGAAGGCCTGATTGTACGATTTTGAATCAGGTATTCAGGTTAATTCCTTGCACAACTGATGGCTTTTATACTGAACCGACACTACCACCAACCCCTGTTTTTTACATTCATTTTTGACAGCAAAGAGCTATTTTGAATATTTTCCTGTGACAAGGAGGCTCAAAGAATCAATGTGTGCCTTATGTATGATTAAAGTTCACTGGTATTATAACAAATTAACATACTTCTCATCACCCCTTAACCATCTCGATTTTGAGATACTTACCGCTGTAGCAGACATACATACAGACATGCAGCCCAAGTTACGCATTTGATCTCCAATGCTAGTCTAACTGTGACATGCAGTCACCAAACAAGCCAACCCATTTTCAAGCCTAACTCAAAGTAAATGTAAACCATATTACAGATTTAGCTTCTGTGTGAATTTATGAACACTAGACTTATGCTAATTAGGCTCATGCCTTCTATCTTAAAAATTAGGGGGGGGGGGCAAAATACGAAACTATACAATGAGACCTAAAGAGCAATGATTCATAAGCAAATCGTCAATCGAAACAACTTTTAATAGGACCATACTGTACGTGTTCACTTCTGGATAACCACCAAGATTTTGTAAAAAGTAATTTTTTTTAAAAATCATTGTTTATTTTAGCCGTTTATGAAGACAGTATGTATTTATTATATATATTAATAAGAATACCGGAAGTAATGACAATGAATTTGCACATTTTCATTGTATTTCTTTTGTAATTAAATTGTAAGCTGGAATATTTTCTGTTATTAGAGATACTTATTGCATTTTTAAAAAGTAGAAGTTAAACAATACACTTTCCTTTGTAGCTCCCACCCCGCCACCCCCCCCCCCAAAAAAAAAAAAAAATAGCATCCGCACGTAAATCCATAATTATAGCGAACAATCATCATAATGAAGAAAAATCCGTATATGTGATCGCCCTGTCATTAGCAGGGAATATTGCGAGGAAACACATTTTGGGGAGTGTTTTCTTTTAAAATGAGAATTAGCATATGCAATAATTGTTTTAATCATATATGATAATTATCCATATGTGGTATGTAAAGTTTGACTGGGCCCTTGATCAGTTGGGTCAGCAGTCTACTTTAATTCCAGATATGTCATGATTCACCATTACCTCCTGACAGATGCATGAAGTTGAACAACCTTGAATAATATCCCTCCACTTCTTCATTCATGCGACATACATACTATTACGGAATAAAGTATTATCTTTTAAATTATACTATAGTTTTCATTTGGTTTATGACCTTTGTACTATAATTTATTTTACTCAGTAGCCAACGCTATTATTGAGTATATGTATATCCTATGTTAGGAATGTCGGTTAAGCATGACTCGCGATGTCACGTGATTAGCGCGTGTGAAATGTACTATTGTCCTGAGTTCCTATGTTTCAGTCAGAGTGACTCACTTGTTGACCAGAAGTAAGAATCTAAGTCGCAATTGTTTTTTTTTTTGTTTGTTCTACGTAGTATAAGATACTATAAAACAAGATTTACTCGCTGCGTGGTTCATTCTTTACAGATACAGCAGTTAGTAAAAGCCAGAGAGGAAATATATTATTTGTTCGTGATAATCAGCTTATCTATTCTCTAAGCATTACATTTTGAGATTAAGTTCACATAAATTTACCTGGAATTAATAACATTTGGATTTTGAACTGTGAAACTTGTTGGCACATAAGCACATACGTGTTCTCATTCGGAATACCTTTGAACAGTTTCCTGATTAGTGAATTCGATAGAACAATTTAGGATTACTTAAGGAATTTCTACACTGTAAGTTATTTTTAATTCTTTCACTTTGTTTTTAAATATTTTATATTTTCGGAAAATAAATTTGTATTTGAGAAATTGTGAAAGCTTGTCTTTCTTTCTTTTCTTATATATCTAACCCCTAGTCGTAACAATACATACATACATAAATACATACATACATACATACATACATACATACATACATACATACATACATACATACATACATACATACATACCTTTGGTTGATAAGAGAGTGAAGTTAGATATTAGATAGTTTGATATATAGGCAGAAGGGCGAAAAACGGACGGTTGGATGAATGGATGGAGAGAAAGATAAATTAAAGAGCTTTTATGTAGTTTGGTACATTTTATTCAAAGAAAGTCGAAGTGAAAGCAAATAATTAATGGATAAGTATAAATCAAGTGTTAACAAAATACTTGTATTGCATGCCTGATCTTTTCATATTGTAATAAATATAAAAGTTCACGTTCACGTACACGTATGCATGCATGTACACATACAGACATACGAACATCGGTACATGCCTCTGTCTATCCATTGATATAAACACGACTCTGCATGGTTAGCAAGAAATCTAGTTGGAAAAAAATCTATATAGATAGATAGACAGATGGATGAATGGATGAATGCATGGATCGATCAATAGATGGATAGTCAGATACTCGGATGGCGGTAATTAAAATATCCTTTGCACGTAAATCTTAAACTTCGTCAACAAAAGAAACGTTTAGAAGCAAAATTAAAATAAAAAATAAAAAAAATAGACAAATATTAACATTTGTTGAAATGTCATAAGCAAAAGTCTTTAATTTGCCAAAAAAACATTATATTTTCATTCATGATATACATACATAAACACACATACACAAACACATACATACATTTAGCCATGGATCCATACATCCATATATGCAGACATGCATACATACGTTCGTACATTCGTAAGTACATCCATCATTCCATCCACATATACAAATATACATACATTCATATATAGATTCTTACGCACATTCAACCACCCATCCATACATTCATCTATCATTACGTACATTACATACATATATGAATATAAAATCTGTGCTATAATGGTTTTGCTGTAAATATATTAAGTCAGAGGAAAAAGCGTTACATGAATGCTTAAGAAATAAATATACACCAAAAAAGAAAGCTTAAGAATCAGTTCCAATTATTGGCTTTGGCACTGTAATATTTTTTCTTTAAATCAAAAAATGTAGATCTATTTTTTAGCATGCGCTGTTGTTGGAAAACTGTGTCTAAGACGGAAGTATATTTCTTTCTGACGTTATTTGATGTCGTAAGTATTGCAAAAGCATTGTATTAAAATGTTTCTAATCAATCATGTCTTTAAAATAGTTTGTTGTTCAATTAAACACATTTCCAACTAACCTTTGTAAGCAATGTTTGATAAAACTTCACCGAGATAATGTTGTGACTGCTTGTGTTGATTTTAATAATGAGCTGAAGGAGGGGTGATTATTCTGGAATAAAAGTGATTATAATAAGAGCTTCTTATTCATTTCTTTTTCATTAGTAATAACGAAATGATTGATTGTTTTTAAAAAAATTCATGCTGAAGAAGCTTTACATTATCTTCTAGGAAAATTATACATACCAAAAAGAAAGGAAGCGTAAGAATCAATTCCAATCGGTGGTTATGGCAATGTAATCCTTTTTTTTAATCGACCAGTAGATACGTTTTTAGCACGAGCTAATGTGGGAGTTCCTCAGACTGAAATATATTTCTTTTTGACGTCCTTTTATACTGTCTATTAAAAGTTTTTCTTTTCGAACAACATGCATTGCATAAAAAAGTTCCAAATTTTGTCTTTCAATTTGAATCATTTCAATATAACGCTTGTAAGCAATGTTTGATAAACCATTACTACGGCAGTGTTATGACTACTTGTGTTGATTTTACAAACGAACTGAAACTGGTGTAATTATTCTGAGATAAAAGTGATTATCTTTAATTGAACATGAGTTATATTTTGACCATTTTATCATTCACAAGTGCAAATATCTTAAGTCATAAAATAAATGTTTAAAATAAAACATCGGTTTTTAAAATTAAAATTAAGTTGATGCTTGTTTGTAGATTCTTTTGCATAAAAAACATTGTCGCGTTATATTTCTTTCAGAATATATGTATTATGTGTGTACAAAGTGATCAAGTTTCATTTTCATTTCACTTTGATTAGTAATAACGAAACGACTGATCTCTTTTTTTGTCACTGATGCTGGGCTGATTATTTCAGGACAAAAATGATTTTATTCAATTTAAGGCTTCTATTTTTATCATTTTATTCTACACATGTCACAATATATTGAGTCATAAAAAAGATGTTTAAATAAAACATCGACTTTTAAAATTAACACGTATTTGACCATTTGTTTGTAGATTCATGTGCATAAATAGGTTTGTCACCATCGTCTATGTCTTTCATGCGACGTATTATTTCTGCACAAAATAGTGAAGTTTCCTACTCATTTGACTTTCATTAGTGATAACGAAATGATCCCTGTTGTGATTAAAGGAAATGCTTCTAGGATTTTTGGGAACTCCCAAAGTAATGACCTGGAGTGTAACGCCATCGGATGATAGTTTATGAATGTTTTTAGAGTCGGTTCCCAAAACATAGACATTATCCTCTCTGTCCACTGCTACACCCATTGGATACTGGAGGTCATTGGATAAGTAGACGAAGTACTGTTTTCCATCTGCCAGACCAAAACAATACACTGCATCACCGCCACCAACAGATATGTAGACACGTGACTTGGACATATCTAGAGCAGCATAGACATTACATGTCTTATCACAATCAAATTCATGGTGAAGCTTCAAATTTCCATTCCTAGTGATAAGACTCCAGTAACATTTTCTACTACAACCAATAGCAGCACAGAGGCCCGAGACAACGATCTCCTCCCTGCTTACTGCATCAACACCGTAACATCGATACTTGGTTGTTACCGTCTCTGTGTCACTGATTGAGCGGTAACTAATGGAAAGAAACCGGACAGTTTTATTAGCAGGCATTGTTATAGCAACTTCATTGTTTCCTATCAGACACATGCCCTGAGGATTTCCAGGCAATGTGCAACTTGTGATGAAGTTATATGATGAATCATACAGGCAGCATGTCTTGCTATTGCAGTCTGCCAGAACTATGTATCCATCGGGTAACTGGTCGATACTTAGGCACATAGGGTTGTTTTCACTTGGACAGTGAACGTCAATAACACTAGAGAGCTCCACAGTTCGTTTATGAAGAGGTATCATAAGATTTGTGCATTGCAAATCCTTAGCCTCCTCTTGACATACTATTTTCACCAAATCTCCGGGATCTTTAGAAAATACCGCTTTCATGTTGCTATCGAGTTCAAGTATGATCCTGATGTTATACACTCGTTCAAACTTCTCTAGAATCTGATTGCTGTAACATTGAAGCTGCTTCGTCGTTTTGCTGGTCACCACAAAATTTTGTGTATCTGACCCATACTGGCCAACCGTCTCTAAAAGCGCTTGAGAGTTTCTGATGGCACTTACCAAGGACTGACATTGGTGATTTTGTTCTTGTTTTCTGATTAACCACTCCTTGTAAATTCGTTTTCCCTCAAGCGCCACTATCTTTTCAATATCATCCAGTACAGCATTCAGTTTTCTTCTGATATCTCCGATCTCTGCAGAAATTTTGTTAACATGTGACTCCAGAATGCCTATGTTCTCTTCATTCATCTCCATAAAATTCTTGAGATGTTCCTCAAATTTTCGCATCTGTTCCATTATTTTCTGTGCATTCACCTCCTTCAGTAGATCTGGAAGATTCTCTTTCAATTGGAGCACATCCTGACATGCTTTATGGTGAAGAAAAAAACATGTACCACAACAGGCAGTCTCGTGGCTCCTGCAGTAAAACTTGATTTCGTCATTATCATGTTCAGGGCACCCAAATCCCTCTCTAAATCTTATGCGGTTTTCAGGATTATTTTCCAGTTCTTCTGTGGTAATAATTTTATGGCTTTTACTCATTTTCATCTTTTGGTGATATACGGCACAGTTATCACACATAAACTCTTCACATGCAATACAGAATTTCTTAGCAACGTTTTTAGAGTTTTCTGATGAATTAAAACATACCTCGCAAGACCGTTCTACTTTCGATTTCCCCACTAGCGGAAATGGACTGTTAGGAAATAAAGAAGCCCATTCTCTTACAGGTTTTTCTTTATTTGCAGGCCTGGTTACTGCTCTACATACAGGACACATAAATTCCTCAAATGTTTTATCCGTACTACCAGCCTTTTTTGTAATATAGTCCTGAAGACAGTGTTCACAAAAGGAATGCAAGCATGGTAGCTGACGGGGTGAGGTGAACCCGTCCAGACAGATCGAGCACCCATGTCCGTCTTTATAGGAAGAATCAGTCATTGCAGTAGCCATTTAGACGATCACAAACAAACAATGTTGTCTTAAAGAGAATAATTCACAACATAGTAGTTTATATATGTTAGCGATAATTTGTCTTGGAGTTTCAGTTTATCTGCCTCTAACATGTAGCATAGGTGTCACGTCCTGTCATCTTCCGGGTTGATATGAGTGTATTGTTGAAAGAAAGTCTAGAACCGGGACGAGGAGTCTAAAACTTGTACCGGTTTTTTACATCTCCAGCGATATACCATCAAGAAGTGACATATATTACGAGACATCTAGGCACACACACACACACACACACACACACACACACACACACACACACACACTACTGAAAAGACTTATTATAATAATATGTATTTACGACCGACTTCCTGTGTCTTCATACAGTCATAGAATCAGTTTTCGTACACTATACTACGGCCTTGATGGTCAGACGTATATACCCATATACATACATCATTAATATTGGTAGTCTTACTTAAGCTGTAATGCTGACTAAGTTTCTAGACAAGAAAAAACTATTACAGCATGTTTACTGGTGTACAACAGTCGGTATAGTCTTTTAATCTTGCCTAGCGCTACAATCTAATTGTCTCAAGCGTAAACATAACACTACGGAAAATATTTTACATTTCAGAAGTTGATTTATAGAAAATGCAACACATATTAAGGAGAAATAATATACACTCATTTTCCCAACTAAAATAAGCTGTTGTCACTGTCATTTTGTCCATATAATACATACATATAGTATAAAGAGAAGATTTCACCTTTTGCAACCATTGCCATATTGTTTGCCGGCACATACGTATGCACAAAACCATATCATACTTACCTACCTACGTAATACATACATACATACATACATACATACATACATTCATACATACATAGCATACATAGCATACATACATACATACATACATATGTTGCAAAAGTAAACATGAGTCACATCACTGTCATCAGTATACTCAAGAAATATATATTTGTATAAGCAGTTCTATTTCAGTTTTAAAACAGTATGGGGATTTTCAGCTGTGTGGTAGCCTCTTTTCTATGACACTATGACGTGTGTGTGAGAACACTACAGAGAGAGAGAGAGAGAGAGAGAGAGAGAGAGAGAGAGAGAGAGAGAGAGAGAGAGAGACTACATAAGGTTTGGGACGGAACGTTTGGCCACCGATGCCTCATTCAACAGATAAAATATTACAATAAAACACAATAGGCATTTAATTCGGAAGAACAGGATTTCAGCAGTCAGAATTCTTGGCTTTATTGCGATATAAATAATAGTGCAATTATGGAGGACACAATGAAACTATTCACTCATCAGATCTGGTAAATAAGTGTGTGTGTGTGTGTGTGTCAAAGAGATAGAAAAAGAAGGTGAGAGGGAACGCAAGTAGGTTGTACAGGTCACGGGATATAATGAAGCAACATATTCAATAGGTGACACACACACAAAATTAAATTAAAAAGAAAAATAAGGAAGTTGGGGTTCGAAGATTGAACGACAGATTAAAATAATCAAGTTGAAAGGAATGGATACACTCAGATACACTCGAGGGAATGCAAAGATTTTTTTTAAAAGAAATATTTTCTCTTGTCCACAGTTATGAATGACAATCCTCATTAAGAAAAATCAATATGAGAATCGGTCGACAAAAAGTCTAGAAATTTTATTATCAAGCTGTTTATTTGTAATTTGTCAGTAAACTATATTCATTTATAGTTGCAAAAGATGTAATAGAAAAAAAAGTACTGGAAGCAGGATTTTACAAGAAATGGCACGTTCAGTAATATTATTTTCATCAAGAGAAAAATCGGCACTTTAGGACTATCCATTTGTATTTCAGTAGTCATTAGGGACGTCCGTAATTTTTGCAAATATCCGTATATTTGGTCAGTCTGGAACTTCACTGTTAAGCATTTACAATTTTATTATCAGTGTTAAATGAAATTTAAAAAAAAGGAATTTCAGATCGGTAACGAGAGAGCGAGAGGGGCCACATACGACCTTTGTGCATGAATGCCAATATCCTATGTGTATTTTCACTATAATTTCTGTCAAAAATTATTAAAAGCAATGTAATTTTTAAGGAAATGTTTTGTGTGTAGTTGCTTAGAAAAAATGAACTTTATACACTTCATGCATGATATAAGTTTTAACCGAGAAGACCTGCGTAGCGTATATGCTAGCAAAGGATTTAAAAAATAAAGGTCACACTGAAAAAGAGGACGTTTTATAGCAAGACTAAATAGGCACAGAATTTCACGGCATATCAGCACAATACAGGCCATAAAATACGTGATGTTAATAGGTATATGAAAGTTGCAGTATTATAACTATAATTACTCAACAGAATTTATTTTATTTTATGAACCGGAGGAACAATTTTTATCAAGCAGAGAGAGAGAGAGAGAGAGAGAGAGAGAGAGAGAGAGAGAGAGAGAGATGAGCGGGTTGGGCACAAGACCTGATTGCCAAAAACAGAAATTCAGTCCGAGCATATTCAATATATTTTTATTTTTGTTTTAAAATACTGACTATAGGACTAAATGTTACAAAAAGGCCTGATATAATCTTTTCTCCATCCGAGCGATTATGTTGAAAGTACATGCATTAACAGATTCAAGTATTATGGTGTCGATTGTAAGCTTTTTCCACATATTGTTTTTAATAAACAAGGAGTTCCATTGGAGAGAGAGAGAGAGAGAGAGAGAGAGAGAGAGAGAGTTTCTCCTACTATGAATTAAATGTCCCGTTTATTTATTTATTTGTTTATTTATTTATGTATTTATTTGTTTAATTATTCAATGATATTTTGTTAAAACCATTATTATAATTAAGTTTTACGCGGGAAAGTCACTAATTCTCCGCCGTAAATTTCTTGACTACATAATTAGTTTCTGAATCAATGACCTCACGTAAAATAAATGATACCCTTTCCAGGTAGTGTTCTGAAATCAACAACTTCTGTGCAGAAAATCTACCGAGCCAGGTCATTGATAAAGTTGACACAACGAGGCGTACACGTGCTATTGATGATACAGTATGCCGCCATTCAAGGAATTAGCAATAAGTTGGAAATTCCATGTACAGATATACCTATTGTTTGCATTTTTTATTTTAAATCGGTGCCATCGTCGCAAACCACATGCAATAATCCGCTTTGCTCCTTTGAACGTAGCGGATTATCACATGTGGCTTGCGACGAAGAGTCTGCGTACTGCTTGAAATTAAATTGTGCATATTTCATCATATCATTATCCCTTGTTCCAGGTAAAATAAATCCATATCGCAGTCTTCTAATCTCTCCACCTCATCATGGCATACAAATTTAGACTGAAAATATTTAGATTACATTGATTGAAATGAAAAAAGTAACACTTCACTTTGATAGTATATATAAAAATAATTCGGCTTCCTGTGATCATGACGTTGAGCATGCAAATCATGCTCTTAAAACGCTAAGGAATGTATGTATAGAGAGTTAAACGTTTGGCTTCAGAGATAAATTTAAATCAGCTTATGATATTAATACACACACACACACACACACACAAAGGGGACATTAACATGGAGTGGGGCACTTGGGGTACAAAGGGGAAAGGAACATGGAGTGGGCACTTGGGGTCAAAAAGTGTGCATGGGGTCAAAAAGGGCTGATAGGGACAGAAGTATTTTAGAGGGATATAATATACACATACACCTAAAACACACACAAACAAACACAAAACATAGAAACACTAGAATTGTCAATGTGGAATTAGTTCACTTCAGATATCACATCCAAGGAGTCTAAAATGTCTAGGGTCCTTTGCTTACACAATTCACTTAAGATTTTCACAACCAATGAGTCTAAGCTGTCAAGGGTCCTTTGCATACACAATTCCCTCCAAATTCACAACCAATGAGTCTAAGCTTTCTAGGGTCCTTTGCTTACACAATTCATTTTAAATTCACAACTAATGAATCGAAGTTGTTTAGGGTCCTTTGATAACACTATTCACTTCAGATTTCAAAACCAATAAGTCTAAACTGTATATAGTCCTTTGCTTACACAATTCCCTTCAAATTCACAAGTGATGAGTCAGAGCTGTATATGGTCCTTTGCTTACATAATTTCCTTCAAATTTGATTGTTTTTAGTGTTTTGATTGTTGAGTTGAAGCCAACTTTCTTCATTTTGACATAAATGTACTGAAAAAAACAACAACTTGTATTTCAAAATCCAATCTAAATGGGATTGTACTTCACGATCTTTCCTGGGGTTTCTTAATTGTTCCAGTTGAGATACTTCGCGCTTTAAGTTACAAATATTTTATTTCCAGTTTTCCTAATTGTTAAAAATATAAAAATTCGTAATGCGAAATATAATTTCGGCATACGAAATGGAATCATATCTGTGGAAGCGAGATAGGTTTGCGAAATGAAATCATAAAACAAATAATGCTTTCATTTCGTATTTGAAACTAAGTTTATTACGTTACTAATAAATTTATCGACTGTAAGCAAAATAATAAAACTAATTACAGACCTAATTCCACTTCGCATCACGAAGACTGGACTCATTACGTTAATGTAAATTGTATAACGGTTAGTATTTAACAATTAAAAATTTAGAACTTAAAGGTAAATAACGAAAATATGTTTTAAAGTTCATGATTTTACTGATTGAAAAACATAAGAAAATCAGAAATTATCAATTGTCAATGCTTCATTTATCATGCCATTTTTCCAGTTTGCTACACAAGTTAATATGCAACAGGATTGAAAGTGATGAATGTTTGCTGTTTACCTTAAAAAATTAACTAAACTATTGTTTGCATTAAGTTTTAGGCAATCTAGCATTAAATAGTTGGAATAATTTAAAAAAAAAGTATATGTCACAATTCCATTTAAGCATGACGATTTCCAATTTTACGCAAAAAATAACATGTGAAATTTTTTTCTTCTTCAATATCTAGGATTTAATAAAAAAATTAATTAGGTAATACATTCTTTAATTTAAGAAATTTTTTGTCAAGAATTTAATGAAAAGAGGAATATGATAACAATTTGAGTCATTTACATTCTCACAAAAGGTCTATAAAATCTATATATACTTATGACAAAAGGTCACAATATTTTAAATATTTCGTTTCAAAATAATAATAATTAATAATTCAAACAAATTATGCTCAATAATTTGGAATTAAAGTGTTGTTTCGAAGATGTATTATAAAGGGAAAATATTATAATTCCATTTCGCATAAAACTTTCCATTTCGCTACATTTTGTAAAAGGACTCCACTGCACAGTTAAGACCTATCCCCTGTAAAAAGCGACGACTCCCATTACTGCTCAGTCCTGTATTGAAAATGGATATAGCCCCTGAAGCATGGCAACTATCATTACAATCTATTATTATTATTATTATTATTATTATTATTACATTAGCTATTTATTTACTAATTATACATGCGACTTTCTTGCATACAAAATCATTGATCAGCATTTTGTTTAAAAATCATTTTCATAACAAGCAGCTGTGTACATAGAAAGTGGATCTAAATTGGCGCTTATATGCACGTTTTCCCCTTCTAGTTATGTATCATTCATCTAAGAAAGAACAGGGCTTTAATCCTGGAATGAAGAAGAAGAAGGGGAATTGTAAACAAAGTATACGACTAAGTTCAGGCGTGAAAGAGATTTTTTGTACGATTAAACCATTGTAAAGAGCAAGATCGACGGGGTTATCTCCCTCATATTCAGTTAGTCGAAGTATCTAAACCTGCTCTCATCGGAACGAATTATTTGTCCATGCAATGATTCATAAGCAAATCATCATCAAAATAACTTCTAATAGGAGCATACTGTACGAGTTCACTTCAAGGTGACCACACAGATTTTGAAGGGGGAAAAAAAAGAAAACAAAAAGAAGTCCTTATTTATTTCAGCCGTTTATTAAGACAATCTCTATTTTATATGTATATTAATAAGAATATCGGAAGTAATAACACTGAACTTTTTAATTGTATTTCTTTTGTAATTAAATCATAAGTTACAATATTTTCTATTATTAGATATACATATTATATTGTTTTAAGTAGATAGAAGATTTCGAAAAATAAAAGATCAGTTAAACAATACAATTTTCTTTGCAGGAAAAAAATCGAAACAATAACAACAAAAACAGCATCCACACGTAAATTCGTAAAATAAATCAAAATCCGCATAATGAGGAACAATCCGTACACGTGATCATTAGCAGGGCATATTAATTAGCATATGCATTAATTGTTATAATCATATATAATATTTATATATATGCGGTATGTAAAGTTTGACAGGGCCCTTGGTCAGTTGCAGTGGCGTCACTAGGGTTGGCGTCACCCAGTGCGGTAAACTCATAGTGTCGCCCCCTCCAGACTTCCCCCATGGACCTCCTCCGAGTCCTCCTGTACCAGACCATACAGAATCGCCTTTGGTGTCCCCCCCCTGTGATGGTATCACCAGGTGCGGCCCGCACCCCCCCACCACGCACCCCCCTAGTGACGCCACTGGTCAGTTGGGTCAGCAGTCTATTATAATTCCAAACATGCCATGATTGACTAACACCTACTGACAGACGCATGGCGTTGAAAAACCTTTAATAATATCCCTCCATTTCTTCATTCATGCTACATACACACATGCATACATACACACCTGTGGTTGATAAGACAGTCAAATCAGATATTAGATAGTTTGATAGATAGGCAGTAGGGCGACAAACGGACGGTTTGATGAATGGATTGAGATAAAAGTAAATACTTTAGTTTGTTTGTAGGTAGTTTCATATAATTCAAGGGGAGTCGAAGAAAAATTAATAACTTTCGATCAGGTGTTAACAAAATACTCGTATTGCGTGCCTGATCCTTTCATATTGTAATAAACATACAAGTTGCTATATATTGACGTTCACGGTCATGTATGCATGCATGTATACATACATACAGACACACGAACAACTATCCATATATTCTGCAGGGTCGGCAAGAAACCTAGTTGGTTGGCTGTTATGGGTTAAACGCCATTTTTCAGCACATGATAGGCTATACATGGAGGTCAGTATATTTGGGGAAGAACCCAAGAAAACTCCAGGAAGAACCACCGACCCACAGGAAGCTACTAGCAAGCTTTCTCACATAACCACATTGGCCGAGCCCAAGACTCGAACCCACGCGGACAGAGGTGAGATGTCAGTGATCTGTAAAGGCGAGCGCCTTAGACCACTCGGCCACCCGAGGCCCCCGAAACCTAGTTGGAAAACAGATCTAGATAGAGAGATAGACAGATTGATGGATGGATGAATGCATAGATCGATGAATAGATGAATAGTTAGATACTCGGATGGCAGTAATTAAAATAACCTAGCTCTTATAGTTCGTCAAGAAAAGGAACGTTCAAAAACAACAACAAATAGACACATACTGACATTTGTTGAAATTTAATAAACCAAAAATTATGAAATTTGCAAAAAATCATACGATTTTCATACATGATATACAGACACACACACAGATACACAAACACATTCATCTCTCGATCCATCCTTCCATAAATCCATACATGCATGTATACATTCGTTCGTACATTCGTTCGTACATCCGTCCATCCATCCATCCAACCATACACGCATGCAAGCATGCATGCATGCATGCAACCGTCCATCCATCCATACGCACGGACGCACACATACATACATACATACATACATACATACATACATACATACATAAATACATACATACATACATACAATGATACATACTTGTATGAATATAAAGTCTCGGCTATAATGATATTGCTGTAAATATATGAAGTCAGAGGAATAAGCGTTACATGAATACCTAAGAAATAAATTATGCGAAGAAAGAAAGCTTAAGAATCAGTTCCAATCACTGGCTTTGGCTCTGTAATCGTTTTTCTTTAAATCAACAATGTAGATCTATTTTCAGAACGCGTTATTGTTTGAGTATGGTATCTCAGACTGAAATATATTTCTTTTTCACGTTATTTGATGGATTAAGTAAAGCAATATATTTCTGTTCCGAATAACATACATAGTATTAAAAAGTTCCTAATCGTGTCTTTTAAATACTTTACCTTTCAATTTGAAACATTTCTAACTAATCTTTGTAAGCAATGTTTGATAAAACTTTATTTCATCATTCACTAGTTACACTATATTAAGTCATAAAATACACGTTGCAAATAAAAAAATCCACTTTTAAAATTAAAATTAAGTTGATGCTTTGTTTGTAAATACATTTGCATCAAAAACTTGCCACGTTCTATTTCGTTCAGAATATATGTATTATGTGTGTACAAAGTAGTGACGTTTCCAACCCATTTCACTTTGATTAGTAATAAAGAATTGATTAATTTTTTAACTGCTGCTAAGGTGATTATCTCAGGTGAAAAGTGATTTTATTCAATTTAAGAATTACATTTTGATCATTTTTATCGTTCACATGTCACAGTATATTGAGTCATAAAATTGATGCTTAAATAAAACATCGAGTTTTAAAATTAAAATGTATTTGGTCTTATCTTTTTAGATTCGATTCATGTCCATAAATAGGCCTGTCAACATCGTCTATATCTTGCAAGAGATGCATTATTTGTGCACAAAATAGTGAAGTTTCATACTCATTTCACGTTGATTAGTGATAACGAAATGATCCCTGCTGTAATTGAAGGAAATACTTTTTGGATATTTTGGAACTCCCAAAGTAATGACCTGTAGTGTAACGCCATCAGGTGATAGTTTATGAATGTTGTTAGAGTTGTATCCCAAAACATAGACATTATCATCTTTGTCCACTGCTATACCCCTTGGAAACTTCAGGTCGTTGGATACGTAGACGAAGTAATGTTTTCCATCTGACAGACCAAAACAATACACTGCGTTGCTGCCACTAACAGATATGCAGACACGTGACTTGGACATATTTAGAGCAGCATAATGTCTTGTTATTCCAGTCTGCCAGAACTATGTATCCTTCGGGTAACTGGACGATAGCCGTGTACCCAGGATTATTGACACTTGGATATTGAATGTAAAAAACTCTAGAGAACTCCACAGTTCGTTTTTGAAGAGGTGTCATAAGACTTGTGCATTGTAAATCCGTAGCCTCCTCTTGACATACTATTTTCACCAAAGCTACTGCATCTTTAGAAAGTATCGCTTTCATGTTGCTATCAAGTTCAAGTCTTATTTTGATGTTATCCACTCGTTCATACGTCTCTCGAATCTGATCACCGTAACATTGTATCTGCTTCATCGTTTTGCTGGTCACCACAAAATTTTGTATATCCGACCCATACTGGTCAACAGTCTCTAAAAGCGCTTGAGAGTTTCTCATGGCACTTACCAAGGACTGACATTGGTGATTTTGTTCTTGTTTTCTGATTAACCACTCTTTGTAAATTCGATTTCCCTCATGCTTCGCTATCTTTTCAATATCATCCAGTACAGCATTCAATTTCCTTCTGATATCTCCGATTTCTGCAGAAATAGTTTTAACATGTGAATCCAGAATGCCTATGTTCTTTTCATTCATCTCCATAAAATTCTTAAGATGATCTTCTAATTTCCGCATTTGTTCCATTATTTTCTGTGCATTCGTCTCCTTCAATAGACCAGGAAGACTCTCTTTCAATTCGAGCACATCCTGACATGCTTTATGGTGATGAAAAAAACATGTACCGCAACAGACAGTCTCGTGGCTCCTGCAGTAGTACTTGATGTCTTCATTATCATGTTCAGGGCACCCAAATCCATCTCTAAATCTTATGCGGTTTTCAGGATTATTTTCCAGTTCTTCTATAGTAATAATGTTATGGCTTTTAGTCATTCTCATGTTTCGATGACAGACGGCACAGTTATCACACATGAACTCTTCACATACAATACAGAATTTTTTAGCAAGGTTTGTAGAACTGTCTGATGAATTCAAACATACTTCGCAAGACCGTTCTAATTTCGGTTTCCCCACTAGCGGAAATGGACTGTTAGGAAATAAAGAAGCCCATTCTCCAACCGGTTTTTCTTTATTTGCAGGCCTGGTTACTGTTCTACATACAGGACACATAAATTCCTCAAATGTTTTATCCGTACTACCAGCCTTTTTTGTTATATAGTCCTGAAGGCAGTGTTCACAAAAGGAATGCAAGCATGGTAGTTGACGGGGCGAGGTAAACCCGTCCAGACAGATGGAGCAGCCATGTCCGTCTTTATAGGAAGAATCAGTGATTGCAGTAGCCATTTAGACTATCACAACCAAACAATGTTATCTTACCGAGAATAATTCACAACATAGTAGTTTTTATACAGCATTGTTAGCGATAATTTATCTTAGAGTTTCAGTTTATCTGCCTCTAACATGTAGCATATGTGTCACGTTCAGTTATCTTCCGGGTTGATACAAGTGTATTGTTGAAACAAAGTCTAGAACCGGGACGAGGAGTCTAAAACTTGTACCTGTTTTCTCCACCTCCAGCAACATACCAGGTAGAAATGAAACATATTTCCAGACATCTATACACACACACACAAACACACACACTACTGAAAAGTCTTGATGGTCAGACGTATACATATGTACATCATTAATTTTGGTAGTCGTACTCAAGCTGTAATGCTGACTTAGTTTCTAGACAACAAAAAGCTATTGCAGCGTGTATACTGGTGTACAACAGTCCGTATAGTCTTCTAATCTAGCCTAATACTACAATCCAGTCGTCTTAAGTGTAAACATGACACTATGGAAACTATTTTACATTTCAGAGGTTGATTTAAAGAAAGTACAACGCATATTAAAGAGAAATACTATACACTCATTTTCCCAACTAAAATAATCTCGTGCCACTGGCATTTTGTCCATATCATACATACATACATTATGAAGAGGGGATTTCACCATTTTGCAACCATTGTCATAGTGTTTGCGGGCACATACGTATACACAAAATCACATCCTATCTACCTACCTACGCAATACATACATACATACATACATACATACATACATACATACATACATACATACATACATACATACATACATACATATGTTGCGAGAGTTAACATCAGTCTGTCATATACTGTCATGAGTATATTCAAGAAATACATATTTGTATGAGCAGTTCTATTTCAGTTTTAAAACTGTATGGGGATTTTCAGCTGTATAGTAACCTCTTTTCTAGGACACTATGACGTGTGTGTGAAAACACGAGAGACAGACAGACAGACAGACTACGTAAGGTGTGGGACGGAAAGTCTTCAAGCGATGACTCATTCAGTTTAATAAATTGTCAAAATTAAACACAATAGGCATCTAACCAGAAAAAGAGGATTTTAGTCAGAATTCTTGATTTCGTTGCAATATAAATAAGAACTTGGAATAACGCTATAATTATGGAGGATATAATGGAACTATTCACCTGGCAGATCTGGTGAATAAGTGTGTGTGTGTGTGTGTGTGTGTGTGTGTGTGTGTGTGAAAGAGATGGAGAGAGAGAACGAGAGGGAGAGGAAAAGCAAGTAGGTTGTATAGGTCACGAGGAATACTCAAACAAAATACTCAAACAAACATATTCAACACGTGATAACGGAAACCAACAAAACAGCAATAAATAAATGAATAAAATACAAAAAAATAAAAAAATAAAAAATAAAAAATAAGGGAGATGGGCATTAAAGATCGAAAGACGGATTAAAATAATCGCGTTGAAAGGAATGGATGCGCTCAGGTGCAACTTCGAGGCAATACATTGTGAACGCAAAGATTTTTTAAACAAATGCTTACTCATGTCCACAGTTATGAATATGAATGACAATCCACATTAAAGAACAATCAATATGGGAAACGGTAGAAATATTGGAATTGGTCGAAATAAAAACTTTTAAAAAAGTCGAGGAATCTTATTTCCAAGTTGTTTATTTGTAATGTATCAATAAACTATTTTCATATACAGTTACAAGGGAGATTATAGAGAAACATAAAGCACTGGACGCAGGATTTTACAAGAAATGTCACTTTTAGCAATGCTATTTTCATCAAGAGAAAAATCGGCGCTTTTGGATTATCCATCTGTATTTCAGTAGTCATGAGGGAAATCCGTATTTTCTTTTAAATATCCGTATATTTGGTCAGTCTGGAAATTCACTGTTAAGCATTTGCGATTTTATTATCAGTGTTAAATGAAATAAAAAGGAATTTCAGATCGGTAACGAGAGAGAGAGAGAGAGAGAGAGAGAGAGAGAGAGAGAGAGAGAGAGAGAGAGATAGAGGCCACATATGACCTTTATGCATGAATGCCAATATCCTATGCTTATTTTCACTATAATTTCTGTCAACAATTTTAAAAAGCACTGTAATTATAAGGAAATGTTTTGTATGTAGTTGCTTAGCAAAAAAATGAACTTTATAAACTTCAATCATGATATAAGTTTTGACCGATAAGACCTACGTAAGCGTATAAACTAGAAGCGGGTTGAAAAAAAAGGTCATGCTGGTAAAAAGGACGTTTTATAGCATGAATATATATGTACAGGGTTTCACAACATATCAGTACAATACTGGCCATAAAATACCTGATGTATACAGTCGCAATATTATAACTATAATTACTCAACACAATTGATCCTGGCCATAAAATACATGGTGTATATAGGTATTCGAAAGTCGCAATATTATAATCAACAGAATTGATCCTGGCCATAAAATACCTGATGTATACAGACATCCGAAAGTCGCAGCATTATAACTATTATTACTCAACAGAATTTATTTTGTTTTATGAACCGGAAGAAAAATTCATATCAAGGAGAGAGAGAGAGAGAGAGAGAGAGAGAGAGAGAGAGAGAGAGAGAGAGAGAGAGAGAGAGAGAGAGAGAGGCGGATTGGGCACAAAATCTCAATGCACTACTGCCAAAAACAGAAATTCAGTCCGAGTATGTTCAATATATTTCTATTTTTGTTTTAAAATACTGACTATAGGACTCAATGTTACAAAAAGGCCTGAAATAATTTTTCTCTCCACCCAAGCGAGTATGTTGAAGATACATGCATTAACACCTTCAAGTAATATGGTGTCGATTATAAACTTTTTCCACAAATAGGGAGAGAGAGTTTCTCAGAATTCAAATTAAATGTCCCGTTTATTTTTATTTATTTTATTTGTTTATTTATTTATTTGTGTATTTATTTATTGATTTTTTTGTTGAAACCATTTGTGTAATTAAGTTGTACGTGGGAAGGTCATGAACTCTCCGCCGTAAATAGCTTGACTACATAATTAGTTTCTAAGATCAATGACCTCATGTAAAATAAATTATACCTTTTCCAGGTAGGGTCCTGATATCGACAACTTTTGTACAGAAAACCTACCGAAGCCAGGTCATTGATAAAGCTCACAGTAGACCCTATCAATTTGAATTCAATCCAGAGTTGTGTATTACACAACTAGGCGAACACACGCTATTGATGAGACAGTATGCTGCCATTGGATTGATTAGCACTTAGTTGGAAATTCAGTGTACAGATATACCAATTGTTTGTATTTTGCTATTTTAAGTCTGTGCCATCGTCGCAAGCCACGGGCGATAGTCCGCTATGCTCCTTTGAACGTAGTGGATTATGGCCCGTGGCTTACGACGAAGAGTCTCCGTGCTGCTTGGAATTAAATTGTGCATATTTCATCAGATCATTATCCCTTATTCCAAGTAAGATAAATCCATATCACCGTCTTCGAATCTATCGACCTCAGCATGGCATACAAATTTAGACTGAAAATATTTGGAATTGCATTTATTGAAATAAAAAAAGAATGATGACTATAGTATCAAACTAACACTTCACTTTGATAGTATATATATATATATATATATATATATATATATATATATATATATATATATATATATATATGCTAATTCTGCTTTCTGTGATCATGACGTAGAACAAACAAATCATGCTGTTTAAAACACTTAAGGATGTATGTATAGAGAGCTAAACGTTTGATGTCGGAGATAAATTTAAAACAGCTTGTGATATTAATACCCCCCCCACTACCCCCAATACATGTCAGTATAGAACTAATTGCACCTGTATGATTTGAAAGAAAGAAAAAATACATGAATGCGAACTGGGCCCTTCCAGTTAGTATTTCTCTCTCTCTGAATCACGTAAAACATACATACATACATACATACATACATACATACATACATACATACATACATACATACATACATACATACATACACATGCATACATACATACATACATACACATACATACATACATACATACATACATACATACATACATACATACGTACGTACATACATACATACATACATACGTACATACGTACGTACGTACGTACATACATACATACATACATACATACATACATACATACATACATGCGTACATACATACATACATACATGCGTACATACATACATGCATTCATGCTACATACATACATACATACATACATACATACATACATGCGTACATACATACATACATACATACATACATACATACATACATACATACATACATACATACATACATACATACATACATACATACATACACACATACATGCGTACATACATACATACATTCATGCTACATACATACATACATACATACATACATACATACATACATACATACATACATACATACATACATACATACATACATACATACATTCATACAAAAATATATACATACATACACACCTGTGGTTGATGAGAGAGTCAAGTTATATATTAGATAGTTGTATAAATAGGCAGTAGGGCGATAAATGGACGGTTGGTTGAATGGATGGAGAGAAAGTTAAATTAAGGAGTTCTTGTAGGTAGGTACATATCATTCAAAGGGATTCGAAAAGAAAGCAAATAATTAAAGAATAACTTTCAATCAGGTGTTAACAAAATACTTCTTGTAGTGTATGTCAGATCGTTTCATATTGCAATAAACATACAAGTTCCTATCTGTTCACGTTCACTGACATTTATACATTCATGTATACATACAGACATACGAACATCAGTACATGGATCTATCCATCCATTCATAGAAATACGACTCTGTATGGTTAGCAAGAAACCTAGTTGGAAAAAAGATCTATATAGATAGACAGATGGATGGATGAATGCATAGATCGATGAATAGATAGATAGTTAGATACTCGGATGGAGGTATATATAAAATAAACTTTGCACGTAAATCTTAAACTTCGTCAACAAAAGAAACGTTGAAAAGCAACAACAAAAATTAGACAAATACTAACATGTGTTGAAATTTAATAAACCAGAAATCTTAAATTTGCCACAAAATTTAAGATTTTCATTCATAATATACGTACATAGAGACACATTTACAAGCGCATACATATATTAGGCCATGGATCCATCCATCCATAAATTCATACATACAGACGTGCATACATTCGTTCGGACGTTCGTAAGTACATCCATCCTTGCATCCATCAATACATCTATACATACATACATATATACGTACGTTCATCCACCCATCCATACATTCATCCATCATTACATACATTACATACAAATATAAATATAAAATCTCTGCTCTAATGGTATTGCTGTAAATATATTAAGTCAGAGGAAGAAGCTTTACATCAATGCCTAAGAAATAAATATACACCAAAAATGAAAGCTTAAGAATCAATTCCAATCATTGGCTTTGGCACAGTATTTTTTTTTTTTAAATAAAAATGTCGATCTACTTTTAGCATGCGCTATTGTTGGATTATGGTGTCTCAGACGGAAATATATTTCTCACTGACGTTATTTGATGCTGAAATATACAGCAAAAGCTTTCTCTTCCGAGCAACATACATTGTATTAAAAAGTTCCTAATCATCATGTCTTTAAAAAAGTGTGTCTTTCAAATTTCAGACATTTCCAACTAACCTTTGTAAGCAGTGTTTGATAAAACTTCACCGTGATAGTGTTATGACTGCTTGTGCTAATTTTAATAATAAACTGAAGCTGGGGGTGATTATTCTGGGATGAAAGTGATTATAATAAGAGCCTCCTATTAATTTCACTTTCATTAGTAAGAACGAAATGATTGATTTTTTTAAACTTATGCTGAAGAAGCTTTACATTATCGCCTAGGAAATAAAAATACATAAAGAAAGGAAAGCTTAAGAATCAATTCCAATCAGTGGTTACGGCACTGTAATCTTTTATGACTTATGTAATCCTTGTTTTTGTTGTTGTTTTTAATCGACAAGTAGATATGTTTTTAACACGAGCTAATGTGGGAGTGCCTCAGACTGAAATATATTTCTTTTTGACGTCTTTTGATACTGTAAATTAAAAAGCTTTATTTTCTAACAACATACATTGTATAAAAAAGTTCAAAATTTTGTCTTTCAATTTGAATCATTTCAATCAATCACTTGTAAGTAATGTTTGATAAAACCTTACTACGGTAATGTTATGACTGCTTGTGTTGATTTTAATAATGAACTGAATCTGGTGTAATTATTCCGGGATAAAAGTGCTTATCTTTAATTGAACAGGAGTTATATTATGACCATTTTATCATTCACAAGTCAAAATATCTTAAGTCATACAATAAAATAAAACATCCACTTTTTAAATTAAAATTAAGTTGATGCTTTGTTTGTAGATTCTTTTGCATTAAAAAAACTTGTCACGTTCTATTTCTTTCAAAATATATATGTATTATGTTTGTACAAAGTAGTCAACTTTCTTACTCATTTCACTTTGATTTGTAATACAGAAACGACTGATTTTTTTTAAAACTGATGCTGAGGTGATTATTTTAGAGCAAAACGATTTTATTAAATTTAAGAGTTATATTTTGATCATTTTATCATTAACATGTCACATTATATTGAGCTATAAAAAAGATGTTTAAAAAAAGCATCGACTTTTGATGCTTTCTTTGTAGTTTCTTTTGCATAAAAAACTTCCCACGTTCTATTTCTTTCATAATATATGTATTATGTGTGTACAAAGTAGTCAGGTTTCTTACTCATTTCACTTTGACTAGTAATAACGAAATGACTGATTTCTTTTTTTAACTTATGCTGGGGTGACTATTTCAGGGCAAAAGTGATTTAATTCAATTTAACAGTTATATTTTGATCATATTATCATTCACATGTCACAATATTTTGAAATATAAAATATATGTCTAAAAAAAACCATCGACTTTCAAAATTAAAATATATTTGATCTTTTGCTTGTAGATTCATGTGCATAAATAGGTTGTCACCATCGTCTATGTCTTTCATCAGATGTATTATTTGTGCACAAAATAGTGAAGTTTCCCCCTCATTTCCTTTCATTAGTGATAACGAAATGATCCCTGTTGTGATTAAAGGAAATACTTCTTCGATATTTTGGAACTCCCGAAGTAATGACATCTAGTGTAATGCCATCGGAAGATAGTTTATGAATGTTTTTAGACGAGTATCCCACAACATAGACATTATCCTCTATATCCACTGCTACACCCAGTGGACTCCTCATATCATTGGATAAGTAGACGAATATAAATAATATTTTATCCAATTTTTACATTAAAATTTATTTCATGTTTTGTTTTTAGATTCTTGTGCATAAAAGGGACTTGCCACCTTCTGTGTCTTTCAGGATATGTATAATTTGTGTACAAAGTAGTGAAGTTTCCTACTCGTTTCATTTTGATTAGTAATAACGAAATGATTGATTTTTTAACTTTTGCTGATGTGATAAAAGTGATGTCATTAAATTTAACACGAGTTATACTGTGATCATTATTTAATTCATGAGTCACAATATACTGAGTCGCAAGATTCAAATAAAACATCGAATTGTAAAACTAAAATTAAGTTGATCCTTTCTTTATAAATTCATGTGCATACATAGACTTTTCGCCACCTTCTGTATCTTTCAGGAGATTTATTATTTGTGTACAAAGTAGTGAAGTTTCATAGTCATTTCACTTTGATTAGTGATAAAGAAATGATCCCTGCTGTAATTGAAGGAAATTCCTCTCGGATTTTGAGGAACACCAGAGGTAATGACCTGGAGTGTAACTCCATCTGGTGATAGTTTATGAATGTTGTTAGAGCTGAATCCCACAACATAGACATTATCCTCTCTGTCCACTGCTACACCCATTGGATTCTTCAGGTCATTGGATAAGTAGACGAAGTACTGGTTTCCATCTGTCAGACCAAAACAATACACTGCATGACGGCCACTAACAGATATGTAGACACGTGACTTGGACATATCTAGAGCAGCATAAGCATAATGTGTATATTGACAATCAAATTCATGGTGAAGCTTGACATTTCCATTCCTAGTGATAAGACTCCAATAAAATTTGTAATTATATGTATCACCACAGAGGCCAGACACAATGATCTCTTCCCTGCTGATAGTATCAACACCGCAACATCGATACTTTCTTGTTACCGTCCCTGTGTCTCTGATGGAGCGATCCCTAATAGACAGAAACTGGACAGTTTTCTTACTAGGCATTGTTATTGCAACTTCATTGTCTCCTATCAGACACATGCCCTCAGGATTTCCAGGCAATTTGTGACGTGTGATGAAGTTATATGATGAGTCATATAGGCAGCAAGTCTTTTTATTGTAGTCTGCCAGAACTATGTATCCGTCGAGTAACTGGACGATACCTGGGTACAAAGAGTTGTTTTCACTTGGACAGTGTATGTCAATAACTTTAGAGAGCTCCGCAGTTCGTTTATCAAGCTGTGCAAATCCTTAGACTCCTCTTGACATACTATTTTCACCAAGCCTACTGCATCTTTAGAAATTACCGCTTTCATGTTGCTAGTGAGTTCAAGTCTTATTCTGATGTTATCCACTCGTTCATACGTCTCTCGAATCTGATCACCGTAACATTGTAGCTGCTTCACAGTTTTGCTGGTCACCACGAAATGTTTTGTATCCGACCCATACAGGCCAACCGTCTCTAAAAGCGCTTGAGAGTTTCTGATGGCACTTACCAAAGACTGACATTGGTGATTTTGTTCTTGTTTTCTGATTAACCACTCCTTGTAAATTCAATTTCTCTCAAGCGTCACTATCTTTTCAATATCATCCAGTACAGCATTCAATTTCCTTCTGATATCTCTGATCTCTGCAGAAATTTAGTTAACATGTGACTCCAGAGTGACTACGTTTTTTCCATTCATTTCCATAAAATCTTTGAGATGATCATCAAATTTCCGCATTTTTTCTATTATTTTCTGTGCATTCATCTCCTTCAATAGACCTGGAAGACACTGTTTCAATTCGAGCACATCCTGACATGCTTATGGTGAAGAAAAGAATATGTACCGCAACAGACAGTCTCGTGGCTTCTACAGTAAAACCTTATATGTTCATTATCATGTTCAGGGCACCCAAATCCCTCTCTAAATCGTATGGGTTTTTTTTTTTTCTTTTTTTTTTAAATTTTTTTTTCAAATCTTCTGTGGTAATACTTTGATGGCTTTTACTCATTCTCGTGTTTTAATGACAGACGGCACAGTTATCACACGTGAACTCTTCACATACAATACAGAATTTCTTAGCAAGGTTTATTGAACTGTCTGATGAATTCAAACATACTTCGCAAGACCGTTCTACTTTCGATTTCCCCACTAGCGAAAATGGACTGTTAGGGAATAAAGAAGCCCATTGTCCTACAGGTTTTTCTGTGTTTGCAGGGCTAGTTACTTTTCTACATACAGGACACATAAATTCCTCAAATGTTTTATCTGTACGACTACCCTTTTAAGTTATGTAGTTCTGAAGGCAGTGTTCACAAAAGGAATGCAAGCACGGCAGCTGAGGGGGCGAAGTGAACCCGTCCAGATATACTGAGCACCCATCTCCGTCTTTAACGGAAGAATCAGTGATTGCAGTAGCCATTTCAAAGAACACAACCAACGATGTGGTCTTAAAGAGAATAAATCACAATTGAGTTGTTTACATAGCACTGTTAACGATAATTTGTTTCAGAGTTTCCACTTATATGCCTAAACATTGTACCGGTGTTGTACATCTTTAGCGACTTAACCGGCAACACATACAAAATAGCACGTGTCACACACCCAAACACCTTTATCAGATCTGCCGAGTGCAGATTTCATTTGTGTCCGATTTAGTTACACTGTTAATTCATGCCGTTATTACGGAATGAAGTCAAAGAGTATAATAGAAGACCTAATGTTCCGATTAGTTGTGCTTTAAAAAAAAATTTAAAAACATTTATATTTTGCCAAAGTCATCTGTTGACAGGCATCTATAGCAACCTTTACCTTCTCTCTCTCTCTCTCTCTCTCTGTGATGTTTATCACACACACATCATTACCATCATCATCATCATCGTTTAAGACGATAACCTATTTTGGTAATTGAGTAATCTTGTCAGTTTTAGCGGTTCTGCAGTTGCTCCAAATATTGTACCCATAATCTAAGAGTTGTAAAAGTTAGCTCTTGCTGTATGATTGAAGAATATTTTCAGAAATATAATTTAAACCAATTGTCTTTAAGTACAATCCGATTACTCGGTAAAAGACAAATGTGATTAACGTGGGTGGCCCAATGAAGATTGTTATCAATGAAGATACCTTGTAATTTTTTAGAGTATTCAGAAACAAGTTCAAAGACATCGAGCATACGTTTAAGTGCAGTAATTGTCGACAGTTCTTAAGTGGAGTCAATGGTCATACAAGTAGTTATTTTTAGATAGATTTATGTGCATTTTATTTTGCGTTCACCACTTTTGAACAGATCGAACATCGGTCTGAAAATGATAATCGACAACGGATCTAGATCTTCCCGAATGGTCGATAGTTGTACCATCAGCGAATAAATCGGAATTAGAGTATATAAGACATAGAGGAAAATCGTTTATTAAGATAAGGAAAAGGACAGGTCCTAAAATGGAGCCTTGCAGGACGCCGCATTTTACTGGTTCTAATGCCGATGATTGGTTTCCAATACTGACACTTTCAGTCCTGTGTGTTAGGTAAGACTTGAGCAAAGAGTGTGTAATAGTTGAAAATTACAGGCTGCTATTTTGTTTTCTCTCAGGATAATATAGCTATCGAGCATAACAAATGTCTTTTTTAAATCTATCAAGATAATCCCAGTGAGTTAACCTACGTAAGTAGCAAATAGCCATTTGTTTATTAGTTTAGTCATGACAGACTGACATGAGTGATTTTGTCTGAATTCTAATTGAGATCGATGTAGAAGATTATATTTATTGAGATAGCGAAATAAATGGGTAGAAATGTGTTTCTCAATTATTTTTTAAATGACATGCAGGATAGAAAAAAATTCACGAAAAGAAAATCCAGTATAACAAATTCCATATCAGCAGATAATCGTTCTGCTCTGAAATCAGACAAGAAGGAAAAGTCATGAGTGATGGAAATAACTTTTTTTTTTAATTCAGGAGATTTTGAATTGATACGAAAAATTTGTTTATTCTATTTGCAATTTCGTATTCTTTATGTAGTTTCATTATTTACAATACTTTCTTGTGGGATAGAGAAATAATTCGATGCGTTAACATGTTTGAAATGCTTCCAGATGAGCTTTATAACCTTTGTCACGTTTTACCCCGACCCTGGTTGAACATGTATAATCATGGTAATTCTGACAAGCCATTGTTTGATGTTTAACCTTGCCGCAGGTGCACTAATCCCTTACGTAAGATTGCCGTGGATAGCCAGACTTGGGACCTGCTAGGCCGACAGAGAGACAATTATCACCTAGGTGTAGAAACCCTTTGTCCAGATCAAAGGAAGTTGCCCCGAAGACGTGGGAGTGTCTTAACTTTCTTCCCCGCAGACAGACAGCCGGGTTGAATTGACCGCTTAGGCGATTGGACAGGGTCACAGCGCCACCCCATCAGAATGGAGATAGGGGTGGGACCCGACTTTGGCGGGAATGAGATCCCCGCGCCTCTAAGCAAAGAGTTAGTTCGCCGTAATTTGCTAGAGAGAGAGTGCCAGAGTAAGACAGCGGAACTCCGATCAGCCATCGTAATTGGTGGGAAATCTTAAGGTAGGAAATTCTAAGATAGACAGCTTCTATAAGGTCAGTGAGGTAGTTGTTCGATCTCTGCTTAATGCGACTGAATTTTAACTGAAGAAATGTCGTATGTATACTTTATATTATTAGAATCGTAGTACGAAGAATTATTTTGTGATGTTAATATGTTTGCATATTATTTTGTGCTGTTAATGTGTTTGCATATTTTGAAGAAATGAGTTGATATTTGTAAAGAATTATATTGCTTGCTAGCCGTCGTAAGAGTTAATATTGTAATTCGCTACGTGGTTATTTTATAGTGGATTAGCACATTTGTTATGTGATTATAGATTTTGCCATTGTTGAATTGAATGGTAGCTTGTAAAATGGTCGCATTGTGTAAAATTAGTATATGAATATTGAATATTTGTGTGCGCTTGTGGGAGCGTAATGCACAGACATGCGTCTGATTGTTGTAATATTGTAGTACAATGAGATTAAAAATATATGGGTATATACTGATGTGACGCAATGTATTGATGTCTGTAGGATTATTCGCTGATACCGTGTTATTACGCCATTGTGTACCCTGCAAGAAGTGTGTGGGAATTTCGATGTGTACGCATGCGTGGCCAAAACTGTAACAGCCTGATGATTAATTGTTGATTTAGTGTGAGATGAGGTTCGATCAAACATATGTTAACGCCTTGTGGTTTTTCACAGGAAGCTTTGAGGGACATATCAGTACAGTCGGTCCCATAGTCTCAGATAGAGAGACGGAGAAAGGAGAAATAGGAGAGAAGTCAGGAGACGTGGAAGTCTAAGAGGAAATTGGAAAAACCCCACCCCAACCAGGGCAAACGTCACAACCTTTTTACCAGAAATTAAACTAGAGTAATATCTACTCTTATATTCTTTAATAAGAGACTTTATGCTGTTTCGCCAGCTTTAATAATTCTGCAAATCCTTGTTCTGGTGATAGAAGTCACGCAATTTACAAGATATTTTATATCATCAGTGTACCATTGCGGTTGTGTGTGTCGCTTAAAATCTTTTGAATTTTAGTGGAACGGGGTTTTTTTTCAATAAGGATAAAAATCTGTCAGACCAAACCTTTAACGCATTGTCCTGATTAAGTGATAAAAATGATGCGTTCTCGAATGCAGAGGACAGGTCGTAAAGGAACAAATTGTTATCATAATGATTGAATGATCTATATATAATATTTTTGTGAGTATTTTTGTATAGATTGACTAATTGATTTATCGACACGCAGGCCGGATAATGGCCACTTAGAGCTAAGCAGGGTGTAATGGTTTCAGATATGGATTGCACGCGAGTAGAGTAAATGTGACGAGTCAAAGTATATGTTGACTCACTTATCCTTACTGGTTTATTAGCAAGTTGGGTAAAGTTATGAGAGAAAATCATGTCCTCCCACTTTTTATGATTTTGATTCAAAAGATCCTTATTAAAATCTCGGAGCTCGGAGAGAGGCACGTTCAATTTCAGTATAATAAAATGTCAATCCAAGGTAGCAGGCGAGATATGGGGACAGTGAACTGAACAAGAACTGAAAGGTTTGATTTAGAGTGGGTCATCTCTGTTTATATAGACTCTACCGTATCACTTTGTACTTTAAATGACTGGAAAAATAAACAACTATCCCACTACCGATTTGGTGTACTCTGTCTTTTTTTCTCCAAACTGTAACCTTCAATGGTTATTAAGGAATCATCAATAGAATTGTCTACAAATATTTCGCATAGACCAAAGATATCGATAATACTAGCAATTATTGATTTAAGTTCAAACATTTTTGGAAGAATATATCTAATGTTTAGATTTACTCTATGTAAACCCCTATCTCGAACCTTAAACACCAAAGGGACAATCGTTGGATGTAACTTTACCAGCAAGAAAATTTAAATTCATTACACGAGAATGATTAGTAAGGGAGGATATAGAGAAAAGTTTTGGAGATGAGAAATAGTGCTTCTTTAGATCTGGAGGCGAAGGAATACAGTCTGCACATTCTAAAAGGTTGCATTCCTGACAAATACACTGTATCGTAAAAAATAAGTTACTGTGTGTGAGTGTGTCACCACCATGACATCCAGACTTAGACTCCTAATAAAAGCTCTCTCTGTCATTGTAATTCAGCCTACGGGATTTATCATGATTTAATGAGGAGTACTATCTGTCATTGAAAGTTGTCTGGCTATCATGAGATCTGTAATTTAAGTTATGTGTGTTGTACACATTATGTAAACCACCAGAACGAAAGTCCCTGTTACGATCATATGGTCAGTGAGGAAGAGTTAGATGTATGGTGCCTTCTCTGTGTTTAGGATGCTGCTCTGAATGAGGTGTAGGGAGATTAGACAAGTGGTGTAATTGTAAATCTACTTGCCATCCATGTTACTGCCGTACGTCAGGTGCCTGCCAAAGGACATGTTCGTGGCTCAAAAATTGTGATTCCGACACTGGCTTAAGGTTATGGCACATACTGTGGATATTTCTAAACAGTGTAGATGTACCTCTATTACAAAGATGTATTTTGTCTCTGTGATAGAGAGACGATAAGACTTTCCTGAAGCTAGTTGAAATGAGTCATGATTAGCTACGTAACTGATGTTCAGTTCTCTGGGCACATCTATGAGGGTCGAATCAAAAGGTTTAACATTTATATCAGGCCGTGGAATTAGACCCAATACAATTACACAATGTGTGGGAAGGAGGTCATGCGGCAACGATTTCATATTTGAACCAGAATTCGTCAAGGCGTACATGGTTGTCACCATCGTTTCAACCCAAGGTCTGTATGATATGGACTCATATCCATTCGAACCACATTTTAACGGAGACTATCAATAGTTGTGTCCCTGAAAGTTCTGACTTTAATATATGTTGCATAGTGTGGCACCCTAGGGACAATAATGGTACTTTAGGGGTCAATGAAATACAGCATTACGGTCGCCATTTGAAAATGTGGCTCTCTGGGGACAAGGGGATACTGACATTAGTCTTTTTAACATGACATTTCCCATTGTTCTTAGAAATTTGATTTCGGTCTGGAGTACAAAAATGGTACTCTGGGGAAAAGGGAAAACGTAATCTTAAAACCAGAGAAAGTGTAATGGTAAAACTACACTTACTAACCAACACGACGTTTTGAATGACTAACACCGGGTCATCAACTGACCAATTCCTACATTTACTACCCAACACGCTGTTTTGACTGACATGCACTTACACCTACTAATCAATACCGCAAATTGACTGTCCAACACCCAGACATCTACAGACCAATACCCACACTTATTATATACTTTATATACAGTCCCATTAGTTTAAAGTGTTCCTACCAGTCAATATCCAGCGTTATTGACCGTAGTTAAGAACAAATATTCACCGCTTCCATATATTGTAAACACGTGCCTGCGTTGAGTGAACTAATTTTGGCTACGGCTAAATACAAATGGTGACGGAAAGTGGAACGCCGACCACGTCATAAAGCTGATGACCATCAGAGGTTGACAATGACTGTAACCCAATCTACGTGACACCAATGCTGCGGAATCATTAGATTTAGCTCTCATCCAAAGAAGGCTGAAAAAACTCCATAAAAATGTAAAGGTTATGGCTGAGACTGAAAGTAATACTAACATTATGAAACTGTCACAGCCTTTAGTGGTGACTGAACAAGCGGAAAAATATGAAAATTATGGATCACACTAAAAGTAGTACTACAATTCGAAAACTATTGCGGAAATAGCAAAAACTGAAGAAACAAAATTCGGATAAAATTTAAAATCTGGCAGAAACAATCAGTAATACTAAAATTGCTAACTAATATGGAAATTAGCGGAAAATGAAGCGAAATTCCTTCAAAAATGTCAACATTTTATAAAGAACTTTTACAAATTGTAAAAGATTATTAAAAAAGTTAATAATTTACAAATTAAATTTTTGTAATCATTGTAAAAGTAAAAAAAGTAAAAGTGTACAAATTATACATAATCAATGTACTTTTAATGACTTTACTTTATAAATGAGATATCCAGCAAATTTTATGATATATGATTGGACGATATGCAAAAATTCCCCTCCTTTATCGGAAAAAGACTATAGTAAAATCAGTTTCATTTACTATAAGTTGAAATACTAATAAATTAAATTTATGTAGCTATAATTTTTATTTTTCACCGAAAATAGGGATGGTTCCCTAAGGAAAACGTTTGACCATCCTTCCAGTTCAGCCATATCTGGAGTTTATATACCCGACGAAATCCCGTAAGGCGTTCGGAATTCTCCGGAATTACTACAGAATTCTGAAAAAAAAAAAAAAAAAAATCAGCGCGGAAAATTGGGTGCGTAGAAACACCGAAACACAGAGGAAACACCGAAACGTACTTAAATGAAATCGTATATACCAGTGGTTCTCAACCTGTGGGCCGCGGACCCCTGGGGAGCCGTGGGGTTATTCCAAGGGGTCCGTGAATTCACAGCTTCGCAGCAATTATTGCTCCTCCAGCCAGCTCTTGCTTTCCTCTGTTATCCCCGCCGCTGGGAGCAAGGCATGTTCGAATTTAGCGCGCCCAACTGCTAAATGTGTATCCCCGCCACAGCCTAAAAGTACAACTGTTAGCATGTGGGGGTCCGTGCAATTTTGTGAGGTTAAAAAGGGGTCCTCATACTCAAAAAGGTTGGGAGCCATTCTTATATACCATAGTGTATCATTGGTTGGGTATGTCTAATTCATAACTTTGATTATGTAATATTAATTACGTGATAGAGTAACGTGTAGTTTCGTTACTGACGAAAAGTGATGCAATAACAAATTTTACATGCAAGAATTGGAGAGCAAATTAATTTGAAAATGTACATTACCGGAACAGACGGGGATCTCCAGAATTACGAAACAGTGATTGTTTAATTTTTAAGTAAATACAAGTTTAAAGTTTAATATTAAGAATTATTAAAATTTTTGATAATCAAAATGTATACTTATACTACATTGTTGTATTGCATTTATAACAATAGTATCTTACGTTTCATATTCTGTTTCACTTTTCCATGCAAGAATTGTGTTTTATGAAGGTGTAAATTATTCATCATTTATAACAAGTTCGCACAATGTAAATATGTAGTTGTGAAGAAAATATGTGTATTAAACAAACAAGATTGTGTAAATACATTGTAAAAAAGATATTGTTTCAAAAGTAATAAATATCACATTTCATCAAAATATTATATATTGTAAACTGTTATAAATAAATATATTGGATCACAGCGACTATTTAAATGTATACTTGTATACCTTTTACGGAGAGAATCCTAACACATCAACAGTATTAGATTTTATCTTACGGGTTACAAAAACTATAAACTATAAGATGTGTATGTAATAGCATAATTCTTACACACATGCATAATGACAGATCCTCTTACCCTACACGAATAATAAATAATATTATGTATAACATTATATGTATTTAAATTATTAATTATTAATTGATCTGAATTACTAATTTCTTTCCATATAGGGTGCCTACGTAGACTCGATTCCCAAATTGAATTAATGAACACAAACTAGAAAAGAAAGTAGCAGACTTTACGAAAAATATATCAGACAAAAATGAAAAAATATCGAAAGCTTGAATTATACTGTAACAAAAGAAAGTCTGACTGTTCAACTGTACGTAGTTGTAGCGATGGTGATGAACCATGCTGTATTCCATAGTCAAAACGTCTTTTACACGAAGGGTAATACGTATTAACATTTAAAAGATTCTTTTTTCTCTTTCTTAGTCTTTTTGTTTGTCATTGTCTATTCGTTTATTTTCTGTTTCCTTTGGCCTGGTTTCTTTCCCTGTGTCCTTGGTGCCACGATTTCTGACTGTCCGTCTGCTGATGTCATGTATTTACTGTCTTTCAGAATGAAACTTCTGAATCTTTTGTACAGTCTTTGTCCTTGTTCATTAGTTTGTGTCCCCAATTCAGTCTTCACAAAATGTGAAACTGGCTGTGAATGTCAGTGAGTCAGTATTCACCAGTCCCTAGTAATGTACTTCTCAGGTCTTTGAACTGTACGCGCCCACCAAGTAATTTAAAAGAGATACAAATTATGTCAAAGGCTTTGATTTCCACACCACAACCTGCTTTAGAACATGGTCAACCAATTTGCATTTGTTGTTCGTCCTTTCGTCGTCGATCAAGTCCCGTCGTACTGGTCCGCTTACCTTGGTCAGCAACTGACTTTTCAGTCTGGACTCAAAATGATCAATACATTTTGACGAAAATTCCCCACAGAAAGACTCGAAGTCATCGCATTTCTCTTCAAAACAAATGGTGTCGTCAGCGTCCAAAATTCCCCCAAGACCAAATATTTTGTGCAAAGGAATATTTTGGTCCTTTGTGTCAGCAGCGTCGTCCTTACGTTTTTGAGTAGTATTTTCACGAAAGTGTCTGGTACATAATGATGGAAAAAGTGACAGTAACTCTCAAGGTCACTATTGTCAAGTTTGAAAACCGGGTCTATAAAAATTGGTGATTGTCCTGTCTGCTGTCTATTTACAGAAAGTTGTTTATAACAAGTCATGGTCACATGCGTGTCGCAGTGGTTTAAGATTTATGACACTTGTTTGTTACTCAGATAAATGAACGGACACGTGCTGCTAAAATAACAGTCCACAACACCTAAAATAATCACATGTACTAGAATCCTAGAAGCACAATCTTATTCAGTATCACTAAATCTAAATTAATATGTGTTAATATCTTTAAATTTTCAGTAACATTTTACACAATCGCATTTTTTAAAACGAAACAAGATACAAACAGTTGGACAAATACCAGTTACCAAGCCCGAATTTTATGCTAATTATGTATTACTAAACTAATACATCGAAAGGGCGTCTCATAAAAAAAATTTTCCATGGGATAATATTTTCAACGTAAAAATATATTATTTCCATCTGAAATATTACTATATAATTAGTGCAATATGTTGCCTACGTTTTAATTGTGTTTAGAAAATTTAATACATGTACAATTTTGGACTTTCGTTTAAGAGTCTGTTACAATGAACGGATAATATTCATGGCCGAGGCTATTATCACGACTGTCGGGTATATAGCCATTTTGGGGTATCCGACTGTCGGGTAAATAATGCTCCAAAATGACTATATACACGACAAAAGTTATATACGATAGACGTGCTACCAAGAATCTCAAGTGATCTTTTACGAAGATATATCTGACAAATCCATTATAAACATTAATTTGGCATAATACACACAGGCATTCACTCGGACAAGCAAATTTTCTCGTTATTTTATGCTCAAACGTACTGGCCTGCATATGTATCACAGATTGAAGTAACAAATTTCTTACTGTATCCTGCGCGATAATGTCAGCGGTTTACCGTTTGTGTTCTGCTGTGTTTTGTTTATATTCGCACAGAAAATATCAGTAGTTACATAATTTTACTCCCCAATTCAAGGTAAAACAACACGTTAAAAACAAAATGAAGAGAAAAAATATTTACATATTGTTGGATGTGAAGTCGGTTCGTATGGACGTGAGGCGGCCATACTTACCTTTAGACTACGCAAGTGTCTTCAAATATTGACGGACAGTAAGAAATTATTGATCGTATTTCACTCCAGTAAATTATCAAGATTATTTGACTTGGAAAATCCAGTAATTCACGGCCTAGCATAAAATTAATTGGTATATTCACGACGGTAAGGTATATAGTCATTTTGACACCAAAAAGACTATATACCCGACGGTCATGTATATAGTCATTTCAGGGCAAACCCGACCCGACTGTCGTGTACCTATTTGTTCAAATTGGTTATATACACGACCGTCGTCACTTTGAGACTAAAAGACTATATACCCGACGGTCGTGTATATAATCACGCCCAGTATTCATTTCCCAAATTCATTTTTAAAAGATCTATTTAGTACAATTCTCATTCGATCTGCTCTATTATATTATTAATATTAAATTATCAAAGTTATGAATTATACATACACAACCAATGATACACTATGGTATATACAATATAATTTAAGTACGTTTCGGTGTTTCCACTGTGTTACTCTGTTTCGGTGCATTTCGGTGTTTCCTTTGCACCGCGGAAAATCGTACCCTCACTACGGAATTCATTCTAGAAAACCACAATATTCAATGAAAAACAGCGTAATCTTTACAATGACTTAGTACGTATTCATTAGATAACAATTACCCCACAGAGAACGCAATTTCCTTGTGATGAAATGTGCAAAAAAATCTTCTGCACATACATTAGACACTCTATAGCTGGAATCAAAACTAGTAATGACCCGGAAGTGAACCGTAGAGAGGTTACAACAATGAGGTCAAATACCGCATTACACGGAACATTGACGAGGAAAACAATCGCTACATACAGGCTCAAAACAAGATACAGTATGAAATTTACGTACCAGATACATGTATTTATAACATTAGATTAGTAGCATTCAATGTCAATGAATGTCATTGCTGATTATTCATAAAATCATGCTCAGTACATATCGACGCCCCACCCCCCTCCTCTAAAGTACAGATGCAACATTGCTGTAAATATGCTAAATCCTCACATTACCCTCTGCTTAATGTGAAGTGTCCTCACAGAGATAAAAAAGGAATTACAATACAAATATATGCCCTGGTTAGAAGAAAAAACAACTTTTTAAACATAAATAAAATTGATTCCTGCCCTATACAATAAACAAAACAACAAAGAACAGAAATTATGGTCAATCTGCAAATAAATAAAACAATATCTGTAAAATATCAACAGTAATTAAGAAAAGATAATTATACATGAAATAAAGCGTGACTTGAGAATTCAAGTCATACATAAATATAACTGTAGCCGTGTAAAAAGATGCTGATCTAGCACTTTATGTGACAAATGTAATTGATTGCTGCCATATACATAAATCATAACAACAAAACAAAAACTGTCTATCAGCTAATGTAGCAGATAAATGAAACAGTTAATCAGTGTAAACATTCAAAACAGATAAGAGAATATAATTCTACATGATATTAAGAGTGACTTGAGAACTGAAATGCAGGATATTAAGAGTGACTTGAGAATTCAAATACATGATATTAAGAGTGACTTGAGAACTCGAACACAGATATTAAGAGTGACATGTCTCAGAATTCAAATACATGATATTAAGAGTTACTTGAGAATTCAAATACATGACGTTAAGAGTGACATGAGAATTCAAATACATGATATTAAGAGTGACTTGAAAACTGAAATACATGATATTAAGAGTGACTTGAGAATTCAAATACATGATACTAAGAGTGACTTGAGAACTCAGACACAAGATATTAAGAGTGACATGAGAATTCAAATACATGATATTAAGAGTGACTTGAAAACTGAAATACATGATATTAAGAGTGACTTGAGAATTCAAATACATGATGTTAAGAGTGACATGAGAATTCAAATACATGATATTAAGAGTGAATTGAGAATTCAAATACATGATATTACGAGTGACTTGAGAATTCAAATACATGATATTAGGAGTGAATTGAGGATTCAAATACATGATATTAAGAGTGAATTGAGAATTCAAATACATGATATTAAGAGTGACATGAGAATTCAAATACATGATATTAAGAGTGAATTGAGAATTAAAATACATGATATTAAGAGTGAATTGAGAATTCAAATACATGATATTAAGAGTGAATTGAGAATTCAAATACATGATATTAAGAGTGAATTGAGAATTCAAATACATGATATTACGAGTGACTTGAGAATTCAAATACATAATATTAAGAGTGACTTAAGAACTGAAATACATGATATTAAGAGTGACTTTAGAACTGAAATACATAATATTAAGAGTGACATGAGAATTCAAATACGTGATATTAAGAGTGACTTGAGAACTCAAATACATGATATTAAGAGTGAATTGAGAACTCAAATACATATTAAGAGTGACTCGAGAATTCAAATACATGATATTAAGAGTGACTTGAGAGCTCAAATATGATATAAATGTTACTGTAGCCATGTAAAAAGAACCTGAATATATTATATGACAACTCATAACACAAATTGAACCTTTGTGCAATTCCTGAATCACAAACATGAACACTAATAACTATTCCAAGACTGGAAAGAAATCAAATTTGAACTTGACATTGAATATCATTTAGAATGTATGTATCGAGAATGTAAATATCAATTTATGGAAGATAAATCGTGCACATTAATTCAAACATTAAAAGAAGAAGAAGAAGAAGAAAAAAAAGCCCAAAACGAAACAACATTGGTCAAGCTTATTTAACATTTGATCAATAGGCATCTTTTGGGGGCAAAACACCAGTTTGTGGTCAGGGATAGATTATGTGCAAATAAATACTTAAGGTACATTGCAAAGGCACTAAAAAAATGTTTAAGTTTATTTTTATGTTAATTTCAATATCACTTCAAGTCAAAAATGTTAGTACTGTGATTTTCAACATGGGCCAAATCAATAATGATTGCAGCAATAAAAACAAAATGTACATGAATTTTAGGATAAAATCCAATCTGATATTTTGATATACAATATCTATATATATATATATATATATATATATATATATATATATATATATATATATATATATATACCTGTACAAATATTTTATCCGTAATTTTGATGTACCTGAGGTGCCAATTTAAAACAAATTCCCGGCGTTGAATGTAATAATGACTAACTGATCTGAGACGTAAACCAAGGGGAACTAAGTAGGGTGGAATTTTAAGCGAAGTATGTAAATTAGCTCCACCATTAATTTAGAAATACCTGAGGCATTAATTTTTAAAACATTGTAGGCATGAGATCTAATAAAGACTAACTTATCTGAGATGTAAACCATGTGGAATTGAGACATAAGTCAGGTTGAATTTGAGGTAAAATATGTAAATTAGCCCTGCCTGGAATTACACTTTAGCTTGCTGCCTGGAAAAATGCTTTAGCTTGCCGCCTGGAAAAATGTTTGGGTTTCCACCTCCTTCCCAAAAGACGCCTGGAACAATATTATTAGGGAAAGTGACAGGCATCATTTTAAAGGATCAGTATTGAGCATCATTTGAGAATGATATGATCAGGCCTTCCTGGAATTAAAAAAAAAATATTTGTTTTGATGAACCCCCGTTAAACAACTAAATTACAAAAAAGACAAAATTGACTACAAACTGATTTTATTCTAGAATTTTGTATTTTATTTGAAAAAATCTTCAAAAGTTTTAACCAACTTTAATTAAATGGAAACCTAATTTATGGTCATGAGTATGAAGAACAAAAAAGTATGACAGCTCTTCTGTTTTGTATTAAAATAGGGGTCTTGCATGCTTTGTACTTGTTATGTACATCCCGATAGTTGATACAAATTGTGAGAATTCTGATATTGTTGCAGTTGTATTAGTTTTGTCTTTCTTTATTTTTGTAACGGAGCATGAGCAAAACACTGGAAGATAATGGCAGAGACTACATGCACTTAAAGTGCCACTGTTTTCTAACTGCTGGGGTTGTAGCTTTAAATTGTGTTGTTTTACATAATGCACACTTTCTAAAGAACTCATTTACATATGCTCAAGCTTTGCTCACTGTTAATCATGCCGTTTAATTAGGGACGTCCTAAAATATATGAATAAATGAAAGAAAACACAGTGGAAGGAATGAATACAAATTCATAATTGTTTGAAACAGAATTTATCAAAGTTAAACATTCTTTCACACAGTTGTGCAATATATTAGTATTTTCTATAATAACATTTAAAAGTTTATTAAAATGAAACCTCTCAATAGAGTACCATGATGTTTTGAGATGCCATTCAATTTCACTTTGTACACAAAATATATTTCATTAGCTGTTACATTTGCTCTTTTTTAAAAATGAAATATACTGCTTTCTTTGCAAAATTGTTACACATAAAGCAAATACAGGAGACTTTGTGAGTGTGATTTGGATCATATCCGATCAATTACTAAGGAAAGATTCCAGAAGTCCAGGCTGATCCACAGAAAGGCAAGATGTTTGGTATAAGGAATCTCTCACAGCCGTTTTCTCCCATATGAAGAAAAATAAACATTTAATTTAGCTGAACATTCCAAAATAACTACACAGTCTCTTAGAAACATATCTAAGTGTTATTTATGACCATCCTGTAAAGAGATCCTTAATTTTAGTTTTATCATCCATTTTGGAAGGGCTGTGACATTATATGTCAAACATTCAGTACTTTACATCTTTAGGAAAAGAAAGCATATTACTCATTTAATTCCTCAAGATCTTTGAAAAAGAATCACTTCCATTTTTTTCAAAAAGTTAAAGTTCATTGCATGATGGCAGTTGTAAAATTTGATATGTGATATCCACATTTGTGGGAAAAATTAGCTAATATTTTGGCACAACCTATAATTATTGGGTAATGGTAGTTATAAAATGTTACTAAGGGATTGACCATTTCATTTTCGGGGGTGGGGGTGGGTCTGGATTTCCAGCCCTTAAGTTGCTTGAAACAAATATTCTTGCTCGATTTATAATTTAAAAAAAAGAACCTATTACATGTGTCATCAATGACTGTTTATTATGACAATATCGTACACATGTTTAGTCTATAATGCTGCATTTTTCTCTTCAGAGGTATGGAAAAATGTCCGTCTTTGAGTAAACGTGAAAAAACTGCAAAGTTCTGCTGTCTGTTAGAAAAAAAATTCCCAAGAAAAAGGGAATGCGATAACAAGTTTGTGTTTAATTTGGTAATAACGTCACCCTACTGTCAATAATTGACAATAAGATTACACTGATAACTGCAGTTTGGTAGGTGTAGCAGTAAATAATACTGATATGCAAAATGATGGTCTCAGTGATTATGTAGCGCAAGATTATATGGTTGTATCATTTGACGTATTGAATCGTAAGGGCAAAACTGCGCAGCAACAATACTGAGTACAGTATGAAGTGCCCGCTGAACTGTAGTCTGTAAAGCAGCAAAATGCAACACAATCTGGATTTTACTTACCAACATGATAACTCCATGACTATGGTTCGCTACAGTTATCTCCAGGGTTGTATGCTCAGTTGCTGCATATGTATTGGTATTACTTGCAATGAAATTTCCCAGATCAGGGAGCAAAATTGTGACCATTCAAACTCACAAATGGAGCCTGTTTGAAAATGAGGCTGTCTCATAAACAAGTGAAATAATGGCCATTACTATCTCGATACTGATGGTCTCAGTTGCTGAAAACTGCATTTCATCTTGTGTGATTTTATTATTGTTATTTTTTATTTAAAACCGAAAGATGTGTAGCATAATCCTTTACAGAATGCAGGCAGGATGAGATCGGTCTCCCTCCCTTTCTCACTCAAAGAAAACAATAATCAATTCCAGGATATATACATTTTTAAGTTTTTATTTAATATAACAAGAACTGCTAAGTTTGTTTCTTTTTCTAGCAGCAGTAAACAGGGACAGGCTTAATATGTATGATAATAAGAAGTAAAAGAAAAGATTCAAACAAATAAAATTTTATAAATAATGATCTTTTTTTTCTCTTTAGAGATTACAAAAAAATTCATTATTTAATCATTTATTTTGTATGGAAATTTACAATACAGGAAATAAAATCAAACACATTTACTTTTCTGTAATCTGTGATTAATGAGAGAGTTTATTATTATTATTATTATTATTATTATTATTATTAAAAGAGCTAGAACTTGACTGACTCTTCTTAGTATCCCATTTGGTGGGTGTAGCTGCAATTAGCTTGCTGATATTTTCTATTGGGGGGTGGGTGGGGGCATAAACTGCTTGTAGGTGTTAGGGCAACTGCATATGGAGTGGGAGCTGCTGCTAATGGATTACTTATAGATTTAGGAATAGATCTGTCAGAAAATGTTGTGTATCGCAGTCCTTCCATGTGTAAGAGTCCTGGGAGGATGTCTTCATTATGAGGCTTGTCCAATAGTCCAGTTGCAACCATGGCCTCTTACAGCACATCATCTGGCAACTAATTCTGATGGGTGTTGTCTTTGAGTGCTCATTCTTCCTCACCCATGAATGAAACAAACTCTGGCTGTCTGCTTTTGTCATCCTCTTCACATAGATATCTAATATCACATATCCTTGTCACATAGATATCTAATATCACACATCCTTGTCACATAGATATCTAATATCACATATCGGTGCAGGTTTTATAGTAGGCTGGACACTTTGTTGACGATTTTGCCCTGGCTTCGTAGCTCCTGCATCATTGCTCGATGCTTTGGATATCACTCAACATGTTGCTCCAGCTATGTCATTTTGTTTGAGCAAGTGAACTTGCAAGTTAAACACTAGAATTGTACTGAATATAAATATGTTCAATAACTCTGATGCATTCTCCAGTGTAGATATGGTAACTAAGGCACTGGTATGCCCTTCTCTAGCTTGTATTGATAAAGTTTGACATCTCAATTTGTTTGGCAGTCAAGCTAGAAATTGGATTAAACAACCCAAAACAAAAGTATTTGGAAGCATGTTGTAATAATGGATAATTTCCATAACTCTTATCCCACTAGATCAGTCAGTCAGACCCTAACATCAACTCGTGGAGAGAGAGAGGAGAGAACTGTTTATTTCAAATTACCGTATTTGCCGGCCTATAAGTCGATACTTTTTGACCTGGAAGTCAGGGCTTCGTCTTATACTCCGAATCGACTTAAATGTGGATTATGTCATTGAAATTGCTTTACCGTATGTAAATGTAATTTTTCGTATGTGAAAAAAAATTTGTTTCTTCAAAGTACGAAAAGTATAGTGTACAACAATAATTATCATTTTGGGAAAGAGATCATGTGCGAAAAAATATAGGACCCGACATTGAGAAGAATTCCGAAATATTTATGTGATTGTCAGTATTAAATTCATGTGCATCAGACGTAATTGCGCTAAACCATTAATATTCATGAAACCGGAAGTTACTAGTGAAAGTGACGAAGCCAAGGTGTTGATCTGGCTTTGTCTTATACTCTGCATCGACTTTTATATGGAGGAAGGATTGAAAATTGACGAAATTAGTGAATTTGACTTATATTCCGCATCAACTTATAGGCTGGCAAATACGGTAGTGCATTTTTGATCCATTCAGGAGGGTAGTTTCTCTTCAGGACACATGATCAATGATGAACTGGAATAGAGATTTGAATCTCCCCTTAGATCAGGTGACCCACCATCATGGCAGCACATGGCAGTCCTCCCTTTATAATATTATCTAAAAATCTGCAGCCCATCTGCCCTCGAGCAGATTGCCAGATGGGTCATTCCACCAGTGTATGCAATTACATAATTCCCCCCCCCCCCCCCAATGTAATGAATCCCTACTTAAAAAATGAGCACATGAAAATCATGCACATTGGATTTGCCATGAGAATAACCAAACCTGTAACATTCATTATTATTAATAAAGCTCAATCTGATCATGTAAGCACTTGACTTCTAGATCAACCTTCACTGTCAAGCATTTAGTGACTAGTTGCAGATGAGCTTAATCTTAATTCATTAAGTTCTTTATTACACGTCTTTGTTGAAAACATACTAGAAGGGTTCTATTCCTAGATACTATTGTTATGAAAAAAATTACCCCCACCCGTAAAATATTGAAAATGTGAAATTTCCTACTTGTGAAAGTGCTAGATAGGGAAACTCCTGTGTGAAAATCCTGGAGAAAGTCACTGAGTGTATCAAGGCTCAACAGTCAAAGGATAAAAGTTTGATCATGTCATACAATGTTTGTAAACAACTATTCCAAATCAGCAAAAGAGAAATTTTTAAAATTTTTCCCATCCATGCAAAAGAACAATAAAATGTTAGCTTTCCTCTTACCTGTATCTTACCTACAAATGTTTTGTAACGGATATCTATCTTTGCTTAGTTTGTAATGGATATCTATCTTTGCTTAGTTTGTAATGGATATCTATCTTTGCTTAGTTTGTAATGGATATCTGTATTAGCTTAGTTTGTAATGGATATCTATATTAGCTTAGTTTGTAATGGATATCTGTATTAGCTTAGTTTGTAATGGATATCTGTCATTGCTTAGTTTGTAATGTATATCTATCTGTGCTTAGTTTGTAATGGATATCTATCTTTGCTTAGTTTGTAATGGATATCTATCTTTGCTTAGTTTGTAATGGATATCTATCTTTGCTTAGTTTGTAATGGATATCTATCTTTGCTTGGTTTGTAATGGATATCTGTCTGTGCTTAGTTTGTAATGGATATATATATCTTTGCTTAGTTTGTAATGGATATCTATCTGTGCTTAGTTTGTAATGGATGTCTGTCATTGCTTAGTTTGTAATGGATATCTGTATTAGCTTAGTTTGTAATGGATATCTGTATTAGCTTAGTTTGTAATGGATATCTATCTTTGCTTAGTTTGTAATGGATATCTATCTTTGCTTAGTTTGTAATGAATATCTATCTTTGCTTAGTTTGTAATGGATATCTGTATTAGCTTAGTTTGTAATGGATATCTGTATTAGCTTAGTTTGTAATGGATATCTGTCATTGCTTAGTTTGTAATGGATATCTATCTTTGCATAGTTTGTAATGGATATCTGTATTAGCTTAGTTTGTAATGGATATCTATCTATGCTTAGTTTGTAATGGATATCTATCTTTGCTTAGTTTGTAATGGATATCTATCTTTGCTTAGTTTGTAATGGATATCTATCTTTGCTTAGTTTGTAATGGATATCTATCTTTGCTTAGTTTGTAATGGATATCTATCTTTGCTTAGTTTGTAATGGATATCTATCTTTGCTTAGTTTGTAATGGATATCTGTCTGTGCTTAGTTTGTAATGGATATATATATCTTTGCTTAGTTTGTAATGGATATCTATCTGTGCTTAGTTTGTAATGGATGTCTGTCATTGCTTAGTTTGTAATGGATATCTGTATTAGCTTAGTTTGTAATGGATATCTGTATTAGCTTAGTTTGTAATGGATATCTATCTTTGCTTAGTTTGTAATGGATATCTATCTTTGCTTAGTTTGTAATGGATATCTATCTTTGCTTAGTTTGTAATGGATATCTGTATTAGCTTAGTTTGTAATGGATATCTGTATTAGCTTAGTTTGTAATGGATATCTGTCATTGCTTAGTTTGTAATGGATATCTATCTTTGCATAGTTTGTAATGGATATCTGTATTAGCTTAGTTTGTAATGGATATCTATCTATGCTTAGTTTGTAATGGATATCTATCTTTGCTTAGTTTGTAATGGATATCTATCTTTGCTTAGTTTGTAATGGATATCTATCTTTGCTTAGTTTGTAATGGATATCAATCTTTGCTTAGTTTGTAATGGATATCCATCTTTGCTTAGTTTGTAATGTATATCTATCTTTGCTTAGTTTAGTTTGTAATGGATATCTATCTTTGCTTAGTTTGTAATGGATATCTATCTTTGCTTAGTTTGTAATGGATGTCTGTCATTGCTTAGTTTGTAATGGATATCTGTATTAGCTTAGTTTGTAATGGATATCTGTATTAGCTTAGTTTGTAATGGATATCTATCTTTGCTTAGTTTGTAATGGATATCTATCTTTGCTTAGTTTGTAATGGATATCTGTATTAGCTTAGTTTATAATGGATATCTGTATTAGCTTAGTTTGTAATGGATATCTGCATTAGCTTAGTTTGTAATGGATATCTGTCATTGCTTAGTTTGTAATGGATATCTATCTTTGTTTAGTTTGTAATGGATATGTGTCATTGCTTAGTTTGTAATGGATATCTATCTTTGCATAGTTTGTAATGGATATCTGTATTAGCTTAGTTTGTAATGGATATCTATTCATTGCTTAGTTTGTAATGGATATCTATATTTGCTTAGTTTGTAATGGATATCTATCTTTGCTTAGTTTGTAATGGATATCAATCTTTGCTTAGTTTGTAATGGATATCCATCTTTGCTTAGTTTGTACTGTATATCTATCTTTGCTTAGTTTAGTTTGTAATGGATATCTATCTCATTATAGCAAGGGAGTGCGATAATAAGACTTTCTGTGACTTAAGATCTATACTAGAAAGTTCAGGCTTAACCCAAGACTTACAGTAAACTAGTGATTTGCATGTTGGAACAATGACACTAAACTTGCTATGGGACACTTTATGAAGCAAATGATGAGTTTTCAAATGTATTGCAAGGTTTAAATTTACTGTCTTTGTTGGTTGCTTTTGTACATTATTCAGTAATGTGATGCTTTTACTTGCTAACTTGTTCATTCAGGTCCCTCGCCAAACCTCTGTTATTGTAGATGGTGCCTTGTTAAATCTGGGCAGTATGGTCAGGCAGAGACTGTATGGCAAGTAGAATGGAGGAGGCAGAAGTAGTGGTGTTGGAGATGGTGGACTGAAGGTAGTTAATTTTGATTCTTATCTTCATTAGGAGCTAAAATATTGTTTGTCCATGACACAATCAGAAAATGACAGGTGCACTTTGATAGCTAATATGAAAAACACCTTAATCATGTAACAGAGAGACATTAGCACTCCGATCAATTCATTTGCAGTAAACCAATTATTATAGATTGGTTTCTTGAAACCCTTTGCTGTTTGGCTGGGTTTTGTTTTAGGGACACTTGTAATAATAAAATATCAAAGACTTTCATCTAAAACACTAATTTATGACTTAGATGTAGTTTAAGTACTACAATGTCGACAGTGTTACATGTTAAGATACAAGCCTAAGTTATACTCACTTGATTTGTCAAACTTAAATTTGACTAAAATTGTATCCTATCTAAATACATGTATTGGGTTTTTAGACTTTAGTTTAAGTCCATCTGCTTAGGACTTAATCATTTTGGTTACATTCAACATTGATCTACTCTTCTCTAATTGTTCTAGTTTTCTTTCAGCAAGAAAATCCTGAAGATGTGTTCAAGTCGAATGATCAAAACTTTCAGGACCAGGTCTTGGACAGTGAGAACATGTGGATGATAGAGTTCTTTGCTCCCTGGTGCAGCCATAGTAAGAACCTTGCTCCACTTTGAGTGCTGTTGCCACGGAAATGTTGGGAAAAGTAAAGTTTGGTGTCTGTGATGCCACAGTCAACCAACAGTATGCTAGCTGATATGTAGAAGGTGCCCCTTCAAACAAAAATGGTAGGATGTTGTTATGATAAAATTGGATAAAATTCATTGTTTACTCCTAATCTAGAGAAAATATGGTGTAAAATCATTGCCTACATTATATAGATTAGGCTACTTCTGAAAGTTGAGTGAAGAAAAAGTATCAGCTTAAAACAAAATTAATTTCAAGCTATGCTTTTTTAGAAAATGTAAGAGATGAGTAGTGACAACATGGCTGGTCGTTGTAATGCTTTCATATATTTTATGAAACAATATGAAGTGAGTCATGTATTCATTCAGTGTGTTCCATCAGTCCAAAGTCAAAGGTTGGGTGGGGTGGGGGAATTTCTACTCATTGCATTTGATTTATAATTCTGAAACATTTTCATCGTCAACAAAGTCACAATTTTAGTAAGACGCTTTTCCAAAAGAGCATATGACAGCATTAGAAAACATGTGGTTAGATACTGAATCCTTCTGTCACCAGTTTGACGTCAGTTTTTATATTCAAGGGTTCCCAACAACCAAGATGTTCTTATCTGGAAATAAAAGTTGTGATGCAGTGAATTTTGAGAGTGGATCTTCCTTTCTCATACACCATAAACTGGTTCACAGAAGAATATGCAGAAAATGTCCCATCAGTACAATTTTAAAGGTATGGAAGTTATATTACTCCTTCAAGATTAGGGTTTACAATAAGGTGTTTTTACAGTATGCTGACTTTGATTGTGTACTTTGTCCAAGTTGTGTGGGTGTTTATGTAAGTCTATATTAGGCCATTAAATGATTTGAATTTTCTGTATGTGTGTGATATAAAGGGTATCACTATAGCAGGCATCATCAAATGACTAAAATGAAAAATGGTAACCATGGTACTAAGAAATATTAGTATATATCTAGTAAGGACAAACAGTTATTAATATTTATAGGATATTTGATCATTTCATGGCATGAAATAATAAAACTCTAGAATGTAGACATTTATGTTGAAATTTGTATGCTCTACCATATCAATGGAGGTGGCATATTGTGCTGTGCATGTCCTGCCATCCCTTCACATTATGGCATGTCTGTGATGAATTTTGTTCCTGCTCAGTAACTTTTGAAGGACTTAATGGGTTCAAACAAACTTTGGTATGATGCTTTATTTTAACAAGACCTAGGTGAGATTTGATTTTCACCATCATCTGGCAAAAGTTTATACAGTTATTGCCCCTCCTTGATGTAGAACTTTGACATTCAATTTCATTTATGTTGAGTTACTTTTGAGAGACTTTATAGATTTAATTCATAGTTGGTATGTAGCTTTACATTAAGAAGATATGAGACTTGCTTGATTTTCACCATTTTCTGACAAATGTTTACCAAGTTGTAGCTCCTGTTTGACTTAGAACTTTGCCCTTAAAGTTTCACTTGGAAATATTTGAAGCACTTTATTGGAACAAGCTTACCTTTCACCATTTTTTTATGAAGTTGAACATTTTAAATTTCTTCCTTCTGTCTTATTTTAAAGTAATATATTCCTTCTAATTGAATTACTTTGGATTTGTCTTTTTTGTCTTGGTATGCTAATATTCATGGGAAGACATTATAGCTCAGTTTGTATGGGTCAGATGGGTAATCCAAGGGTCATGGGTTTGATACCAGCCCAAGCCAACACAGGTCTGTTGACTCTGTGTGCCTTTGGGAAAAGGTACTTAACTCCCTTTCCTAAGCATGGTATAACTAATAATGCGTTGAAAGTGCCAATACAACAATCATCCAACCAAACCATTATTTATTTATTTCATGGATGCTTCAGATCACAAATTGTAAGATTCAAGAAAAAGGTGGTATGCATTTAAAGATAACAGACTCTAAAGGCACAGGCAAGAATGTAAGTACCCAAGAATGTAAGTACCCAAGAAGAGATTGTGTATTAAAAAAATCATGCAATTGATTAAAAAAAAAAAATAATGAATCCACAGTGATAAAAACCTTCAGTTCATCCAATTTAGAGCCAGGAATGAGTCCAGCTTTTGATAGTTTTTTTTAAAAGTATTTGTTGGTATTGGAGTATTCTGGTGGAAAGTAATATGGTGAGGATTAAGTTACTTGTGTTCTTTTGGACAGCTGCAAATTACAAACTTTTGGTTTATTTTAGCTTAATTATCAATGTTCAGAATAGATTCCTACTAAATTAAGATTAGTATGTATAAGCAAACAGTGATCATTTATGCATGAATGGAATATTAAACATAAACACATTAAATACATGAATGGAATATTAAACATAAACACATTAAATACATGAATGGAATATTAAACACAAACACATTAAATACATGAATGGAATATTAAACATAAACACATTAAATACATGAATAGAATATTAAACATAAACACATTAAATACATGAATGGAATATTAAACATAAACACATTAAATACATGAATGGAATATTAAACATTAACACATTAAATACATGAATGGAATATTAAACATAAACACATTAAATACATGAATGGAATATTAAACATAAACACATTAAATACATGAATGGAATATTAAACGTAAATAAAGCAAACATTTAGCAAGGAAGTGAATATTAAATAAGGAAAAAAAAATCTTAAAAAATAAATACAGTACAGAGTTCAAGTATTTACTTATTGTTTGTAAAACAAATAAAATAGTAAACGTTTCAAGATGCTTTAATTGTGTGATTTATTAGTATTTCCTCTCATGCTGATAATCTTATGTGCTCCCTAAGTATACAGATAACAGTTAAATTTCTACTCAGTTATTGTCTTGCCGGTGAAGGTATGTTGAGACAGGTATAACTTTTAAGGCAGTGACAGTGATATGTTGGTGTTTAACAGAACATCAGCACATGAAGGACTATTTAGATTTAGTAAGATTGGTATTTAAGAGAACATCAGCATGTGAAGGACTATTTAGTTTCAAGACAAGGTGAGTAATACACCTTGCTGCAAGACACACCACAGCATCCAATCTGGTCTAGGCAGGAATGGACACTACAACTCTGATAGTGAGTTTGGCTTACTAACCAGTAAGCCATTGCTGACCTTACTCTTGTATGTATTCCACAAAGTTTGATAAAGGATATAATTTTTAGCTAGCCTCAAGAAAGAAGTAGACTACAGCAAATGTACTATACCCTGCATTAGCCTTGACACATTAAAGCTTATTTATTTGTACAGCCTCAGCAGCATTATAGAGTGGGTTTCATAGCACATAGACCCTGGAGAGGAGCTGCATTTTAGTCATATTCTTAGACACTATTTCTCTTAGAGTCACATAAGCTGGTATTTAGATGTGTCATGTGGAGTACTACACCTTTCAGTGAAAATTAAGTTACTGTGACTTACATTTCATGGTCTAGTGATTTTGTTTAACCGTTGCATTTAACTAATTTTCTCAGCTATTGTTTCCTATGGAGTGACATAACTTGGTTTATAATTATTTCATGATAAGTAGTACTACATCCATTAGTAAATTCTATGCCACTGTGACCTATATTTCATTGTTCAGCGATTTGTGCTTAACTCTGTGTTGAATTTGGTTCCTCTAGTTTTTTGGTTTGTGTTTATGTTTTTTTTTCACACACCATTGCTAGAATTATTCAAACTGGTATTTAGTTGTGTCAGCCCATGGTTCAGAGGAACCAAAAATGTACAGTGTTTGGCATCCCACGGATAAAAATGAATGTACAGTGATTGGTACTCCATGGATAAAAATGAATGTACAGTAATTGGTACTCATGGATAAAAATGAATGTACAGTGATTGGTACTCCATGGATAAAAATTTACAGTGATTGGTATCCCATGGATAAAAATGAATTTAGAGTGATTGGTATCCCATGGATAAAAATGAATATACACTATTCATAGTTTCTTGTTGTAGATTTTGTTGATGCAAAAAAAAACATGAATCAAAAGACACAAAGAACAATAACACATCACTTGATAGACAAAGATCATGTTTCCTATCCATGAATTTAAGTTTTCGTGAATGTTATATTTGCCAGACCAAAATAATTGATATGTTGAGATGCATGAGAATAAATAAATTTACAGTAACTGATGCTTATATATTATGCTTGTGAACCATTTGCTTTGCTCATTCAATGATCAAAGGTCCTGTGCTATAGAATGTAGTTGCCAGTTAGTCCGTTTTAATCCAATCATTATATCTTTTATCCAAATTCATTCACTTAAAATTACGAACAGTGTAGATTCTATCTGCAAATGTAATTATATGTGGGAAGAGCTGAGTAAACACATGTGATCCACAAGAATGAACAAATTTATATTACTTTTTTGTTTTCTTTATTTGTGATAGTCTGAAATGGAGGTTGGATTAACAGACTAAACTGTCAAAGAAATACTTATAGCTGTACCTTTAAGGGTAATGATTCTAGTTACATAAAAGTAGTTGAAATTCATAACCTGTTTAATTCTTTATTTCAGTGACCTTTCCAATGGAAGATGGTCCAGTGTTCCTTTAAAGGGAACTCAGCTACTCAAAATAGAAACAAGAGGGCTTTGGGATGGAAAAGATGGAGGGGTACATTGTTTTCTACCAGCTCAGACATTACTGTTACAATAATCAAAGATTGGTTGAAAAAAACAAATGACCAAGCATTCACATTTAATTGTAGTGCTTACCATTGAATCACCACACAGCAAGTTAGATCGATGATAAATCATTTTAGACACACTCTTATTGGTTGTTTATCACAGTATCAGATGATCTTTTTTTTGTAAGATAACCTGGTAACAGTAATAATGGGGACATTGTTTTGCGCTGTTCATCCCTACATCGGTCAGTCCAGAGAAGCTTTATAACATGATTAAACAAAAATTTCTCTAACATAGACAAATGACACTAGGTAGGTAGGAATGTTTTCTCTAACATTGACAGATAAAACTAGATAGGAATGTTTTCTCTAACATAGACAAATGAAACTAGGTAGGAATGTTTTCTATAACATTGATAAATGAAACTAGGTAGGAATGTTTTCTCTAAAATTGACAAATGAAACTAGGTAGGAATGTTTTCTCTAAAATTGACAAATGAAACTAGGTAGGAATGTTTTCTCTAACATAGGCAAATGAAACTAGGTAGGAATGTTTTCTCTAACATAGACAAATGAAACTTGGTATAGGAATGTTTTCTATAACATAGACAAATAAAACCAGGTAGGTAGGAATGTTTTCTATAACATAGACAAATGAAACTAGGTATAGGAATGTTTTCTCTAACATAGACAAATAAAACTAGGTATAGGAATGTTTTCTCTAGCATTGACAAATAAAACTAGGTAGGAATGTTTTCTCTAAAATTGACAAATGAACTAGGTAGGAATGTTTTCTCTAACATTGACAAATAAAACTAGGTATAGGAATGTTTTCTATAACATAGACAAATAAAACTAGGTAGGAATGTTTTCTAAAACATAGACAAATGAAACTAGGTAGGAATGTTTTCTCTAAAATTGACAAATGAAACTAGGTAGGAATGTTTTCTCTAACATTGACAAATGAAACTAGGTAGAAATGTTTTCAAGCATATATTGATAAACTGATAGCACAATTATTGATGAAACCTGATCAGTCCAAAGAAGCTTGTTAACATAATTACACAAAAGCCGATAAAAAAACTTGATAAATATCGATAACCTGATTAGACTTTTGTATCATTGAAGCAATGTTCTATTTTTTAAAAATAAATTTTTGATACTTTTTGACTTTTTTGGCCAAAACCTTATTAACAGAAATGTTTTCAAGGATATGCTGATGACCTTATTAGAATTTTCATGCCACTGGAGCAGTGTTTTATTTTTTAAATATATTTTGTGCACTCCTTTGCATAGGCTTGTTTTTACCAAAGACTTATTAACATCATTGGAGAAGATTACTTGACATAAATGACATTTGGTATGCATGCTTGTAAGCATATATAGATGACCTGATTAAATTTGGGGGTGACGGAAGCAGTGTGTCTGTTGTTTTTAAAAAAAAGTTTTCTTTGCTGGATAGGGGTGTGTAAACCTTGTTAGCAGGATAGTACAAAAAACACTTGACATATACAAATGAAATGTCATGGTCCTGTTTGTATTTTTATCTAGATGGCCTAGTTTGTTCAATACATTTTTTGACTTATTCATCTTTGACTTTTTTGGCAGCATTGAGGATGTACATGTTGTACTGACACAAATCTAGTCACTGTGATATCATAAGATTCATATGCCTCATTTTTTAACAGAAAACAACACTGTCATATCATTGAATGCAGGCGAGATATATCATTTATTGTTTGTGGTTCTGTAGATACAATATGTCTTGGAGGTCTGCGGTGAGGGGGTGGGTAGTGTGCTATTTTCTAAATGTTTGGAAAAGTATTACATTTGAAATCTAATTTGTCTTTTTAGCCACAATGAAATCCTCAAATGGAGGGTATTTGTATGTACCCACAGTATTCTACTGAGGGTATTTTTATGTACTCATTCTATGTATAGTGTTTTTTTTACATATCCACATTATTCTATGGTGGATATTTTTATATACCCAAAGTATTCTGTACAAGGTATATTCATGTACCCACAGTATTCTATGGAGGATATTTGTATGTGCCCACATAATTCTATGGAGGGTGTTTTTATGTACCCACAATATTCCATAGAGGCTATTTTTATGTACCCAGATTATTCTATTTAGGGTATTTTCATTTACCCACAGTACACTGTGGAGAGTATATCTTATGCACCCACAGTATTCTATAGAGGGTATTTTCATGTACCCACAGTACACTGTGGAGAGTATATCCTATGTATTTTTATGTACCCAGATTATTCTATGGAGGGTATTTTCATGTACCCAGATTATTCCATGGAGGGTATTTTCATGTACCCAGATTATTCTATGGAGAGTATTTTCATGTACCCAGATTATTCTATGGAGGGTATTTTCATGTACCCACAGTACACTGTGGAGAGTATATCTTATGTATTTTTATGTACCCACAGTATTCTATAGAGGGTATTTTTATGTACCCAGATTATTCTATTTAGGGTATTTTCATGTACCCACAGTACACTGTGGAGAGTATATCTTATGTATCAACAGTATTTTATGGAGGGTATTTTTATGTACCCACAGTATTCTTTTGCTTTAGAATTAAGCATATAAATTACATAACATTTTGACTTTGTTACATAGTCTTTTTATGTGCCCACATTATTCTGTAGTGTTATCCATATTTATCCATCACCTCACATTTACATCTATCATGAAATTTCTTTCCACCTAAAAATTTATAACGTTTTTATAGTTTGAAACCAAATTTTGGTGTGGGATTTATTGTTAAGAAGGTCTGAGTCGAGTTTAATTTATAAAAAAAAAGTCCTTCAAAATCGGAAAGAGTTAAAGCCTCAGTATTACTTAGAAGTCTGTCCATGCCTCATGAATTATGTTTCTGTTCTATAACTTTTGAAGGACTTCATGGATTGAATGCAAACATGGTATAGCAATCTATGCTGGTCGAGTTAATGTTTCAATGACATTTTTTGCAATGAAAATTGAAAGTCTCATTTTATTGCTATCAGTGTGATGTGGATTTAGACAATTTTTGAAAGATGAATTGGGATGAGTTTCAATATAGTGCTGAGTTGTGTCACTTTCTTGACATGTGGACATGCTCATCATTCATTTTGAAACATATGTTGATGTATATGCTGCTTATATAAATGGGATATACTGAATATGAATCTATGAATTTTGTATCAATCTTGTAATTTTGTGTAAAGTAGGTATGTAATATTGGATATTGACAAGTAATGGTGCATGATATTCCTTGCTGTTTCCTTTGATTATTTAAAAAGTTTATTAAAATTTCCTGAGTCAGTTTTGTACTCAAATGCAGATAAAACATCCAATATCTGTGCTTGAGAAGAAGATGGAGATAAAATTGTACTTCTCTTCCATGATTTAACTGTAAAACCATCCTTCCTGCTGTTCTTGACACAAAAGATTTTGTTGTTACAAATGTCACTTTTATGGGTAGCTGTTTGCAATCTTGATGTTATTGAATGACTTACAGTGATTGGTTTATATCAAAACTCAGACTATGGGTTCTTGACTGTAGAATAACTTTGGGCTTTTAATGTTGGTAAATAAGGAGTAGAGTCACAAATAGCACTGAATGTTAATGCAAACCAAACTTTGCTTGAATACCTGTCTTATAAAGTAAGCTAAAGATCCATTCAGTTTTACTTTATTTTCCAGACCACAAGTGTACAGGCTTATAGTGTTACATGTACCTACATTCTTTAATCCATCCATCTATCTGTCCTGTTAAGTTCTGTTTCTGTTCTGACAGTTTCTCAGGCACTGTTGAGGGCCATTCAGGTTCAATAAAACATAAGAAATAAGACATGCAGATGTTTGTCTTGTGTCAACACACCAACATATGATAGAGGTTTCTTTCATCTTCAGCGTGACACATTAAATGCATACGATTTAGTATTGCACTTTTCTCATTGGTCTTTTGAAGAAATGGGCATTCTGCTATAGAGGCTGTGATAGTTTTTTCTTTGGCTGACTTTAGCTAAAGGAATATAGCAAGCTTCAAAAATCTAAGCAACAACAATTGATGTTCATCTCTACTATTGCTGGCTACTGTATAAACAAAAATTCCATGTGGAAAGTTTACAGTTGCCTAACAGTTAAGACACTGAATTAATAGTATCAAATTAATTAATACCCGAACCTTAATGATGTAAACTCATGCACATAAAATATGGATACTTTTCTGCTTAAGGACACACAACTGCTGAAAATCCGGCGGACAAGAAGACACCATAAGAAAACAGAAATTATTGAATGACCAAAAACAAATCGAAATGCATTGAAGAACTTATTTTTAATAGTTTATGTGGACATTTCTACTACAGATTTTGATTGCATTGCCTGACTGACCCAGTTACCACTTATTGTTATGAATTGGGATTTACGATGTTCGTCCCTGCTAGCTGATAACTAGCAGTCATGCAACATTCACCAGTACCCATTGAAATCTACTCATAACCTATTTATTACATCGCGGCTGAAGGTGTTTATTGTACGTAATCTTGTGAGCACGCCTACTAACTTACCTTATTTATGTCAATGAGTTTTGAAAACCTTGTTCTGTTTATGAGTGTGTGTGAGAGGTAATTATGTTTTGTCTCCCTCAATTTTGCATTCTCTCTCTCTCCCAAACAAGAACCAAATTAAATGTCTGTAACATAATTAAAACTTAAATGTTTCTCAAGATAGCGAACATAATTCTCTCCCTCTCACATGTGTAGAATGTGGTTCTCACTACTAGTCAAGTATGCAACAATGTAGTCGTGTAGGTGCCTTATTGATCTTAAATAAAATATTATTTGTTGTTCTAAAATTTATGACTAAAATAGTTTTACCAAAGTCTGTTCATTCCTGATTGTTGAGTAATCTGCACCTATGATGTCATCACAAAACTTTAAGGCAAAAATGATCGATTGCTACAGACTTTTACAATGGCAGATTAGCACTAAATTGGGTCAAGAAAAGCCAATGTCGGGTCTAATCATTACTAGTGCAAGGGATAATCCAAAGCTTTTTCAACATGCAGCGCGTTCATTATGACATCATAGCACAACATTCTATCTGGTTTACAATGGATCACACCTCTTGGCTGGCCTCGTGTGAAAATGTAGATGTACTTAAACATTGATTTTTTGTTGTATGTATTACTCGCGGTGTTTGTATAATGATCTTCCAAGGAATATTGATCAATGAGGAGCAAACTAAAGTGTACAATCACCTTTTAAAGTTATGTTTTGTCAAATACTCAAAATGTCAACTATAGCTGAAATAGTCGGTACCGAATGGATACAAGATCTGTATGACTTGCTTTTTAGATAGCTATATTTGACCATATCATTTTCGGTGCGGGGGGGGGGGGGAACTTTTTATTTTGGGAAAAGAAAATTCTGGCTAATAAATAGCTTGAAAAAAAAAATTCTTGCTTTCATTTATAGCAAATCAAGGCCCTATTATATCCATTATATAAGCTGAAAAAAAGATTATATTGAAATAAAAGAGGAAAAAAATATATCCCAGCTTGAAACCCCTCACCCCAAATTAAATTGTCTGTCCATAAGGCAAGTTAGTGTGTGCTCACAAGATCATGTGCTATAAACACTTTCAGCGGTGATGTTATAAATAGATTATGGGAAGATTTCATTGGCTACTGGCATACACTGTATTACTGCTAGTCACCAGCTAACAGGGATGAACATTGTCAGTCACAATCAAAATCCATAGTACTTGAGATTTTCTCTCATTACAAAGGCTTGTGCAGTCATTCACAAACATTTACAGAGACACGTATACACTGACAAATACACTTGGATACAAGTAATACAAATGCAAGGAGAGAATTTTGACCCATTGAAAAACATACCAGATGTATTTTTAAAGGACACAAAGGTTTCCTCTTTATTCATACACACTTTCCATGAATATATATATATATATATATATATATATATATATATATATATATATATATATATATATATATAAAGTTGTTGAGTTATTTTGACTACAGCAATTTTAGGGGAGTCTGCATAAATGTACTAGGCAACCTAAACATTCTACTGCAAAACAAATTTAGTTATACGTAGAATATCTATTATAAATTTTAGTTCTTGAAAGCACAAAGTAACAGCAGCATGAAGATTTCTCTCTTCAAAATCGTTCCACTTGATCAATCAGAAAAGATAGCTTGATTTATAAACATTTTAAATATGCAGATATCTGTGTTAAGAAAAAAATTGTTTCACTTTATTATTTTTTGTTTTTAAATTCTTTCATCCATGCATTCTGTTCTTTTCTTTGTGAAACTATTCCACTTTCAGGAAAACTGATTACTGTCGGATTCATTAGCTATTTAGTAATTTAAGTATCGAGATGTTCATAGGTTGGTATGCTTGAAACATGCACATGAACAGTCTTAAGCCTAGATTGGGATGCTTGAAACATACACATGAACACACACACAATCATATGATATATGATTATGTATGAGAACCCAAGTAATAGTAACACTTTGCCTCAATTCCTGTTGCATTATATTGAATCTAAAGTATAATTTCTCAAATTGAAATTAGAGACAATGGGAGATAATCTTAAACAGCTGTTGGGATCAAGTTACTATAATGTTATTTTCATAAGTCATAGGTAGGGCTACTAGTACCTCATACAATTATGTTGAATATTAGTGGGTTTAGCCGTGGTTACATATAATATCCCTTCCATATTTGGCTCAAGAACTACCTTCTCATATCGGTAACTATAAGAGACTGAGGAAGTTAATTAGTTTACTCCTCAATTTTACACAAGAAGAGAATATTTTGCTTATTAGATTTTCTGCACAAAACAGCACTTACAATATACACCCAGTGTCATTTGTTGAAACCGTTACTAAAAAGAGACAATATTTAAATGACTTCTTCTCGCAAACTGTGGAATTAAATTCATACAAATAATGTCAATCTGCCACAAAATATGACTACCATTACCTGATTACTAATAATAGAGAAACCTTCAAACGACTTCTCAAACAAAACTCTACAGAATTTTGATTAGATTGGACTTAAATGATGCCAATCAACAATTAAATATATCTGTTGATGCTATAATTAGAACCAAACAAAAAAAAACGCCAAACATTTAAATTACTTCTTTTCAAGCACCAATCAACAGAATTTGACCAAATTTAACAAAAAGCGTCCTGGAATGAAGAAATTTTAGATTTATATAAATGATACTGATCTGCCATCAAATATTGTTGATACTGCAAAAAAATTCTTTAAATGATTTCTTCTATAAACAAAATCACCGACATGAAGGACTTTATAGTATATATATATATATATAACTGCTGTTACTAAAACAATAGAACAAGGTGTGTGAGTGTGGGCGGTTTATAGCAGTCATTAAACAACTTCTCATAAAATGTTCAACATATGGATAAGCTGCATAATACAGAGAATACACATGCAATCCACATCATAAGAAGAAATTTAGACAGAAAGCATCCTATGGCAGGAATCATGTAACCAAGCAAAGTGTAGGAAAACTTTGCTTCAAACTGCCCAGCTTCACTCAGTTTTACTAAAGACCCTCTCTTCTTAGTCAAAACAAGGGAGTAAATTCTTTCCATAAGAGAAACAATTATAAGTATTTTTTATGGATGAAATGTCAAACTTGTGATATCATATGATTGGATAAGTTCTTAAATAACATAAATTATGAACAGTAATGTAATGGCTTTACCTATCATGACATTGCTAACAAGTTCATTAGGTATTTGGTGTTGAACTTGTCTGAAGAGTATTACAAAGCAAAAGGCTTCTGAACATTGGTGATGTGAAAAACCATAGAAATTCAGCAATGTGTTGTATCAGAATGATTTTAAAATAGTAAATTAGGACCAAAAGGGATTTTGGCATAGGTTGTTATGTAAAAGTCACCACCACCATCACCATAGCATCATTATCGTTATATCAATAAAAACGTGATACTTTAATCTGCATCTTGTTACTTTCTGTTATTTTCTCTTTATTTATTTCTTTAATCTTTCTTACGTGACCATAATTATATATTAAAAATTTGCTTTACAGTCTTCTTTCAAGTCTTTCACTTTGGATCAAGTCTTATGATAATGAAAATGACAAGTGCCATAAAAGGCAACCTGCAAACTCTGCAGTAGATTTTTTACCTGTCAGTGGAGCATGAAAATTGTGTTACAGTAACCTAGCTGTGGAATAGTTGAAGCACCCTCCGTGAAATTTCTGCACATGTCAAGTTTCATGAGTGTACATGAAATAGGGTCCAAGATATTGAGGGTGTAACAAGAAAAAAAAAATTCACTTTTGTGGCAATATATGGTCACACTGATTTAGTCTTGGTATGGTTGAGTTGCTCTTGTTAAAATGTATCCACATACCAATTTTAAGAATATTAAAGGTGTAGCAAAAAATCAAACTTTTGTTTAAAAAAATCACTTAAGTGTGAATATATAGTCATATTGACCTAGATTTGGTATGGTTGACTTTTTCTTAAGATGCATCCACATACCAATTTTTATTAGTATAGATGAAAGAGGGTCCAATATATTGAGGATGTAATGACTGATTGCTGAATATTCAAAAGTCACTGAAGCAAACAATAGGTTACACTGACCTAGTTTTGGTATAATTACTTTCTTTAAGATGCAATAGTGAAACAGGGTCCAATAATTGAGGTGCAGTAAACAGAAAATAGTTTACAAGATTGAGGGTATAACAACATAAAAAAAACCCCGTCTTGTTTGAAAATTAGGTCAGACTGACCTAGTTTTAGTATGGGTGTGGTACTATTGTTGAGATGCATCTACATGTTAATTTTCATGAACATAACTGGAGTAGAGGAAAAGGTATGGAGGGTGATACAATCAAAGGTTTAATTTTACTCATTACTTATAACACACACTATTGATGTAATTCATGAGGAAACTTTAATTACTTAATTATGTAATTAATACGTCTATGATACTACTTCTACTACTAATTATAATTAATGATGCAATAGCAAGTGACTTTAGTTTTTAAGTGTTGTAATAACGGTAACAGAATCACTACAGTACATATTTCTGTGCTTATTCCAATGTATGGAACAAATTATTACTTTCAACAAAACCATTAGATATTGTGATCTTTTACTCTTGATTATTTATATTTATCAATATCTATAATGTAGATATAATTCATTAATATATTTATCAATATCTATAATGTAGATATAATTCATTAATATATTTATCAATATCTATAATGTAGATATAATTCATTAATATATTTATCAATATAATGTAGATATAATTCATTAATATATTTATCAATATCTGTAATGTAGATATAATTCATTAATACAGATGAAAAGTTGAATTTAATATTGTGCTTACTGAGACCTTATACATTTGGTTAATAATGTGCTTAGCGTGGTCTTATGTATTTGGTTGATTGTTTGATCTGTTTATATTACCACTGTGAAAGTTCTTGCCTGGTGATAGATCAGTGAGAATTGAAGCATTTTGTGTTCCCTACATAGCAAAAGAACCTTGTATGATTAGCACAGTTAATAAACTTTCAATTAATTTATAAACTCTGCATGTTTAGAAGTTGCAGGATGTATTCAAATGTGTGCAAGATTAAGATCATTTCCATTATATTTACCACCATACATCATGATGGAATGGATAAAATACTGACGATAATGATGATTAGCACAGAAAAATGTTTATTTTGCATGGCAGTTATTGCAAGCAAAGAATACAAATATTCTTCAACCATTTCAGCAATATCTTTCAATTAAATATGGTTATGACAAAATGAGATTCTGAATTATTTGATATTGCATACAATATGATACTCTCTTTTCCCAACACAAAAGAGAATGAACTGAAGGAGAAACATAATGACAAATCCCCTCGCACCAGGATGCAGAGTACTGTCAATAATAATAATAAAATGTTTTCAAATAATTTTTATTTGGGAATAATACTAATAAATAATTGCAACAGTAATAATAATAATAATAATGATACTAATAGTAACAATATTTAGTAGTAGTAGCAAGACTAATCACATAGTCATTGTCATCTTCTCTTTGAGTGAAGACTGAGGGAAGAGCCCAAATATTTTGTGTGTGTGGTAAGATAGTAAATATCAGCACGTCATATGTGCTTTGTGACACAAGTGATAAAATTAATTTGTACATTTTCATCCAATAAATTGCACCTTATCCAGTCATAATAAGTATTTTCTGTACGAGTCTGTTGCTGAGGAAAACTTCCTGCAAATTATATTATGAACATATATTACAGAATTAATTTATTTCAACAGTTGCTTAAAATCAATGTTTACAAAGCAGTGAAGGACAAGAGAAATGCAGAAAAAAGTCTTTTAATTAAGATGGTGTCACTGTGATACATTTAGAATTCAATTGCAATACAGCTTGCTTGTAAATAATAATAATTATTATTATTATTAGTAGTAGTATTAAAACAAAAATAATAATAAAAGTGATAATGAGTTTGATAATAATCATCAGGCAAAATAAAAAATACATATACACAAAATACATATAATAAATAGCATTCAACTATGTGAGTTATACTGGTCAGTTATTCCACTTTCTATCTTTTCGCCCCCACCCCCCATCAATTAGTTTCACATACAGTGTACAAATATACATTCATATGAATTTAAAACTATTATCTGATTGCTTGTGGTGCTAAAATAAAAAGCCCAGTGTTTATTCTGCAACATTTTCATTTCAGTTGGTAAACATAAAGCATTCTTCGATTGGAACAATATGTTACAAGAAACACATCACTTTGTCTGTTAAAGCAAATTGCCCTCGGCTGGTTAGGCACTCCATTTGTTATCAGCTGCAGAACAGATCCATCAGGAGACAGCTGATGAATATTGTTAGAGTTGTATCCAAGAACATAGATGTTGTCATCCCTATCTACACTTATTCCGACTGGACCGGTGAGGTTGCCAGGACTGTAGGTAAACTGCTTCTTACCGTCCATGTTGAAACAGTAAACAGAATTCAATCCGCACACTGTGATGTATACTCTTGTTTTAGAGCTATCTGAAGCTACATAGTTCCAGTTACCATTTGAATCGTCATACTGGAAAGAAGACTTTACATCTCCACTCGTGGTAATCAGACTCAATTGACATTTTCCATTACCACAGTTTCCTGTCACAAACATATTTCCCTTCCCAGCATCTGCAATTCCATAGCTCACATGGATAGTGTTTATCATGTTGATTTGACTGATGACATCATTCCTGACTGATAGAATATGGATTTTGTTTTGATTAGGTATGGTTATTGCCACCTCTTCATCATCTACCACACAGATGTTTGCTGGACTTCCTGTCAGTTTGTAGCTTGCAAGAAATTTATAGGAAGAGCTCAGTAGGATACACTGTTCATTTTGCCAATCAGCCAGCATCACTTTGTCATCAGGGAGAAATGTAATACCTGTATAATATGGTTCATTGCCACCAGGGGCTTCAACATCTATTACATCAACTCTCTCAACCTGACAATCTTTTGTTGGCTTCAGTAATGATATAGGCAAAGTGTTTGATCCTGTTTTGGACAGTATTTTTCCCACTTCAGAGGAAGAAAGTGACAAAATGGATTCCACGAGAGGAGCGAATTCTAGCATTACTGTAATTGTGTTTGTCGTCTTGTAGCTTTCTCTGATCTGATTGTAATATGATGGCAGTTGCAACTTGATCTTTTCCGTCATCAGAAACTTTTGTATGTCACTCCCGTATTTGTGGACTGTTTCAAAGAGAAAATGAGAATTTCTCACAGCATGTACTAATGCCAGACATTGATGATTCTCTTCTTGTTTCCTGATGGCCTCTTCTTTGTAGATTCTGCACCCCTCTGTATTCACTTTTTTCTCTAAATCGTCTAGGACTGCGTTTATTTTCTTTCTCATATCTCTAATTTGATCAGTCAGTCCATTAACTTGGGACTCCAGATCACTAACATTGGACTCATTCATCTCCATAAACTTCATTAAATGAGTCTTAATTTTCGTCAGTTCCGCGATGATTTCTTCTGACTTGATTTCATGAAGCAGAGCTGAGAGCTCTTCTTTTAAATCTATCACTTGGGAGCATGTTTTGTGACTATGGAAATAGCAAATGGCACAGCATACAAACTTGTGATCTCTGCAGTAGAATTTGATATCCTCTCCATCGTGTTCAGTACAGGTAAAACCTTCAGCACATTTCATCACATTTTCCATATTACCCGTTAATTCTTCAATCTTAACAACAGTATGATTCTTTAACTGCTTCTGTTTTCTATGAAATTTTACGCAATCTCCGCACATGGCTTCTTTGCATATAGTACAGAACCCTTCTGCCGTGACAGAGACGCCCTCAGAACTACATGCACCACACACGCGATCTACTTCCGATTTCATCAAGGTAAGATTGATTGTACAACTATGTTCCCTGGAAATAGAGACGCCCATTCACTTGACGGTTTATCCCGTGTTGCAGGACCTGCGATTTGTCTACATACCGGGCATTTGATGTAACTCAGTTTCTTGTGTTTCGTAGCTTCCGTTGTTATGTGGGATTGCAGGCAGCTCTGGCAGAATGTGTGGACACAAGGTAGCTGTCTTGGTTGGTTGAATTGCCCCAAACAGATAGGACAGTTTTGCTCATCGTCATGGTGTATTTTACTAGTCGCCATCATAGTCAATAAAAAGTTTACCTTGTGCAAAACAGACTACAACTGTCATTAAAACGAATAAGTCTGAAAATTTTACACACGCATGGTTTGTTCACGCACGTTTAGAATACACATTAGATATCTTCCACGATGGATCGGGGCGCCCCCTATCTCAGGGAGCAGTTTTTGTTTAATATTGCAATTACTAGTGGGAGCAGTTATTAGTTAGAACTTGCAGGTAAACTACTATACCACACATCTCCACTCTTGTGAGATTAAGCGAACATCACATTTTGCTTATGACTAGATAGGGAGAAAATTTTTTTTATCATTGTCCACTGAAAGAATTTGACAGAATAGAATTCTGTACTAGGTTACTGTAACCTTGCACAGGATAGTCCTGATTATAATACCATAGAAAACTTACAAGTCCAATTCTAAGGCAATAATTCAGAAATTGGGTACTACACTATCTACTCTTTCGCACGTTTGTGAAAGTCACTTTCTTAGACAAAATCACTGAATCTGGCTGATTTTCGGACGACTCTACCACTCGACGTCCGCACTGGAGTCTCTGGATTGTTGGGCTGTTAGGTATGATGTTTATATAATATTATAAATATTTTAGGAAATTATAAATGTTTCTTGACTTTAATATTTGCTCAAACCTTAATGTTATCCATAAGGTTTACATGTTTAGCTATTGTCCTTGAATTAGGTTGTTTACTTAGTATTTTAGTTCAAGGACGGTTTTGGTAAACAAGTCGTTTATTTAATTTGAAGTCAGGGTTGATTTTGTTTACTGATACAACTAGAATTTCCTTTAGAGTTGTGCTAAAAGTCACATACACCATACACTTTTCTAGAACATTCTGTCATGCGATCTTTCTTTATACATACCATGTTTAGTGGCAAGTTTTTAGTTTCTACCTTATCATCAGTCTATAAATAGTCATTGCACACAGTTTCCTGTCACAAACATCTTTCCCTTCCCAGCATCTGAAATTCCATAGCTCTCATGGATAGTGGTTATCATGCTGATTTGACTGATGACATCATTCCTGACTGATAGAATCTGGATTTTCTTTTGATTAGGTATGGTTAATGCCACCTCATCATCTACCACACAGATGTCCGCTGGATTTCCTATCGGTTTGTAGCTTGCAAGAAATTTATAGGAAGGGCTTAGTAGAATACACCGTTGATTGTAAAAATCAGCCAGCATCACCCTGTCATCAGGGAGAAATGTAATACCTGTATAATATGGTTCATTGCCAGCAGGAGCTTCAACATCTATTACATGAACTCTCTGAACCTGAGTCTTTTGTTGGCTTCTTTAATGATATATGCAAAGTGTTCGGTAATGATGCAGGCAAAGTGTTCTGATACAGGCAAAGTGTTCGGTAATGATACAGGCAAAGTGTTCGGTAATGATATAGGCAAAGTGTTCGGTAATTATATAGGCAAAGTGTTCGGTAATGATACAGGCAAAGTGTTCGGTAATGATTTTGGTCAGTATTTTCCCCACTTCAGAGGAAGAAAGCGACAAAATGGATTTCACGAGAGGAGCGAATTCTAGCATTAATGTAATTGTGTTTGTTGTCTTGTAGCTCTGATCTGGGTGTAATACGAAGGTAGTTGCAACTTGATCTTTTCCATCATCAGAAACTTTTGTATGTCACTCCCGTACTTGTGGACCATTTCAAAGTGAAATTGAGAATTTCTCACAGCATGTACTAACGCCAGACATTGATGATTCTCTTCTTGTTTCCTGATAGCCTCTTCTTTGTAGATTATGCAACAATCTGTCTTCACTTTTTCCTCAAAAACGTCTAGGATTGCGTTTATTTTCTTTCTCGTATCTGTAATTTGATCAGTCAGCCCATTAAGTTGGGACTCGAGAACACTAACATTGGACTCATTCATCTCCATAAACTTCATTAAAAGAGTCTTAATTTTCTTCAGTTCCGCAATGATTTCTTCTGACTTGGTTTCACGCAGCCGAGCTGAGAGCTCTTCTTTCACGTCTATCACTTGGGAGCATGTTTTATGACTATGGAAATAGCAAATGGCACAGCATACAAACTTGTGATCCTTGCAGTAAAATTTGATATCCTCTCCATCGTGTTCAGTACAGGTAAAACCTTCTGCACATTTCATCACATGTTCCATATTACCAGTTAATTCCTCAATCTTAACAACAGTATGATTCTTTGATACTGTCTCTTTTTTTATGACATTTTACGCAATCTCCGCACATGGCTTCTTTGCATTTAGTACAGAACTCTTCTGCCGGGACAGATTTGCCCTCAAAGCTACATGCACCACACAAGCGATCTACTTTCGATTTCATTGGTAAGATTGATTGTAAAACTGTATTAGCTGGAAATAGAGACGCCCATTCACTTGACGGTGTATCCCGTGTTGCAGGACCTGCGATTTGTCTACATACCGGGCATTTGATGTAACTCAGTTTCTTGTGTTTCGTAGTCTCCGTTGTTACGTAGGATTGCAGGCAGCTCTGGCAGAATGTGTGGGCACAAGGTAGCTGTCTTGGTTGGTTGAATTGTCCCAAACAGAGGGGACATTTTTGCTCATCGTCATTGCATATTTTAGCAGTCGCCATCGTAGTCAATAAAAAGTTTACCTTGTGCAAAACAGACTAAATCTTTCATGAAAACGAGGAAGTCTCAAGATTTTACACACGCATGGTTTGTTCACGGACGTTGATGAACTTAGATTATACTCGCGTGCGACCAATCTGGTTCACGGACGATGGTGATGATGCTTGAATTAACGTCGTGTGCCCATTCGGACGACGTTCAAAATACACATCTTATATCTTCCACGATGGATCTGGGCGCCCCCTATCTCAGGGAGCAGTTTTTATTTAATACTACAATTACTAAGGGGAGCAGTTATTAGTTAGAACTAGCATTGTACACTACTATACCACACATCTACACTCTTTTGAGATTAAGCGAACATCACATTTTGCTTATGACTAGATAGGAAAAAAGATGAATCATTGCCAACTGAAAGAATTTGACGGAATTGAATTCTATACTAGGTTACTGTAACCTTGCACAGGATAGTCATGATTATAATACTATAGAAAACCTAAAAATCCAATTCTAGTGCAATAATTCAGAAATTGAGTACTAAGCTATCTATGCGTTAGCACGTTTGTGAAAGTCACTTTCTTAGAATTAGGTTGTTTACTTAGTATCTGAGCTGCAGTTGTGAAAAATCATTCTAAATTCAGAGAGATGAATTATTTGTTTCAAAAGATTCACTGGATTTACTTATAGTGCTCATTCTCTTTTAGGATTTTGAATTGGCGATTTTGGGATTTATGAGAACTTTTTCAAAGATATTCTGGAGTACTTCATTGTGGCACATCAGTACATTAAAGACTACTGGCACATCAGTACATTGAAGGCAATGGGCACATCAGCACATTCAAAGATACTGAAATTCATTCGGAACATTCTATATTTAGGACTTGTGCTTAGGACACTTAGGATTTTTGGATTATTTGGATTTTAATTAACGTTAATGTAAGTGTCTGTTGAATTTCATTTTAATTATCTAGAAATAAATTCCTTGTTGATTTTTACTTGATTTGTTGGTTTCATTTTCTTTCTGTTACATTTTTCTTAGACCATAGAATCGTAACATGATCCACTGGGTACAGCTGGTTTGCAGAGGGTGGGCTGCTTTGGTTCACGCTGGGTGGTCGAATCATCAGGTGGTGGCATGGGTTCCATGTTATTGAGAGAAGTTGTGCTGGAATCCCAATGGGTACTGACTGAACAATGTGGGGACTTTATTGCGCTGTCTGTAGATGAGTTTGTATTGACTGTAAGTTGATTCTCAGAGCTTCTCATCCGCTGTACATGGATTCGATTGCGCCTGAAGATCTTCGGGGGGGGGGGGGGGTACCAAGTAACTTCTCTGGTCTTTGTCGGCTTGAATAACTATGCCTGGTGTTTATCTTATCATTTCCATGCCGTTTGATTCTGACGCTGACTGCCTCAGCAGTGTCTAGTAAATTATGTGCATAGTGGCGCCGGTTGTAAAATAATACATATCTCTCTTTTGTCTTAAGGTCCCTCTGCATGACGATTTTGAGGTTTGGCCACTTGGGGTTTAGTTTCTTTGCAATAGTGGGCAAGGTGGTTCTCGTCTGGCGTCCCATCATAGCAGCCATCGGTGTGGCCCTATAAGCCATTAAGGCAAGGAACATATCATTCTGTTTAAGAATGGACTTTGCTATTTTGACACCACTTTCTGCTTCACCGTTCGCTTGTGGGTAGTGGGGACTGGTAAATACCTGTTTGAAGTTCTAAATGTGCAAATGTGCTCTTTAGCTTTCCAATTACTTGCTGTGAGGTTGTTTTTGTTAGATGTATAATTTCCAAATAGCGTTAGAGGTAGTCAATAGCTACCAGATATCTTTCATGTTTGACTTCACAAATATCGATTGCAATTTTCTACCATGGTCGGTCTGGTCGGTAGGTTGTCTTCAGTGGTTCCCTCCTCTGTGCTGGCTTCCTAATCTGACAAAATTCAAAGGTTTCTCTATTGTCTTGGATCTGTCTCGAGTTTCCGGGCCACCACACACAATTTTGGGCTCTCTCACGGCACTTGGCTAATCCCTGATGACCCTCGCGGATGTTATCAAGAATTTCTAACCGTAAGACAGTAGGTATGATAACTCTGTCCCTGAAGAGAAATAGGTCGTTCTAAATGGAGAGTTCACTGCGTACAGCAAAGTATGGATGTACATCTAGGGGACCGCTATTTATCTTATCTGGCCATCCATTTTTGGTGAAAGCCATTTTCTCTTCGCATGTGGCTTCCTGACCTAGGTGAGGGCTCCGAGAAAGAGTGTCTGGAATCATCAAAAGCTTCCCAGTTACGTACTCTGCCTTTGCGTTGAAGCGTCTCTAGTGCATCAACAGTCGCTGACAATTTAAAGGAGCTTGATATAAATCATGCGTGTTGATCAGTAGCACTAAAGGTTTGTGGTCGGTATGCAAGCTGAACAAGTCGAGTCCAACAAGATGTGCATATTTAAACTCTGCTGGGGTGAGTGTTCTGGAACAAAAGGCAATCGGCTTGAGTTTCTGTCCATGTTGTTGGAATAATGCGCCACCAATACCATAAATGTTGCAATCAGCGCTGACAACTGTTAACTTTCCAGGGTCGTAAAATGCTAAAACTGGTGTAGATATCAGCATCTCCTTGACGTTCGTGACGGCAAAATATTGGTCTGGGCCTCAATAACAAGCAGTGTCTGATTTCAGCAGATCTACCAAAGTAGTTGATCATACCCATGGTGCGAGGAAGCTCACTGATATTTGATGGAGCAGGTAGCTCTTTCACTGCGGCAACCTTTGCTAAATTGGGGAGTCTGCAATCTGAGCTGACTACGTGACCGCAAAATTCCAGCTTGTTCTTCGTAAATTCACATTTTTCTTTGTTGACCTGGAGGCCACTCCTATTGAGCTTTTCCAGTACCAAATTTAGGCATCTATCATGCTCCGCCAAGGTTCTACCATAAATAAGTATATCATCCATAATATTCTCTGCTCCTTCATTTGCCAGTCAGCAGCTGTCATTTTTCTCTGGAAAATCTCTGGTGCTGACGTAATACCAAATGGGACTCGTTTAAAGCAGAAGCGACCCAGCGGTGTAATAAAGGTAGTCAGCTTTGCACTTTCTGGATGTAAAGGTATTTGATAAACTCCCCTTTCTGCATCAAGTTTGGAGAAGAGAGTGGAGCCTATCAGCTTCGGTGATATATCATCTAAAGTAAGGAGCATATATCTTCCCAGTTTGACAGCCATATTAAACTTCTTCAAATCGACACAAATTCTGACTGCCATTTTTCTTCTAGACTGATACCATAGGGGTACACCATTCTGTGGGCTCAGTTACTTCCTCAATGATGCTTTCCTGCTGCTTATGGAGCAACTCTTCTTTCACCTTAGACAACAAAGGGAATGGTACGCGCCTGGGTGCAGCTATACTGTATGGTCTGGAATCATTTTTGAAAACCTGTCTCACACTTGAGCAGGCCAAAGTGCCCAAAGGCTGTTTCGTTGATCTCTTCAACTCTTTTCACAAGACCCATTGCATGTGCACCTGCGCGTCCAATGAGACTGTTGGCACGTTGTCCCTTGATGACAATTGTCCGAAACTTGTACGATACTTCCTAAGATGTAGTATGTGTCATAAACTCGCCTCTTGAATCCAGAATCCCTCCAGGGCTGCACATCGTAGATTCCAATTAGCTCAGCTTTGGTTTTGTTGAAAGAGAGTTGTAGTTTGCTTCCGACTTAACTGTTGCGTCTGCTCCAGTATTTATCTTGAAGTGAACCGAGGCTCCACAAATGTTCAAAATCACACGACACACCTCACTGTTGTCATCGCACATAGCTACTGAGCCAAGGAAGAATGCTGCTTTGTATTCTGCATAATCTGTAGCCGGGGTTTCATTGAATGTGACCTCATTTACTCTTCTTGAGCGACATACAATGGCAAGGTGGTTAAGCTTGTTACAACTTCTGCACCGTTTTCCTTTAGAGGGACATCTTTCACCTCTACCATGCCACATGTTGCATTTGGGACATGTTTGTTGTGCTGTTCCTTATTTGGTTTTCGCCACTGACGCGGTCCATTTCGGTTGGTTGATCCTGGTTTAGTGACTGATGCCTTGTTCTGTTTCGAAATTTCATCCAGCTCTTTGATTGTTTGACTTTGGTCGCGTATCTGAATTTTTCCAGTTCGGACTGTCTCGCTGTTTGTATGACTTTCGCTAAAGTAAGGTCAGCCCCCATTTGTAGCTTTTCGGAAACATCTTTATCCAGGATTTCAATTACAAGACGATTCCTTACTGCTTCGTCCTTCTGTGCGCCAAAGTCACAATGTTCGGCAATTTCATACAGTTTTCTTACGAATTCTTCCACGGACTCTCCTGGTTCGTGACTAAGTTGATGGAAACGTGCACTTTCGTGGATTACATTGCTTTTGGGGACGAAGTAATCATCACATTTCTGCAAAACTGGGACGTATTTGTCGGCATCTTCGTCATCAGCAAACTCAAACGATTTAAATATTTGTTCTGCTTTTTTGCCCATTGCATATATAACTGAACTTACCTGAACTGCCTCATCTTCCTTATTTCGTTTGGTGGCGATCCTAAAGCGCGCGAATCGCTGTTTCCAATCCGGCCACTCCACTGGATTCCCAAAGTTAAAGCTCTCAGATTCATGGAATTTCGTCATTTTGATTCACTACAAACGCTTACGCATCTTTTTGAGTCACATCTGACACGATGTCATTTAAACTAGGAAGTCTCAAGTTGTTACGCACACTGGGTTTATTCACACACGTTCAGAATACACATAAGATATCTTACATGATGGATCGCTGCGCACCTTATTTCAGGGAGCAGTTCCTTTCTAATATTGCAGTTACTAGGGGAACAGTTATTAGTTAGAACTAGCATGTAAACTACTATACCACACAACAATTTCCTTCTAGAATGATCATTTGCGCGACACAATAACTCGTTGAACGATATTGTTATTTCTTTCCGGTTTGTTGATAAAAAAAAGATGTAAATATAGACTCGTACCTTACATCACGTTCGGCTCATAAGTATCCATTGGATCCTCCTGAGCGTAGCTCATAGAAAGTAGCTCAGACAGAGGTAAGTATGGATAATTCCGGTATCGAACGATGAGCTCCGCCCACTGAGTTACTTGTTGCTCCGGCTCACAAGCTACCGTCAAAATATCGGATTTTGTAGCGTCAGCAATATATTCATTGGAAAATATTTCCGACAATATTTCTGAAATTTCCTACCTGATTGCAATAATCTTTTAGATCGTATGTTAAAGAAAGGTTTGAACTACTACATACAAGGATATATTCACCAAATTAGAATTTCCGATGGCGAAAGTCAGATAAATAGTTGCCGCACGTTGCTGGCGGTCTATGATAAAGAACGAACATCCTCACAAACTTCAAGTAGACATTTCACTAGAAGACGACAAAATAACAGACTCTTTCTGTTCTTGCAAAGATAGGTATGTTTATTAATTAAATAAGAATTTCTAGCATGACTTCAGTAATGTTTTTATTTTTATTTTAAATTTAAAATAAAGCTTTCGTTATGTATCCGCACCCATTATATTTATATTGTACATGTATAATTGTCATGTTAGAATGAAAAACCAAGTAGTTTTTCTGATCTACGATAAAAAAAGTTTTTATTTATTATCAATTAATAATTTAATTATATTTAGGAAAAACATTAAAGTTACAATAAATAAATAAACTATTTATACAAAGTTTCCTGAGTGATTGAACGCAGTGTTTCACGTTTTTATATCGCGTTAACATGTATCCTCAGTTGACGGATACAAGCATTTTATAAGAATATGATTAATAAACTAGTAAATTGAAATTATTTCATATCCATGTAGAACGATCATTTATCATAATCTCTTAAAAAAGGAAAAATAATAATGGCACATCGAACACAGGCACTTGATTCTATCAGTCGAAAGGGGAAACTAATGATAATATCCTCCGCTACTCCCAATTAACACAAGGTAACTAACTCTCGCAGTTCAGAATCTGACCCCTCGATGATGATTCCGTTCTAATTTTTATATACAATCTGCGCATTTAGTCACTCATAACTTACACCACTGTAAAGAAAACATTCCACACCTTTCCCCCATGTACCATTTAAGTACCTTACTGATCATGAATGGCCACTTTTACGCAAAGTGTATCCATTGCTTCGTGTCTTGTCCACTATGCACAGTCTTTCGAAGACTACACTTCGGTCTACTTCTGAGTGAATGCAACTATTGGGCATTATGTATATAAGCAATGAATATTCAAAGGAAAATATAATGAACTAACAAGCTGTTTCAGAGGTCATGCAAATGAAAAGACATGGCACTTTATTTGAAAAAGAATCAGTGCTCTAATTTGATTCAAGGGGGACACATTTCAGCTACTATTCAAATGAAAAGCCAATTATGCATGTATACATAAGCAACTTGGACCAAATACTTTTCTACTGTACATGACTGAACAAGGGAGAGACAGAATAATTTCACTTTGATTACATTATTATGTAAATAAAGTTGTATAAGGACAGCTATGATACAGAAGTTATTACATAGCATATGAAATGTTTGTACAAAATGAAACAGAAACATGGTGATCTTTAGAAATCACTGGTCTATGGACAATAGGAATATTCAGGTTATATATAAAGATAAGATAAATAGTTTTGGTGATATGCTAATTGTTGGCTTGGAAACATGTAATATGTTCTTTGCTGGATTCAACTTTGTTGATGAAGCAACTTTTCTCTCCCATCAGAATACGTCAAAGTGGTATGAAAATAGTGAGAAAAATTGATTGTAGTTTGTTTCATGCAACAATTATATAAAATGTTTTAATATGAATTTTTTTTTAAAAAACACACAAGTTTTCTACAGTGATTACTACATATAAAAACACATTTATTTAATACATGTTTACCTCAACGTGTGTGTGCTCTTATAATATTCAAAATCACTTCTTTACCAATAAGTTTTAATAGTAAATGCTTTTTTTCTTATTATTTCTTTCTTCATAAAGTTAAGAAAGCATTCCAATATTCAGACCCTACCATATCAATTTTGTTTTCTGAGTATTTAGTCTTTGGAATATTTAATAATGATACAGAGAATTTATAAATGATCTAGATAACAGTAACTTTTGATACACAAATATGAACATTAATACAAAGAAAAGTACAGTATAACTTTTATTTGATAAAACCAGATGTATTTGGTAGGGGAGTTTGTATACACAACCCCACCCCCACCCAATATAATAAAGAGATCAATATATTTCAACTTAGCAAAAATTGTGGGATTTAATTTTTAATATCATATCAGCACTATACATGTTGTGTCCACATTCTCATCATAGCATTGGTCCTTCATCATACTGCTGGCTTACTGAATACAGGCAGATTCTCATCTTAAACTTCCTGTTCACAATATCTAGTCTTTCAACTTTGTCTTGTCATTGCCACATGTATAAGCAGACATATTCACTGGAGTCAGGGTTACAAACTCTCATGAAACTATAACCTACAGTAACATTAATTCCCATATATATACATACATATATATATATATATATATATATATATATATATATATATATATATATATATATATATATATATATATATATATATATATGTGTGTGTGTGTGTGTGTGTAGCAGCTACATTTATGATCAGTTTTCAAGCATTTTGTGAGTTTGTAGCACTATACATATATCATGATAAGTCCTTGGTGTAAAACTTGTAAATTTTATACAAGTGCACAATGGGGTTATTGCATTAAAGGTCTTCTTTATATAAAATGAGTCAAAATATTTTTCAAGTGGTGGAATAAGCTGATCATAGAGCATGGTTTTCATGATCTATATTTCTGAAACATAACTTTTACTGTAACTACTTATGAGCTCATAAATGACCTAATACCAGCCAAATGACTTATTTTTAATCACAATTTTAATGAATAAAGCATGGTTAGATATATATCAAATGTTTCTTCTCTTATTTATGTTTAACCATGGATTCGGTCTTTTAGTAATGCCCCTAATAGATGGTGCAAACGTTTTCCACATACATAAAATATGTTAGAAATTCATGCAAAATGTGTCCAGAGTTCGCATTTACTTTTCATTTCATTTGTGAACCAATCTGTGACCTCCAGCTATGATAAACTATCCTTATTTGTGCCGAAATTAGTAAAAGGATTTTATATCTGTATGTCCCCTCCCCCCAACCCCCTATCTGTCATTGTGGGTATTATTCAAAACATAAACTAGAATTTTGTAAGAAAAATGTATTTATGTTATTGTTTTGGATTAGGGTTTCTCTTTATTTTTGTTGGGGACGTACTTGTTTAGATTCCCGTCTCCAGGTTTCCATTCGTTCCTTTCCCTGGCCTAACGTTTCTTTTTTGGAACATTGGCTTGTGCTCCCCTTCTCAGGCATTACACGTTAAGGCTGGTGTCCTTCCCTATTGTAGATATTTAAATTGATCCGTGCCAGTGATGTGTTTTTTTTCCCCCCATTTCGAGTCTGCAAGAATTTAGTGGTGTAATTGTTGCATATGGTGCTATTATCCACTTGTGTATTTGTCTGGACTAGCCTATTTGGATCAAATCTATTCAGAGTTTCTTTATTTGATTTTTATTTAGAAAATCAGAGAAAAAATAGTTAAGAATTGTATTAATGAAATTGAAATAGAGGTTTTGTTTTTGTTTTTTCCTCGAGAAGTCGAGGTAGAGAGTGGAAACATTTCTAGGTTGTGACAGATGCGGTTGGTGTCACACTGGCAACTTACTCCACTAATGGAAGAGATCTGCCCATTCGCTTCCATTCTAGTGGCTATACTCTGTTACTCTCCCAACCTCATTTAATCGTGGTCATAAATACCATACATTTCAGGATTTTAAAATTCAAACGGTTATACCATTCTTTGATCACCTGTCCATGTGCAGTTGATATTACTCAACAAGATTCATAGCCAACACAGCAGGGATTTCAGAAATGTCTTTAGATCGAACAGTTGTATCATTAAAACATATTCATTTATACAAGTCTTATCAGTAAGAAATATTGTCAATATTTGTAAATCATTACTAGAGTATTTGATTTACCCAAACACTAACACAGTTTGAATTATATATATATATATATATATATATATATATATATATATATATATATATATATATATATATATATATATATATACTATGAAGAAATTTAAAGGGCAGATAACCCTTCCCCTATTCAATACTGAAAACAGGAGTGAGGTTATGATGGTGGTAAGGGTACCAAAAATTAATTGTCAGGGTCAAATAATGCAAAATGAATCAAAACAGAAACTGAGGACAAGTGGCTACATTTTTATGAAGCCATCTGTTTAATTATGTACAATGTTAAACAAAAACTCTAACACTGACCTTTTATCTACAAAACTATAATGTGGAGACTAATGTAAAAAAACATTAACTTTACCAAAATCTATGGTGAAGACAAACAAATGGACTGACATGCACACCAAATGATTTTTGCTTTGACGAGTTATCACCAACTCGACCAAAATCAATTTGACCTTTGTTAAAAGGTGGATTATTAAAATAAATCCACGAGTTCAGAAAGATTGAATTGTGCCTATATCAAACTTGATATCGTTGAACAGGATATATAATACTTAGCTTTTAAAATCCACATAGACACATCCCAGTTTTATCACTACACTTTTCATCAATGTTCCAAAACATAAAAGGGAATAGTTTGAATCTATACAAAAAGTTACATGAAATGGAAAACCATATTCATTGCAGATAACTTTTTGTCATATATTAGAAACATATGTTCAGAGTAGAAGTTAAAAACAATGAAAAAGTGAGTTGGAAATATGGAGATTAAATAGCCCCAAAAGTGTTTCTCTATTATTCTATCATGATAAGAGAGCCTGGTATTATTCCTGAGCAAGTGCAAGACAAGGCAATACTTGCCATCGCGATTCTATTCTTTGCAGCAGGATTTTTAAAAGTTAATAATCAAACGTTGATTAATCTAGAATGAATTCAAATTTGTGCAAAAATATAAAAACTTAAGTGCAAACTAATATTCATGGCATAAAAAATTGTCTCGTTGAAAAGTGGTTTGAATCAAGACGGTATGCCACATAAAGAATACCGTGACAATAGCCAAGAAACCCTGGAAATAGAAATAGCGAAATCTTTGTACATTATTAATACTTCACACAACATTCCGAAATCCTAGCTAGCCAATATCTTGCTACTATTGGAGTTGGATGTACGTCATCCAATAGTAGATTAAAATTAAATGAATACCGACACAACGCAGTTTTATCTGACTTTTTGGAAAATCTTTTACTTTTCCGTGTTCTCTGGGTCTAATTCAGAACGGGGTGATGTGAAATGTAACTGTTGTTTATATTACTTCATGCCCTGATTCTGTCATTCAACACAATATCATTTTTGCATTCCAGTGATCATACAGTTTTCTTCCGTTCCATTCCACCATGGACAAAGGGGGAATTTCAAGGAGTCCAAATATAATTTGGGGATAGTTTTCAAAAAGCATTAAAAGATTACCCAATACTTTTCTTGCTATTTGCTCAAAATCTTAAATGGTTCTGTGCCGAAGAAGAATGAAGTGACCAATTTTGTTTGTTGCATCACATGTTTTATGCCAACACATACATAACTTGAATAATAATGATGCGTAAATTGATCTTGTAAAAGAATTAAAACAATTTAGGATAATGCAAATTAAAGATAAATACAGATCAGTCACAGGCATGTGTTTCTGTCAGTAAAATGGGGGAAACAAATGATAGCACCCTCACATACTCTCGGTCAATATGTTAACTGGGAGTAGAGAATCAAGTTCACGTTAGTTTTCCACTTTTTACTAATAGAAACAAGTGTCTGTGAGTTCAGTGTATGTAAGGACGGTCCAAAAACATACAGTCCTGAGGTGACAATATTTGCCATATTTATAACTATGAAAAGTCTGATATAGCATTGACTCTTTTTTTCTAAGAGCAATTGCTACTGAACCATTTTTCATTCTCTTCAGTGTTAATCCACATCTCTTCATATATGCTCTGACAAAACCAAACAAACCATTCATCACACAAATCACACTGGGTCCACAATTCACCCTCTGCATATTGATGTTTACATACAGAGCAAACTGAATTATCAGTGTTACTGGCATTATCCTTTTCCATTTTCTTTTTACCCTTTCCCTTTCCGTTTCCTTTTCTCACCCTACGTCTTTTTCTATTACATCGCTGACTTTTGCTATAGCTGGAATTGTCTTCATTACAGTTGGATTTTATAGAACTTATAACAGGGGTATTCTTCACTAAAAGGTATGGCTTTGGCATTTCATTCAAAGCCGGTATTACATCACATAGTTTCTTAACTAGACCACTCATCTGTGCATTTCCTGCTTCTGTGCCAAATGATCTACAGATCAAACTCAGATCACTTTTCAAGAAGCTAGTAAATACTACAGCCTTCAGGTCATAAATCTGTGATTCAGTTTTAAGTGAGAATATAATTTATTTTCTGACAGATCTTGCAATATATATTTCATATCCAAAGCTAATGCATCACTAATATGTTTGTGTTTTGAACTCTTGGCCACTCTCTCACATTTTCATATTCCAGTTTTCCAAGACTGGAAAGGACATCTTTGCTGAATTCACTGTCACCTATTCTACTGTGCCAACCTATCAAATCTTCATATAGATCTTTGATACATGAACCAATCATGGTATTGTCCACGTCTATGACACTCATATTGATATCAAATTTTATGCACAATTACTTCCAGTATTCAAACAGTGTCGCATCCTTGAGTAGTTCAGTTTTACAATACTGTAAACTCCCTGCACCATGCCAATGTTATGCATTCACATGCCGATACCGTCTTCATTTCTCATCAACTTGAAAGAAGAATTCAAAACCAGAGTCCTTGATATTAGTAAAACCATGGTTAATGTCTTGTCTTCTTTGAGTCTCATGCAAGGTCAATTTATACTTGCTACTGTTTTCCAATTCAACAGCTGAAGTTGGAAGGTGGTCTAACATTTTTACTTGAAGGAAACATTGACTGACCAAGTTCTTTTTTTTTCCTTTCTGTACAAACTGTTCTTTCATTACTTCATATTATGATACCTACCCTTTGCAACACATCTACCTGCAATATACCTTAATTTTCCTTTCCCTAACTCCGATACAAGTTCGGAATGTGCAAGTGCTACTTGTCTGGTATTGAAAATATCAGATGTTTTCTTCTTCAAAACAATTTCACAAGTTCTGTCAAATATCTTTCCAAATGCAAAAGAAAGTATCATCATTTGGCACAGAACTCAAGAAATTTTTTGACAATTTGGATATAATCCTGAAACACTGAAGACGCAAATTTCAGAATAATATTCAATCCATGTCTTGGAATCAGGTTTTTAGACCTCTATATTACCCTATATATATATATATATATATATATATATATATATATATATATATATATATATATATATATATATATATATATATATATATATATAATATTCCATGTTGGTTTTTTTAGTTTGGCAAAGTTTACAACCCCAACTCCCCGAATCCTTTCGGGATAATGACAATCTGCACTGCGTGTGCCCAAGCACAACGGCGAACGATTTGTTTCATAAATTTTCAGTAATTTTCAGCGTAATTTGTCCAAATCCTTCGCAATGTAATAAGAAAGTAATCAAGCGTGGTTTTTTGTTTGTGAGAAAATGTGGTGGATAGCAACCCGTAACTACGCAGTGAATTCGATGCCTTTTTCTGATTGGTCAAAAATAATGAATGTGCCCGGTTTGATTGACATGTCGGAACTATCCACTGGGAATGTGGGCGACAATTTGGAATAAGCATCTTTAGAGATCTTCATCGATGTACATAAACAGCTTGTGCATCGCACGATATAAATTTTTAATATTAGACGCATGAAAATATTGATATTTTGCGATTTTTTGGGTCGAGTCCACGGCAGTTGTTTATAAACAATAACTGTATCAGTTTTATGATAATAGTCGCGTATAAAAAGTACAAATTATACAACTTATAAGTAAATTTTCAAGATCCAGTTTCACAATCTATTTTAAAATTCCCGCAAACCTAATGAAAGTGAAAAAGCAAACAACATTGTTTTAATTTATATAGCTTCGCCTGCAAATTGGCACATGAAATTAACCTCTTCAAGTTTTACAGCAAATATATTAAATACACTGATCCCATAATTCCTAGTATAACGCAATTCATAGACATGTAGTCTAAACTGTACGTAAATGGAAATACACCCGGAGCAGACAGCCGATGTGTCAGTACAGGTTTTGTATGCTCAATATCAAGCCGAGCTACATCCTATTTTCATGATCTCAAAAAGCATTACCAACTATAATTCAAATAAACAACATAAAAAAGATGTTTATGGCAATTTCACATCGATCAAGACTATCAACCTAACAAGCAGAAACGATTTTGGAAGTACATTAAGTCCGTACGAAGAGACAACTGTGGTGTGCCCGCCCACCCCCATCCTCTCCACGAAGGAATACGGGAAACTACATTCAGAGGCATCCGACAAGGCCAACATACTGAATCGACAATACCAGTCTGTCTACACACGAGAAAACAAGAGAGACCTGCCCAGTCTACATGTAGATCCTAGATCCTTACCTATCTATGCCTGAGATCCAAGTTACCACAGAAGGTGTATACAGCTTATTTCGAAAGCTTATCCCACAGAAGGCCATCGAACCAGACACGATTCCGGCTAGGATCCTGAAAGATCTAGCAGAAGAGTGTGCACCATATTTGAGTCATATTTATCAGAAGTGCCTCTCAACAGGTTCAATCCTTGGTGTGTGGAAAACAGCAAATGTCACGGCTATCTTCAAAAATGGAGAACGATTCAATATCAGCAACAATCAAACTGGTTCCCTTACATGTATCTGCTGCAAAGAGCTTGAACACATCATAGTCAGCAACATGATGCGTCATAATGATCACTTCAGCACCTGAACAGACTGTGAACACGTTTTCCGTGCCAGACGATGCTGTGAAACACAACTCTTAACCCTTGTTGTCCTTGATTTTAGTTTGATCATGTCCCCCATGAAAGACTCCTTTGTAAGTTGGACCACTATGATATTAGAGGTTATGCTCTGAAATGGATCGGGGATTTTCTGACAGACAGATCCAAGAGGGTAATCGTAGACGTAGCAACATCAGAACTTGCACCGGATGTTCGCGGAGTACCTCAAAAGAGTGTTTTGGTCCCATCCTCTTCCTGGTGTTTATCAATGATCTACCATCAAATACAACACAAGGCTATTTGCAGACGATTGTATAGTCTACCGAGAAATCAACGCCCCCAAGGACTGCAAGATCCTTCAAGAATATCTGAACCGACTGGACCACGGCAAAGAACTTGCGGTATGTCCTTCCACTCAGAAAAATGAAGCATTCTTAGAGTTTACAGGAATAAATCTTCGATCATGTCCAACCACACGCTTAGGGTCACAAGCTACCACTGAGTATGCAACAAAGTATCTTGGGGTAGAATTTTCTAAAGACTTCTCTTGGAAACGACACATAGACAAGATGGTGAAAAAGGGAATTTGACCTTTAGTTTCCTGCGCCTCAACCTCAGAATCAGCAACGATAAGGTCAAGAGCTCAGAATATTTCTCGCTTGTGCGAATTAGCCTTGGATCCTGCTCAACCGTATGGAACCCACGTAACAAAGACCAGATAAACAAGATAGAGATGTTTCAGAGGAGGGTTGCTACATACATCACTAACAGACATAGAAATACTAACAGCGTCATTGCCATGCTGGATCATCTCCAGTGGGAATCGCTTGAGTCTAGGCGAACCAAGGCCCAGCCGACCATATTATTCAAGATAGCGACCAGCCCAGTGAACATACCCGCGGACAAATATCTGACCCTAGGATCTATCCGAACGAGGTCAAATCAAACCAAGAAGTCAGCAGCGACAAACTCTTTCAAGTTCAGCTTCTTTCTATATATATATTCACATCAATAATAAAAAATACAGATAATATGGTCTATGGGAAATTAATTATAAGTGGGGTTTTCGTAAACAGGTATTTCTTAATGGGTCCCTCTGAGCGACTGCTTCAATTGATAAGATGAATGGCTCGGTCTTTTACGCTAAACATGTAGTAATTAGACATGGAAATAAAATTATAGTAACTACACTAAACTGATCAACATAAATGTGTTTAATTATTTAGAAAGAAACCCGTCTGAAAATTTCAAGAACTACTTACCTCCGACATTGAATATATGACTTTGAAAGTGCTCCAATGAGTATGGATAAAAATGACATGTTAACACAGTTTTAGGAAGAATTTTATTTAGTTAAAATTACAATCGAGACAAGTATCTGCATGACTTTAGGAAGTCCTCATAAAACAAAGTAAAGAGGCCAAGTGTATATATCTTTTTGTGGAAACTCTTAGCATACATATGTATCCATCAGGTTGGTCTGCGAAGGGATAATATAGTGTATAGACGATCGCCATATAGCCGAGGCGTTTAACTAATCGGCGAAGGTGCAGAGTGAGCGATACAGGACTTAGCGTGCTGCCATGGCAACTAGCCCAACATCACCCGCCATCTTGCAGTGATCGCAAATTTACTGTCATGTATGAATTTCGGAATAATCTTAGACCGATATTAGAGAGAAAAATCAATCAAATTAAATAAAATAGTGGATGTATTAAATTGACAGCGTGTCTTGATTTTTATGGATGTGGCAAAGATAGAGTGAAATGGAATACGAAAAATACAGCTATGAAAAAGCTCATACGTACACAGTCCTTGGTAGTTCCAAAAGAAATGTCCATAACGAACAAATGACAGAAAAATACAAGGAATGAACATTCCAAACCTTGACCGCCGTATATGTATAATTTGCAAGTTGTATACGGCTGCTGTGTAAATAGAATACTGTAAAATACGTACACCGCGACTTTCTATATAGAATAAGGCAAAATAAATACAAGGTGGCCGAGTATATAACTACAACCCAGTATGCACGAGTCAATAAGAGAGTCATCACCGGGCACTACTTTCAGATTCAACGTGGCGGTCAGAAAAGTGCTACAGGCAATCGAATGGCATTTTTCCCCAGAGCAAACAAATGAATGTTTACGGCATTGAGAATAATTACCTTGATAGAACTTTACTACAGCAATGGAAGCAAAAGATATTGCAGGAATCAGCTTTTTCAATCATTTTGAATTTGTTTGAATGCGGCATTAAACTACGCATCTTGTACTCATGTCTACGACAAATTTGCTTTTTCCCTCTCTAACTTGGTATTCCCAGGCATGATTTTTGTAAGTACACTAGAACATGAAATTCATTTCCTATGATTCTATTCTAAATGTCTTGCAACAGGTTTTAGTTCTGTTTTCTCTTCTCTGTGTAAATTCAAAACTGCACGACAGCTAACAATGTTAGGATCAGTAGTGATAGTTCTAACTACAAGATTTATTTGAGTGCCCTATTTAGTGCTTAATTCATGATGCCCTTTTTGGCCGATGAATATTCGTCTCCAATATTTGGTTACGTGTCAGTTGGGTTGGCCTCCAAATTTTCCTTCGAAACAACATTGACAGTCTTTTACATACCAAACCTTGAAAGAACAAATATGTTCGAATTGATCAAAACTTTTCTTAAGCACTAAGTCCCTATATGGCTTAGAGAGAGGCTCACCTGAAGTTCATTATCCATCGTAGTTACTGTCCAACCTGGGCCATCAATTTCTTCGATATCATACATGTTATAAAATTTTGATTGATATTTACACTTTGAACATGTAACCGCTTCCGTCCACCCCAGTACACGCCTCTCTTCATATTTTAAACTCCAACGTAATATTACATCACATTTGGGGGGTACGGCCTTATTTTCCTGGAATACTTCAATCCACATTTTGACATTTCTATTAATTTGTACTATGCTATACATATTATCCTCCCCAGGTCTGCAACGCAAAATATTCATCCCATTCATCCATTGCATACCTGGTTATCTAATTTGTCATACTTAGTGTACACCAATTTACTCATGACAGTATGTTATGTTCATAAATGATTATCACTACAAAATACCGATTTAGATCTATGGTTTCAATAGTGTTTGCTGAGTAGATTCCTGAATTATGTCCCATTGAATTTTTTATTTTTATTTTTATATTAATAAACATAAACTTACTATGAACTGTATTCCAGAGTATTACAACTAATTTCCTTGATATATACCTTGTTTATGTAGCATAGTACATTATATTTGTCTTAAAATAGATTGATACAGAATAATTTGTTTATCTTGCTACAATCGTTTTATATGGATTGGTTTGCGTAGCACGAGGTTAGCTGTTGATATTGCAAATGAGGACTTTCCCTGTAACAAAGGTTACTTGTTAATTTGTCACAAATACTTCGGTCTGGTCTTGCATACAAAGATTTTACTTGAGCACTTACAGCTTCATGTACAATACAATTACTCTATTTTATGGTATATCTAATTTTTTCAAATTCTTTCTTCTCTTGGTTTGTATACTTTTGGAGCAGTTTCTTTTGTTGCACATTTATGAATAATAAGAAACTTGCCTGGTTTGAACTTTATTTGCTCTGTTCACAAACATACATACATACATACATACATGTATATGTATTTATATATATATATATATATATATATATATATATATATATATATATATATATATATATATATATATATATATATATATATATATATATATATATACAGAGGAAACCACTTTGTTTAAATTTTGTAATAGCTTCATTCTCAAAACGTCTTATTTGAATTTTGTTTGAGGAATTCTTATTCCTTTATCGTCTCATTGCCTCCGCTGGACCATGCCTGAGTCCGGCCAAATGTTTCACTTGACAGGGTGTAAGATATATGATGAACCAAGTTTCAGATGGGGGCAGGTAAGTTATTAGATCTGATACAATACTTTGAATAAAGAATGAAAACTTTCACGTATAGATGAAAGAGAATGTAATAAGAAGAAAACAACCATATATGCGTGAATTATATTTTAATGAAATCTCCCACTTCCCAGCCCTACTCCAAAACAACAACAACAGCAAAATATTTGCATCTTTTATTATGACATTACTTTTCATGCTATGATGTGAAAGTCATAAAGTGTCCATAAAATCCACTGCATTTACCAAAGTAATCAGAATATGTTACATAATACAAGAATCAACTATACTAAAATAAATCCTAGGATTGAATAGTGCTGTTAATCCCTTTGGTAGCGAGGGAGGGGTGGGGATGGGGTGAGGGAACAGACCAACATTTTTAGTGGTGGAGAGCTTTTCAGGACAAGCAAACGAACCAGGGTAGAAAGCAGGTTTGGACTCAGTGAGTTTTTCACGACGAGCATTTACTGGTGTCGGTGAGCTCACCGGGTCGAGTAATAACCGTAGTCGCAAAGAGCTCAACGAGACAAGTATTAATTGTCGTCAAAAACCCCTCATTAACTGAGTAACTTTTGTGTAACGAATTCTTTGCGATGTGGGGCGTAGGGCTTGCCCCACGCTGGAAGCAAAAGACAAGTTTTGTAGCATGTTAGTCGTGGAGAGCTTTTCAGGACGAGCAAACGGCCAGTTGTGGTGATTTTAAGCCTCCTTTCGTCATTTTTGACCTAACAACAGGGGGAGGGCGACCGGACCAAACATTTGGTGATGTTTATCCTTCTGTCGCCATTTTTAACTACACCCACATGCTCTGCCACTCAGTCACGCTTATATGACCTATCTAGCTTTCCGAATGATTACATCACTATTATATACAGTCAGGTGAATGTTTACTCATCCAGGTAAAACTATCAATTTTACAACACTGTGAACGCCGAATGAGTAAACAAGAGCGGGAAGTTTACTCGCCTAGATTTTGATCTCATGATAGTGATTAAACAATCATAACATTTCTTTTATTGACTGGGATTTTACGTTATTAGTTCCAACACGCAAGTTAAATACTCTTTATCTGGATCCAAATTAAATTCTGGAGCTTCGTTTTGTAGGCATGATAAGAATATTCAGCTTTGGTGTTAATATAGCTTTTCCTCGGGATTGTTTTCAAGATCCCCTCACCACTCTTGCCGACCGGCGATGCAAGTACGGAATCAATATGGTATGGTATGGGTTGCGCGATTTACGAGTTTCAGGGGCACCTAAAACTTAAAGGTAAATCGCAAATCGTTACATTTTGACTAACCTCTGGAGTTTCTAGGCGGTTTAGCCCTAGATTCTCCAACTGGGGTTGTAAGTCGACTGTGTGTATTTCAATACATCCAAATTCATAGCACCCAATATGATTTCAGAAAGCAAATACTTAAGTTGGTTGTTGTCAGGACTGGCAGGCTAAGTGTGGCAGGACTTTTAAATAATTACTATATAGCTTCATTAGCACTAATAATTACAGGGAAGTCTATTTACGCTAACAAAGAACAGTATTTATGAATATTAATCAGTTGTGGAGACATGAGATAATTAGTTGCTGTGCATGACAATTTAGAAGTGCCTTAGTATGTCCATTTGCTAAAATGTGCACCGGCTGCTTTGACTGTACAGCATTGGTCGTGGTAGGCCTTGGCATGTCCGCATGAATTGGTCCGGCGGGGTTGGGGGGTTAGTTCCTTTTCGGGCGCGCGCTTCTAACCTGTCGCCGTGGTGTAGTGCAAGACTGCGAAGAGGTGAAAGAAAATGTCAATCTCCTTAATATCTGTATAACCAGAAATTTTACAGTCTTCAACACGCCTGACAACACGCTTGTATAATGATTCCTTTTTTTCTGACCCGATCACTGTAATGCGACAGAACATATCTTTTTCGAAGATCACACTTTTGTTTGTTTTTGTTTTCTTTGTGGGTAAGACGAGTGATAGAAGACGCTACATACCCAAAAGGAAAATTTATTGGCGAGGGCGTATCGACAAATACCACGTTGTCATTGTAGTAGTAATGCCCTTCCCCCTCCCCCCAATTTACCTCCGCGACCACCCGAGGGCAGTACTTTTGGCCATTGTGCCGACCGCGAAAAGTGCAATTACCCCAAGCTGACCGCGGGTCGTCTTAGAGTGCTCTGAGTGGTCCCAGCACTCAGTGTCCATCTGCTTTGCATCCTCGTTCCATCCCAATATGGCTCGGGCCGTGTCGACTCCATGTTGGCGCAGGTGCTCTTCCACAAGTGGTTTTTATTCCTTGTCGTTGTCTGGCACCTGTTTTTGCTAGCGCGCAAATACCCTGTCGTCGATATCAAAATTGGCAGGCGTCACTAATAATTCGTGTTTTTTATCGATGTTTTGTTGCTCCCCCATGCGTTTCCTAAATATTGAGTCCTAATTGCGAAAGCCAAATGTGGATAGATTGGTTGAAAATCCCGACGGACGCGCGTCGACGTTGAGACACTTGCACTAATGGAGCTGCCGGCGGTAAACAAAGACCCAAAGCTAGTTGTAATGCTAGTTGTAAGGCTTTCGAATGAGACGCTATGCATTATGTGCCTTTAACAAACCGTTTACACGGATTGTAAGTGACGCCCACGTTCCGTTTCCGCAAGTCATTTGTAGGTTAATGAATTAAAAACCAGATCTCGAGACGGCGATAGTGCCGTTGTAGTCGCCGAGTTTAAAAAAAAACACTTACGTTTTGAAAGTCTTGCGTTGAATGCCAACAATAGCAACCAGACGCATGTACTGACGCACCCACGTCAACTGACATGATTCTGTCGGCCGGAAAGTACACGGCCTTTAAGCTGGCACTGGTGCTTGATATTTCTTTCTCGGCTTTACGGCCAAGAGTTTCCGAAGAGGGGGCCAACTCGAAGGCACCCAAATCGCTTTATTGGCAAGCTCCCCAGAAAATTCACCATCAATTTCACAAGGATAGATTGAAGTCTTTCAACTTTTTCAGAAACGGTAGATAATCAACTCCTGCATTTAAAATCAGGCTTGCGTAATTGTTTTTTAACCTCCTCTGATCTCCTTCTGATGGAGATTCGTGGCCAGGTCTCGGACTGGCTGGTCTGATAGTGGCAAAATTCATGTGCTGCATAATAGCTGCAGATGTAAACCAATGTTTTGTCCCTCCATGATAATGTTCCCTTTTATGTCGCACCGCAGTTTTCAAATTTATATTGTCCCCAACAATTCTGAAAACTCCTCCTTCCCTAATTGCTAACTGCAACTTTTTTAGAACACGAATTGCCTAATTCCTCTATTTCTCTAATGGGGCTTCATAGCTACTGGACGCACCCAGAACCTGCAATCTATAAACAAACCAGTTGGGAAAAAAAATTTAAAAAAAAAAATTGAAACTTGCTTGGATAATATTGATGTCTCCTGCTATTTATACTAATGAACTATAAAAAAGGGCTCTTATGCTGCAACACATCTAGAATAAAACATCAGATATTGTACTTAACGTCTGCAACATAAAATATTGCATGCAGTGATAGCTAAATGCTTATAAAATTGACAAATGTATAATAAACTAGCAAAATATGAGTGATTAGCCAGACAGAGATAGATTTGTAATATTTTTTTCATCTTTTTTTTTTTTTGTTATGTGCTATTTTACCTTGAATTGGGAAGGAGAATTATGTTACTATTGCTATTTTCTGTGCGAATATACACAAAACACAGCAGAACATAAAGGGTAAACCGCTGACATTATCGCGCGGGATACAGTAAGAAATTTGCTATTTCAGTCCATTATACATATTGCTAGACAATACGTTTGAGCATATAAAAAAGTAAAATTTGATTGTTGCGAGTGAATAAAAGGACATATTTCATCTCGTGGGTTAAACACTCAAGTACTCGTGGTTTCGCCACTGGTAAAAATACGGATCTTTCACCCACTCGATGAAATATATCTTTTATTCACTCATTTCAAGCAAATATCCTCTCTTTATTTTGAATCTTATGATAGGAACAATATATTAAAGGGTCATCTGTGTTATTGAAAAATATTTAAAATGTAAAGTTTTAAAAAAAATCACAACATCTGTACAGTATTTAGTTCCAGTTGGATATTACACGAAATTTCATTTCGACATAATGACTCGAGTGAGAGCTAAAATACTATCCCCACTGGTCTATTATGATTCCATATGGCACCAAATTCGATTGAAATAATTTAAACCGAACATTAAAATAACAGTGTCCAAATTTACGCAGATGTCTGTTCACTAGAGTATACTGAATTCTAGTAATACTCATTATGGAACAGAGGGGCAATCACTCGAATAGCGGCGAAAATTAACAGCCAAGCGGACAGATAAGATGTAAAATTTCCTTAGTAACATAAATTATATTTAAAGCTAAAGTTACATTTTCTTCGGGCCTCAATTCCGAGTTTGTTGCTCTCTGCAGAAAAATTTGGTTTTTCCCTTTCCTAAATAATTATCATTTGCTTAACATATTTACTGAACATATTTGAATGTTTTAGTACAAATCTATATATTTTATAAATTAATTGTATATTTTTCAATCAGGACATTCAGACATCTCGAAACAGTAGCCCTTGACTCTTTTTTATTTCATAGAGTCTTACAATGGCATGTGATCTTAATATGTAGTTTTGCTTCAAGTGCACTTGTTTAGAAAGATAATGATAACAAGCAAAAACAACACAAAACAACAACAACAAAAAAAGACGAAAATGCAAAATGCATCTTGCATGACATCCAAGTGAAGAGACTAATATTCCATCAACGGAAAGAATGTGCATACTTTGGGGTGTTTAAATGATGTTCAAAATAGAAAATTGAAATGATTATCTTTTCCGCGGAACTTCTATGCCTTGAGATCGATGAGGCAGGAAGAGCATGTGTGCTACTTTCACTTATTTATTTATTGTATCTATTTATTGTTTTGGCTTTGTTCAGAGAAAACCGCGAAAAAGCGAGACATTTACTTTCATTTGTCGACCTCAAGTGGTTTTTGCTTAATCATTCTAACAAGGTTTTCGTTCAAAAAGTAGAAGTCCACAAAGTTCAAAAATGTTCAAAAAAAAGTTTTAAAACTTAGATAAATAAACAAATAAACAAAATCATGGAATTATCAGAAAATTTAATCAAGTCGTCTACATGCGAATAGAAATATGACTATTATATTTCATTTTTCTACCTCAAGCGGTTATGCTTAATCTTGCTAACAATGTTTTATTTTTGTTTTAAAAAATGTCCAATTCCAAATAGTTTTAAAGTGTGTAAAACATAAAATATTGCTTTACTGGCCTGAAAATTTCATCAGGTCATTTACGTATGCATACACGAATTCTAGCAAATATTCATTTGAATATGTTGAATGGTTCTTGACCAATGTTGCTAAAAATCTTCTCTAGACAGACTTAGAGAAGTACGGACTTACGTATGGGCTGGGTCAAAACAATATCCCCTCAATGATTGACGTAGGCAAGTGAAGTTCGGTTACCTTGTTTATATACATATGTACCTGATTCGACCAGACTTTATTGTCATTTAGTTATTTTGATAACTTTCAACAGTGGAGGCATACGTGTTTTACAAACACAAATATAGTTTCTAAACTTTAAGTCGTGCAGTAAACTTTTCAGAATGTGTAGAGCACAGTGGATACAATAAATAGCAAGATAAAATCACTCATTGTTTAAATGAATCTGATCCTAATAATTGGAGACATTAATCTAATAGTTTATCGAATTGTATTTCATTACAATAATGTATTATTAGATAAATAAACAAATGTTAATCTTTTTATTTTATATAGTTACAAATATTAATCAGATATAATGATTAATTTAACTTAATCCTTGTGTTGAGAGAATATATGGTGTGTATGTGTGTGTGTGTGCTGAATCCGCCCTGCTTAAAACGAGAGCGAGAGAGATAGAGAGTGCAACGCACAAGCACATTTTGGCATTCATATAGCTAATATTGCTAGATGAAATCACCGAAGGCACAAATGCACGCGTGCATTATGACACACACACACACACACAGACATATATATATATATATATATATATATATATATATATATGAGGGGGTAGGTAAGTGCATACTGCATACTATTTATTGGACGCGTAAGAGAAGGCAAATTATTTGAAGAAGAGCCTTCTTTCAATCAGGTGTTAACCAAATACTTCTATCGCATGCATAACCCTTTTATATTATGTATTATAATGAACACAAAAGCTGCCATTGATTGAGGTTCATTGATATACATACAGATATACAAACATTTTAACATGCATCAAGACCAAGATCTGTAAATAAAAGAATAATTAAAAAATAAGAGACAAATGTTGACATTTGTCGACATTTAATAGACAAAGAAATATGCCAAAAATCTTCAGATTTACATACATACATACATACATACATACTTTTTGAAGGACATCCATCCATTCATATATTATAACTAGCCTGTCTGACTAATATTTGATGAAAAATGTACTATTGTAGTGTTCTGGCTTCCTCCTCATAGTGATTTTTAACCCATGCTGGGGTGATTATTCCCAGATAAAGGTGATTATCTGCAAGATTACACGAGTTATATTTTCACCATTTTATCATCCACGAATCAAAATATATTGAATCATAAAATAAACCTTCCAATAAAAACATCGACATTTAAAAATAAAAATTAAGTTTATGTTTTGTTTGTAGATTCCTGTGCATAAAAAGACTTGCCATCATCTTCTATGTATTTCAGCAGATGTATTATTTGTGCACAAAATAGTGAAGTTTCCTACTCATTCCACTTATATTAGTGATAACGAAATGATCTCTGCTGTGAATAAAGGAAATTCCTCTTGGTTTTTGTGGAACTCCAGAAGTAATGATCTGGAGTGTAACGCCATCAGGTGATAGTTTATGAATGTTGTTAGACCCGTGCCCCACAACATAGATATTGTCCTCTCTGTCCACTGTTAAACACCTTGGAGACTTCAGGTCCTTGGATAAGTAGATGAAGTACTGTTTTCCATCTCTCAGACCAAAACAATACACTGCATTGTTTTCACTAACAGATATGTATACACGTGACTTGGACTTATCCAGAGCAGCATAAGCATAGCATGTCGGCTGACAGTCAAATTCATAGTGAAGCTTCACATTTCCATTCCTATTGATAAGGCTCCAGTAGCATTTGTTTCTACCCCTTGCATCACTACAAAGCCCTGACACAACAATTTCCTCCCTGCTGACGGCATCCACACCAAAACATTTATACTTAACTGTTACCGTCCCTGTGTCTCTGATGGAGCGGTCCCTAATGGACAGAAACTGGACGGTTTTCGTATTAGGCATTGTTAAGGCAAATTCATTGTCTCCTATCAGACACATGCCATCAGGGTTTCCATAAAATGTGTGACTTGTGATGAAGTTATATGATGAATCATACAGGCAGCATGTCTCGTTAGTGTTGTCTGCCAGAACTATGTATCCGTCGGGCAAATGGACGATACCGAAGTAAGATGGGTTGTCTCCACTTGGACAGTGAACGTCAATAACTCTTGAGAGTTCCACAGTTCGTTTATGAAGAGGTATCATAAGACTTGTGCATTGCAAATCTTTAGCCTCCTCTTGACATACTATTTTCACCAAACCTACTGCATCTTTAGAAAGTACCGCTTTCATGTTGCTATCGAGTTCAAGTCTTATTCTGATGTTATCCACTCGTTCAAACTTCTCTCGAATCTGTTCACTATAACATTGTAGCTGCTTCATCGTTTTGCTAGTCACAAGAAACTTTTGTGTATCCGACCCAAACTAGTCAACCGTCTCCAAATGTACTTGAGAGTTTCTGATGGCACTTACCAAGGATTGAGATTGATGATTTTGTTCTTGTTTTCTGATCAACCACTCCTTGTAAATTCGATTTCCCTCAAGCTTCACCATATTCTCAATATCATCCAGCACAGCATTCAATTTCTTTCTGATATCTCCAATCTCTGCAGAAATATTGTTAACATGTGACTCCAGCATTCCTATATTTTCTTCATTCATCTCCATAAAATTCTTGAGATGATCCTCTAATTTCCGCATTTGTTCCAGTATTTTATGTGCATTCAACTCCTTCAATAGACCTGGAAGATTCTGTTTCAATTCTAGCACATCCTGACACGCTTTATGATGAAGAAAAAAACACGTAGCGCAACAGGCACTCTCGTGGCTCCTGCAGTAAAACTTTATATCTTCATTATCATGTTCCGGGCACCCAAATCCCTCCCTGAATCGTATGCGGTTTTCAGGATTATTTTCCAGTTCTTCTGTGGTAATAATTTGATGTTGTTTACTTATTTTCATCTTTTGATGATATACAGCACAGCTATCACATATGAACTCTTCACACACAACACAGAATTTATTAGCAAGGTTTATAGAGCTGTCTGTTGAATTCAAACAAACTTCACAAGGCCGTTCTATTCTCGATTTTCCCACTAGCGGAAATGGACTGTTAGGGAATAAAGAAACCCATTCTCGTACAGGTTTTTCTTTATTTGCAGGCCTGGTTACTGCTCTACATACAGGACACATAAATTCCTCAAATGTTTTATCAGTACTACCAGCCTTTTTTGCTATATAGTCCTGAAGGCAGTGTCCACAAAAGGAATGTAAGCACGGCAGCTGACGGGGCGAGGTGAACCCGTCCAGACAGATCAAGCACTCATATCCGTCTTTAAAGGAAGAATCAGTGATGGCAGTAGCCATTTCAACAAACAATGTGGCCTGAAGAGAATAAATCCCAACTGAGAAGTTGTTACAGCACTGTTAACAATAATTTGTGCTTGCGTTTCCACTTATCTGCCTCTAACATGTAACATACGTGTCACGTTCACTTATCTTCCGGGTTGATATGAGTGTATTGTTGAAATAAAGTTTAGAACCGGAATGAGGGGTTGAAAATTTGTACCGGTTTTCTACATCTCTAGCGACTTACCGGCAACACGCACAAAACATCGTGGGACACAAACACAATCGGATTTACCAGTTCTGCTGAGTGAATACTTCCATTGTGTCCTCCTCAGCTACAATATTATTCCAAGTTCTTATTTACATCGGAATGAAGTTAAGAATTTCGTCTGAAATCCGGTTGTTCCGATTATCTTCTTATTGTGTTTTATTTTGATATGTATCTATTGGTTGACATGCTTTCTATAGCAAACCTTACGCAGTCTCTCTCTCTCTCTCTCTCTCTCTCTCTCTCTCTCTCTCTCTCTCTCTCTCAAATAAACATCATATTATCCTAGAAAAGCGGTTACTACACAGATGAAAATTTGCATAAAGGTTTACAACTGAAATAGAACTGTTCATAGAAATATATATTTCTTACTAAATTATAAATATTGAGCACACTGATGACAATGATGTGACTGGTGTTTACTCCTGCAACATATGTATGTATGTATGTATGTATGTATGTATGTATGTATGTATGTATGTATCATGTAGTTTTATACATACGAATGCATCGGAAAACAATATGGCAATAGTTGCAAACAGGTGAACCCCCCTCTTCATAATATATGTATGTATTGTATGCACAAAATGCCAGTAATACGAGCTTACTTTGATTGGCACCCCCCCCCCCCAAAAAAAAAAAATAAAAAAAAAAATGTTATATTCTTTTCTTTAATATGTATTGTATTTTCTTTAAATCAACCTTTTGAAATACAAATAGTTTCAAGAGTATTATGTCTACATCTGAGACAACAAGACTATACCCCTCCACTCACCCATCCACATAAGAGATCTAGCGAGTAAATACATCTATTCCGTTCTCCTCAGTTACACAATTTATTGAATTATTTATTAGGAAATGAAGTCAGTGATTCCGATTGAATACCTGATATTCCGCTTAGGTGTGTGTGTGTGTTTAAATAACTTATCTTTTGGCTGAGTCATCGATTGACAGGCTTTCCACCCCAATTATTACATTATCGTTCTCTCTCTCTCTCTCTCTCTCTCTCTCTCTCTCTCTCTGAATTAGGAAATTTCCATATATTGTTAATTGAAAGAGAACTGCTCACACAAATATATATTTCCTCATAAATTTTAAATATTGGGTATATTAATAAAGTATGGTCATTGATTTTTACTCTTGCAAGGTAGTATGTATGTATGTATGTATGTATGTATGTATGTATGTATGTATGTATGTATGTATGTATGTATGTATGTGTGTGTGTATGTATGTATGTATGTATGTATGTATGTATGTATGTATGTATGTATGTATGTATGTATGTATGCATGCATGTATGTATGTAAGGTATGTTATATGTATATATATGTCGTTTAACTTGCGCGTGCAAACACTATGGCAATGGTTACAATAAGATAAATGAGTAAATTCCGTTTTTTTTATCTTAAGTACTAAATGCCAGTAACACGAACTTATTTTGGTTGTAAAAAATAGTGCGTATTATTTTGTCTTTAATAAACGTAATTTTTAAATAAACTACTGAAAGGTGCAACATTTCTTTAAGTGTTATTTATACTTGAGACCCCAAAAGTTTAGTGTTATGAGCTAATCTAAGTTATGGTTATACAGTATTATTATATGAACTCTCACTGTTCTATTTACCGAATGCTTAAATCCATATATGCTCTCTGAATGCTTAAATCCATATATGCTCTCTGAATGCTTAAATCCATATATGCTCTCTGAATGCTTAAATCCATATATGCTCTCTTACCTAAAATGCTATATTACCTCTTGTGCCCACAAGAGGGTGACTAAGGATTGTAAAAGCACACCTGACGTACGTATAACTGATGAAATGTTTATTTCGTCTGCTTGTTTGTCCGTATGTTTTACCGTCGGTCTATCCCTGCTGTTATCAGTCCTTATTTTCCCTTGAAAATTGTGGGATCAAAAGTATCAATGAAAACGAACGCAAACGAAAATTCACATAAATTAGTAAACTGAAAAATAACTGGTCACGCAAATATATATTCCTTACTAAATGTTAAAAGTTGAGTATATTGATAAAGTGTGGTGACTGAATTTTACTATTACAAGGCATGCGTTTTTATGTATGAATGTCGCCAATAATAAGTAAACTCCTATTTATGATAAATCCTTGTATCAGTCTCATCAAAAGTCAATAAGTGTCCATTCTTTATAAGAGGAAGAAAAAGTATCAAACACCAAAAAGGATGATAATGGGCCTTGCATGCTAAGAACAAATCTACAATCATTAATATACAACAATATGCTGCAGCAGCATTAGAGCATAGTTCAACACTTTTTAAGGTTGTTCTCTGCTCCATTTTTGGTTTTATTGTGCCCCTAATTCCGCAGTCTGATAACATTTGTTCACCTTTGCAGGCATGGTGCAAATGACGAAACGCCAAGCGTCATTCGTGCTGCAAAGTCCCCAAAATTATAATAAAACCGGGCCATTTTCGAAATGTAAGTGGATCGTTGATTAATTGTATCATAGTATGATTGTATTTCTTTTAGGTATCGCATTTGGATATGTGTGTCAGACCTTGTGCGGTTTTGCTAGACACCTAGACGATTTCTACGAATTGAGAGTCTAATTGCTGTAACTTCATTACCTTTCCTCAGTTTGTTGTGACATTTTCATTGCAAACCTAATCTGAAACCCATAATATAAATGTAAAAAGAAGAAAATTTAAAGAACATGACATGTTTTGTAGCAGGGAGGCTACCTCAGTTCTGGAGATCAATCAAAAGTATTTCTGACAGGTGTTTGGTAAGGTACAGACATGAACACGAGGGACACATGCAAGTATACAGAGCGGATATTCTTTTCTTTCCTTCTTCGAAAGCGTGAGGGGGGCATCTTTTTTGTTTTGGTTAATAATTGACCCTATACTTTTCTAACTGACAAACATCGTGCCCATCTGAAGATGCACGTATGTGTAGGAAATATCACACGACATCTCATACCTTTCGAGATGAAATAAAAATCCTGGATATAATTGTGCCATGTATTAAGGTGTGAACAATGACTTTTCAATATTTGTCCACAACATTTGGGGTGAGGCAATAGCTATGATGCCAATGCAGCATGTGAGGGTTGATCAGATAATAATAATAATATTAATAATGTAATAAAAACTTAGGGTATGTGCTATTTGTATTTACGTCTCCCTTTATAGCACAGTTAGATCGGTGTTGGAAAGATATTTCTCAGACCCAGTAATTAGCCAAATTCTAGGAGCAGGCGTGATAATGTAGTTTTCACGAGATTTTATGATAGCATGGATTAGTTTTGTAAAATGGAGCCTCCTTAATTTTGTAATATAGGGAATTATCTGGATATTTTTAGGTATACGTGTTTTGTAATTTGAGATAGGAATAATTCTTTCAATTGGGTGTTTGGGTCATGTTTTTTATTGCATGGAGTGAAGTACTAATATTTGGCTTGGAAAGGCTTACTAACAAGTCATACAAATGTGAAACAAGAAAAACCATTCAAGTGTGAAATTAGAGTTTCGTGATGTGTGGTCATTAGGGGATTAGAGGAAAATTATTTGTAGTATTTGTGCGCTGAAGAACCCTTCAGTTCACAACGACTATTGTCTTGAGGTCCTTGGAGATAAAGGAAACAATGGACTTCAAATCCAGACTCACGCAGAAGTTGTCTGATTCACTCGGCAGTGTATCCCCTTGCATGCAATAATAATAATAATAATAATAATAATAATAATAATAACGCTAGTAATAGTAATAAAAAAATCTAAATTTGAATGCTCCGAGTTTGCTGCTTTATATATGCTTTTTATAACTTTACTTCGACGAGTAAATGTGAACTAATGGCAATATATCTAGATGTGGCATGCTTATGATGGTGTTGGTGTTGGTGAGGATGATTATAATGATTATAATTGCGACTGTATTTATGTTTGTATGTGTTTGATCTTTTTATCTTCATCTTGTCTCCTGTCCTGATTCTTGAACAAAAGCAACGACTTGTGCTACAACTACTGCTGCTGCTACAATTATAACAACAACAACAGCTACTACTGTTGAGTAAATATTTTAATCCCAATGCAAAAATCAGTCACTACAACGCACATATTTGAAGTTTATGGATTGGGCAAACCATTTATTTGGAAATGTTCATCTAAGGGTAATAAAGAGTTATTGCATTATAGCGGACAATTCTTATTGAAGGTAGCGCACAATGATACATTCTTTCTCTAACAGTACGCTGAAATTTGGAAGTCGAGTGGATATCAAATAACCAAGAAAAGTGCAAAAATGTCTAGTTATCCCGAGATTTTGTAACGTATTTCTCATTCAAAATTTATTTCTAGAAGGCGAATTATGTTTTATCCTCATTTTAGAATGCGAATTTCTTTTATCCGCAATTTTTTGTAACGTATTTCTGATTGAATGTGTAGCTATTTTTTTTTTTTTTGGTAACGTAATTCTGAAAATTTATTTATAGTAAATTTATTTCAAATCATTCTAGAAGGCAATTTTTTGTTTGTTTACATGTCTTATTTCATCATTGACTGCTTTGGGAGATAAGCACTTGACTTTAAGTAGTAATAACTCCCATTGCAAGTGTATTCATCCGAACTTAAACCACGCATACCGCTAATGGATATATTTCATGATAGATGACCATAAAAAGAGAATGTTCAAAAGTATACATTTGTATAGCAAGCCCTAGGTGTTATGTTTTTCTTTCGATGTAAGCTGATATTCTGTTTATCGACTGTTAGTATGCTCGTCCCTCTTCTTATTATGTATAAATGGGTCAGGATTTGAATTCTGAAGAAGAAAAAAGTGCAAACAATCATACCGTGCGTTATAAAAGACCGAGAAGAAAGAAGAAGAAGAAAGAGGCGGAGAAGGAGAATGAGGAGGAAAAAAGGAGAAGAAATTTAAAAGAAAATATAACAACGTGTGGGATAAACCAAAGAATAAGACCATTGAAAATATTAAGATTGACGGGGTTATCTTCCCCGAGAGCAAAACAATTTAATGACTACACACGGAGGTGTGATCCCTTCATGCCTCTTTTTTACCGGCTTTTCGTCTGACGCGGATCACTTATGAATAATTGAATTAGTCATGTATGAAACAATTTTATTCGTACTCCAAGTTCCCCAATCTTGGCACAGTGACTGGTGTAATAATAATAAAATAACAAAAAAGAGTGAACAGATTTTTACAAAATTGACTCATTCTAATATTAAACTGCCTCTCTGTAACACACACACACACACACAGAGGGATATCTTTTCTCCTTCATTAATACCCGATATATTTAATAGTGTGGTACAAAAAGTGTGATATTTTAACAAACGAAAATATATAGTCATTTTTGTACAACTAGATGAAGTATCTCCTGCATTAACGCAGGAAAGGAAAATTGTCTCGAGGTCCTTGGAAATAGGGGAAACAACTGACTTCAAATCCAGACTCACGCAGAAGTTGTCTGATTCGCTAGGTAGTGAGACACCTTGCATGCAATAATAATAATAATAATAATAATAATGCTAGTAATAGTAATACAAAATCAAAAATTTGCATGCTCAGAGTTTGCTGCTGATATGTACAGCATGACACCTTGGTGCACATGGAGTGAGACAAGAATAGTAAGGCTTGAAACCAAACTGTTGGCTCCTTGACATTTGTTTCATCATTTATCAGGTACCTCGCGGATGCACAACTTTTATACATAAATACATCTACGCGTTACCAGTTTTTTTTTCTTCTGGTTATACTAGTGTTGTGCCGATTTAGTGTTATAACTTTACTTCAACGAGTAAATGTGAACTAATGGCATTATATCTAGATGTGGCATGCTTATGATGGTGGTGGTGGTGTTGAGTGTGAGAATGATTATGATGATTATAATTGCGATTGTATATATGTTTTTATGTGTTTGATCTTTTTATCTTCATCTTGTAAGTCTCCTGTTCTGATTCTTGAACAAAAACGACTTGTGCCACAACTACTGCTGCTGCTGCTACAATTATAACAACAACAACAACAGCTACTACTACTACTGTTGAGTAAATACTTTAATCCCAATGTAAAAATCAGCCACTACAATGCACATACTTGATGTTTATCGATAGGGCAAACCATTTATTCGGAAATGTTCATCTAAGGGTAATAAGAGTTATTGCATTATAGCGGGAAATTCTTAGGCAGTGCACAATGATAGATTCTTTCTCTAACAGTCCGCTGAAATTTGGAAGTTGAGTGGGATATCAAATAACCAAGAAAAGCGCACAAATGTCTAGTTATCCTCAGATTTTGTAATGTATTTCTCATTCAAAATTTATTTCTAGAAGACGAATTATTTTTAATCCTGATTCTAGAAGGCAAATTTCTTTTATCCGCAATTTTTTTAAACGTATTTCTGATTTAATGTGTAGCTATCCTGTTTATTTTTTGTAACATAATTCTGATTAAAAATTTATTTATAGTAAATTTTTTTCAAATCATTTTAGAAGGCATTTTTGTTTGTTTACATGTCTTATTTCATCAATGACTTCTTTGGGACATAAGCACTTGACTTTAAGTAGTAATAACTCCCATTGTAAGTGTATTCATCCGAACATAAACCACGCATACTGCTAATGGATATATTTCATGATAGACGACTATAAAAAGATAATGTTCAAAAGTATACATTTGTATAGCAAGCCCTAGGTGTTATGTTTTTCTTTCTATGTACGCTGATGTGCTGTTTATATACTGTTAGTATGCTCTTCCTTCTTCTAATTATGCATAAATGGGTCAGTATTTGAATTCTGAAGAAACAAAAAGTGCAAACAATCATACTTTGCGTTATAAAAGACAGAGAATAAAGAAGAAGAAGAAAGAGGCAGAGGAGGAGAACGAAGAGGAAGAAAGGAGAAAAAATTTAAAAGTAAAATAAAACAAACTGCTTCAACATGTGAGATAATCCATAGAATAAGACCATTGAAAATATTAAGATTATCTTCCCTACGAGCAATTAATTTTCATGATGACATCACTTATGAATAATTGAATTAGTCATGTATGAAACAATTTTACTCGTACTCCAAGGTCCCCAATCTTGGCACCGTGACTGGTGTAATAATAATAAAAATAAAAAAAAGAGTGAAAAGATATTTTACAAAATTGACTCATTCCAATATTAAACTGCCTCTCTGTAATACACACACACACACACACAGACAGAGTGGATATCTTTTTCTCCTTTGTTAATACCGGATATATTTAATAGTGTGGTACAAAAAAGTGTGTTATTTTAAAAAACTAAAATATATAGTAATTTTTGTACAAGATGAAGTATATCCTGCATTAATGCAGGAAAGGAAAATTGTATTATCATGCATTTTATCATTTTATATATCATTGCAGACTTGCTCCTGAATCTTTGATTGTAAGATTTAACTCACTCTTCATCACCTCCACACTCACCTTTCGTAAATTCATCTCAATTTCAATCGTGTTTAAAGGCTGATAATAACAAGAGTCTCATGAAGGGACTAACGCTCTAATGTCCGAAAAGAGTGTCCACGAATTCAAGATAAGACAAATTTCTTCTTTTCAACTGCTGAGAGTTGAAACCATCTCTGATATTTTTGAGTGATAAGATTTCCAAATTAGCCAATGTGGAAGCCATGCTGGATGCATGATCGACACCGATTTCATTTGGGACAAAGTGGACACCACTAGAAGATTTTTGGTGAAAACCCCATTTTGATATGACCATCCATTCAGGATTCCATTCTGCCTCAGGTACAAAATTCTAATATTTTGTATTTCTAAAATTATGCCTTAAATATTCACAATCTATTTAAACACTAATTTCACCAATCAAGCCTTGTCATATAGGATTATCTCAATGTTGACACTTGTCAAAGCATCAATTATTTATATTGTATATCTAATTGCTTGTTCTAACTTGACACATGCAATATATAACAGAGAAATCACTACAGAAATATGACACTGAATTGTAAAATTTTAGATCCACCGTATTGTTTAGTAAAGGATTAATTGGTTTTAAGGATGTAGCAGTGGTAACAGAGATCCATCCAACCATTAAAATTCATGACTGGAACAAAATTTGAGGAAAGTCACTGAGCATAAAATAAAGGCATAAGGGAGCTAGAAGCTTTCAAGATACATCCAGTCATCAAGTTTTGATTCTAGGTAGGATCATATACATATAGCATGCCAAAAACTCACGCGATCATGAGCTAAATACAAAACTTAACTGAAGTCAGTAAAAGATGAATATAGGTCACAATAAGCATCTTTTGTTGTAGAGTGTATTATAAACAGACACACATATCATCATCAACTTCTCAATTCTATCATGAACAGTGTCTGAGAAATGAATATCAAAAACAAGATTTAACCCAAGTCAGTGAAATGTAAAATATATTTGTTACTGACCTACTACTGAAATGAGGGAGTAGTGATTATCAAGATGCATCTTCAAGTTTCATGATTTTGTACAGGATAGCATGCCAAAAATGTATGTGGTCATGAGCTAGAGGCAACATCTTAACCTAGTCCAGTAAAATGCTGATTATAGGTCACAGTGACCTTTTATGATGTGGGTGTGGTATTAAGTAAGATCTATACAATTACAAAGTTTAATGATTAAAGCATGAACAGTAAAAGCTCAACCTAAAGTCAGTCAAATGTCAAACATTGGTCACAGTGACATACTTTTAAGATGAGGGTGTATTACTCATCAAAATTGATCCTCTAGTCAAGTTTCATGATTCTAGGTATAACAGTATTATACAGTAGATAATAATACCAATGTGATCATGAGCTAATGCAAACAACTTAACATAACCCAGTAAAATGTTAAATGTAGGTCATAATGACCTCTTGTTGTAAGGATGTGCTACTAATAGGGATGCATATAATCATTTAGTTTGATGATTCTGGCATAAACATTGCTTGAGACTGAGTCTAGGGATGTGACCAACTTTTGTGATGAGGATGTAGTATTCATCAGGATACATCTCACCAAATTTCAATAATCTTCTTATAGCAGTATGGATACCCAAGTCAGCAGAGAAGCATGATATATAGATGACAGTGCATATAACTGTATGTGTAGTAGTTATCAAGATGCATCCCCTCACCAAGTTTCATGAATCTAGGCAAAACAGTATATACACAGCATGCAAAAACCTAGTTGATCATGAGCTAAATGAAAAACTTAACCTAAGCCAGTAAAGTATGAAATGTAGGTCACAGTGACCTTCCTTTGTGGTAAGGTGCGGCACTAGTAGAGATATATACAACTGTATACATGTAATTTGATGATTCTATCATGAACAAAGCTTGAGAAATAAACTTAAGCCACAAAATTTAACCAAAGTCAGTGAAACCTGAAATATACATCTTAGTAACCAACATTTGTGATGAGGGTGTAGTATCCATTAACATGGATCCCCTTATCAATTTTTATGATTCCAGGTATAACAGTATTTATACAGTGTGAGAAAACCTGAGCCACAAAATTTAACCAAAGTCAGTGAAGCCTGAAATGTACATCTCAGTGACCTACAATTGTGATGAGGGTGTAGTACTCATCAACATGCATCCCCTCATCAAATTTCATGATTCCAGGTATAACAGTATTTATACAGTGTGAGAAAACCTGAGCTAAACACAAAAACTTGTGTATGTACAAGTTTAGACCCCTCAGCACCCTTCCCTGGGACAGGTGCTGTGAACAAATAAAATACACAAGTCAGGTCAAAAAGTCTGTATTTTTGGATACCTATAAAAAAAAAAAAAACAACATAAGAATATCATTTACTTCACCTGACAAGTCGATGGAAGTTCATAGCAAAAAAAGTCTATGCACCCCAACCCCAAATTTAGACATGCATTTTTCGTGTCCGAAGGTCATTTTTTAAACAAAGTGGTGTTTACAGTGCAAACACAAGCCCTTTACCTAGGCGATAATTTTGAAAAACAATGTGTACTAAACAGCTTGATTCAATTCATAATAGTTGCCATCCAGGCCATTTTTGAGTTATTCTGCTTCCCTTGGTGTGCTGTGAAACCCACTCCAAACTGCTGCCTAGGACCTAGGAAAAAAGAATGGTTGACATTCAGTGAGGGTCCATATATATATAATTTTAATTTTAACTGTTCGGACACTGATACCAACGCCTAGGTCAGTACAATAGCCTACCTCTACTTTGTAGAGGTGAGCTAAAAACTCATTATCTCCCTTGCACTTCAATACACTGACTATATATTTGGGATATCTCATTCACTCATTCCTATATTTTTTTTTAAGTTTTGAAAACAATGACACGATACAAGCTGTAGTGAAATATTTATTTAACAGTCAATGGTTTATTAAAAAGAACTCAATATTAGGGCAACACTGGGCTATATACTGTATAATGAATTTAGATACTTACTTAATACAAACCAAGTATTCATATGCTATGCTCAGAACTACAAAAAAAAATAATGAACAAAAAAAGCTCAGTTGTCAAATCCTTTTGGTCCAGTATAGTTCAGCTGTATGCCAAGTACTTATCATTCTGCTGCAATGTTGCATGAATGCAATAATATGGAATAAATCTATTTCTCAATGATTTGCACATATTTGTTAGTCAAATCTTAAGCACCAGATACTTCATTCATTAGGTAAAATTCAGAACATTGCTCCAAATTCATTGGTAATAGCCACTGCAAGTCCTTGGTAGATACACTCTAACCTCACCAATCAACCAACATCATCTAAGATTATCTCAATGTGGAATCTTGTCAGAGCATCAGTCATTTGTACAGAACATCTTTTAGCTTGACACCTGCAAAAAATGAGATAGTATGGCAGGAATTAATACAATAAAAAATATAAATTGGACTGTGCAATTTGCGATGCATTGATCTCTGCAGTTAAACATTAGCATCACTATATAATTGGTCCATTTGTCATACTCACAAGACTCAAAATGCAAGAAAAAAGTTAAAAGTAAATAAATATGAAATAAAAAAAAACCAATGTCATTATAGTAAGGTTGAGCCAACATGAAATCAGATCGAGCAATGCCAAACCATCAAGTAGTACAATGTAAACAAAGTGAGTTACCTCCCTTACACTTCAACACACTGGATGATAGTGCAAGGGACAGTTTTTATGCACAAATATAATGCCACATAAACCTGCCTAATATAAAAATTCATAAAAAATAAAATACACAAGTCAGGTCAAAAAGTCTGTATTTTTGGATACCTATAAAAAAAAAAAAAAACTTAAGAACATCATTTACTTGACCTGACAAGTCGATGGAAGTTCATAGAAAAAAAAGTCTATGCACCCCAACCCCAAATTTAGACATGCATTTTTCATGTCCGAAGGTCATTTTTTAAACAAAGTGGTGCTTACAGTACAGTGCAAACACAAGCACTTTACCTAGGCGATAATTTTGAAAAACAATGTGTACTAAACAGCTTGATTCAATTCAAAATAGTTGCCATCCAGGCCATTTTTGAGTTATTCTACTTCCCTTGAACCCATGTGTCTACTGTCATGAGTGGCTAGCTCTGCTTCCGAACCAACTATTGGTATTTCACTGTCTACATGTGAAGTAACTATGGGAGGTGTACATGCCTCACATCAATTTCGAGAACAACACAAGCCCAAAACATATCATAGCCTTAAGTTAAGAAATTTGACAGGGAACAATTTAAAAAACTATCCCCTGCCACCTGAGCAGCACTGCATATTAAATTTTTATTCAATTTAGAGGGTCCATGTCTTTTACATTACTCCAAATTTTCATTGACATACATGTAAGACTTGAAAATAGTCATACTTTGACATAATTGTACCCAGGAAAAATTTAGCTTAGGTTTCAACTTCCAATGAATGTATATTGGAGAACATATTTCATTCATACCTAAAATTCTGTCAAGTTTTGAGAACAATGATACCACACAAGCTATTGTAAAATGTTTATGTTATAGTCAATGGCTTATCAAAAAGTACCCCATATTAGAGCAACGACTTCTTGTTTTAAGATTAGGAGGATCTGTGTTATTGTCACTTACAGTGGCAAGACTATAACAAGAGTCTTTAGAAGGTACTGATGCTCTACTGGGCGAAAAGAATTTCTAGGAAATCAAGATAAAACCATTTCTTCCTTTTAACCATGTGTACCATTTTAAATGATGAAAACATGTGGTTTCTCATTTCATGCATGCTGCAAGATGTTGGTCAGGTAAACAATTGCTTAGAAGTACTTTGTCAAAATCAGTGAATATCATGTGATTATTCATTCATCTAGGATTTATTCATCATGGATATTGTTCATCTAAGTACTTAAATGCTTTTGGTAAATCCTCATTGTGACTGATGCTGTTAAAAATTGTATTATTTTTTGTAAATACTTACTAGAGTTCTGTATACAAATAAAATGGTGGTAAATCTAACAATGTAAATACTGTAGAAAAGTTTCAATGGATCCAATCTATTTGAGTGCTCTGGATTCACCCAAGAGAATATTCATGATGTGGAAGTAAATTCATGCAGAAAGGTAATCCCAGATTTTATCCACATCAAAGAAAATCAAGACAGTATCCCTATCCATGTCAGGAAAAACTCATCACACTGAAGCAGATAAATGAACTTAAGACAAATTTCCAACTATACAAATACTCATAGCAATCTGGGTATGTGTCCAAAATCACTCTTTCACATGAAAATAAAGTTACATGTACTGTATTCCCATCAACCAATACCATTTTATTTCAGGACACTGGATGCTTGGCTTGTACTTATACTGGATTTCTTGAACTGTGTTAAGACATAAACAATAGATCTAGCGCCAGCACTGTCACCACATCCATCCTCAGCTACACAGTGCCTAAATATATAACACCTCTAACATCTCCCTTTCTCAAAACCCAGACAGACCCAGATATACTTCATCAAAGTGTAGAAGACAATGAAACTAATAATGATGAGACTTCTTTCAAACACAATGCAACTCACAGTTCACAGTGCCATGAAAAATTATGTTCTAAGTGACTTGATAATTATAATTAAGGGATCTTAATCAATATGTGCATGTGTATGTATGTATATGTGTCTATATATATATATATTATGTATGTATGTATGTATATGTGTCTATATATATATATATATTAGTTTCAAGGCAATCCTGAAGTTAGTTTAGGAGGAGTAGCGATAACAAACTTGTGCCAACGGACAGATGGCCATCGGACGACACATCAGCACCATTTTGATTAAGGGCAGAGTAGACACAATAAGGAGTCTTTTAGTGAAAACCCAATGTTGATATACCCATCCATTCATGAAGAGTAGCGATAACAAGATTTTTAAGATGGCTGTCATGGTGGCCATATTGGACGTCAGAGTGGCACCATTTTCATTTAGGACCAACTAGACATCATAAGAAGTCTTCTAGTGAAAACCGCATGCTGATATGACCATCCATTTGGGAGTAGTAGTGCTATCAAGATTTTCAAGATGGCTGTCATGGCGGCCATATTGGATCTCAGATAGCATCATTTTCATTTAAGACTGACTAGTCATCATAAGAAGTCTTTCTTGCTCATCATTGAACTCATCCAAGATCCTGATGATATAAACATATATTCCAAGTCTGATCAAAATCGGATTAGATATATGGTTTATTGGGTGGTAACAAGCTCATTCAATAAGATGAAGATTACCTCATTAATATCAATGGATCTTGCTCATTGTTGAACTCATCCAAGACCTTAATAATATAAGCCAATATTTCAAGTTGTATCCAAATCAGATCAGAAATATGGCTTCCAGAGAGCTAATAACCTCAGCCTATCAGTTGCAAGATCACCTAATTTGTATGCATGGATCTCACTCACTATCAAACAGATCTGAGATCTTAATGACATAAGCATATATTACAAGTTGTATCCAAATCAGATCAGAAATATGGCTTCCAGAGGGCTAATAACCTCAGCCTATCAATTACAAGATCACCTAATTTGTATGCATGGATCTCACTCATTATCAAATGCATCTGAGATCTTAATGACATAAGCATATATTACAAGTTGTATCCAAATCAGATTAGAAATATGGCTTCCAGAGAGCTAATAACCTCAGCCTATCAATTGCAAGATCACCTAATTTGTATGCATGGATCTCACTCGTTATCAAATCAGATCAGAAATATGGCTTCCAGAGAGCAAATAACCTCAGCCTATCAATTGCAAGATCACCTAATTTGTATGCATGGATCTCACTCATTATCAAATGCATCTGAGATCTTAATGACATAAGCATATATTACAAGTTGTATCCAAATCAGATTAGAAATATGGCTTCCAGAGAGCTAATAACCTCAGCCTATCAATTGCAAGATCACCTAATTTGTATGCATGGATCTCACTCATTATCAAATGCATCTGAGATCTTAATGACATAAGCATATATTACAAGTTGTATCCAAATCAGATCAGAAATATGGCTTCCAGAGAGCTAATAACCTCAGCCTATCAACTGCAAGATCACCTAATTTGTATGCATGGATCTCACTCATTATCAAATGCATCTGAGATCTTAATGACATAAGCACATTTTACAAGTTGTATCCAAATCAGATCAGAAATATGGCTTCCAGAGAGCTAATAACCTCAGCCTATCAACAGCAAGATCACCTAATTTGTATGCATGGATCTCACTCATTATCAAATGCATCTGAGATCTTAATGACATAAGCATATATTACAAGTTGTATCCAAATCAGATCAGAAATATGGCTTCCAGAGGGCTAATAACCTCAGCCTATCAATTACAAGATCACCTAATTTGTATGCATGGATCTCACTCATTATCAAATGCATCTGAGATCTTAATGACATAAGCATATATTACAAGTTGTATCCAAATCAGATTAGAAATATGGCTTCCAGAGGGCGAATAACCTCAGCCTATCAATTACAAGATCACCTAATTTGTATGCATGGATCTTGCTCATTATCAAATGCATCTGAGATCTTAATGACATAAGCATATATTACATGTCTCAGGAATGCAGCCCTCAGAATTGTAACAAGCTCAGCCAATCAGATGCAATATCACCTCATTAGTATGTGTGGATCTCATGTATTATCAAATTCACCTCAGATCTTAATGATATAAGCAAATATTCCAAGTTTGATCAAAACTGAATCAGAAATATGGCCTCTAGAATGGTAACAAACTTAACCAATCAGGTGCAAAATCACCTCATTAATATGCATAAATCTTCCTCGTTATCGAACTCATCTGAGATTTTGATGACATAAAGCCATATTCTGTACTTTATTTATGTCCATGGGTTATTTTTGCTACAAAGTAATGCTGAAGATGCAAATGTAGATCAATTCCCCATGTGATGATTTTGAAAAATATTGTGTACTAAACAGCTTCAAGCAATTCAAAATAGATTGCCATCCAGACCATTTTGTAGTTGTTCTACTTGTCTTGAACCCAATGAGTCTACTGGTACAAGTAGCTAGCTCCACTTTATAGCTGACTACTGGTATTTCAGTGTCTTGTTAAGTAACATGCCTCACATCAATTTCAAGAAAAACACAAGCCTGAAATACTTAATTCACAAATATATCCATATCTTTAGATAAATATATCCATATCTTTAATTGTTAAACAATAATAACTGTCATGAAATTACCATAATTCCTTTACAGTACTACTTGAAAACCCAGAAGGGATTCTGGAGTTACAAATTATGAGCAAATGTGAGATACCATGTTAGTTATCAATATTAAAAAGTTCACTATTCTGCAGACAAGTATTTGTCAGAAAAGTTGTCTGAAGTGTACTAACTTATCAAAAAACCACCACAGAGTTAATTAAATAATGTGATTTTGAAGTAAATTTAGCCTGACAAAAGAAAAACAATAAGAGTCCTTCGAAAGGACTGATGCTCTACTAGCCAAAAAGAATCGCCAGGAATTCAAGATAAGACCATTCCTTCCTTTTAACTGCTGAGTGTTTAAACCATCTCTAATATTCTTCAGCAATAACAAGATTTTCAAATTAGCTGCTGAGGATATCAGATTGGCACCAATTTCATTTAGGACCAACAAGATATCATTTAGGACCAACAAGATATCAAGTCTTCTGGTGGAACCCCATGCTGATGATATGACTTTCTGTTTTGGAGAAGTAACAATAACAAGATTTTCAAGATGACTGCCATGTTGGACATGTTGGATACAGATTGACACCATTTCCATTTAGGTCCAACTAGACATCATACGAAGTCTTTTTTGGTGAAAGCACAATATCAATATGACCAGCCATATAGAAGAAGTAGCCATAACAAGATTTTCAAGATGGCCATTGCAGAGGCCATACTGGAAGGCAGATCCGTATCATTTTCAGTTATGACCAACTAGGCATCAAAATAAATCACTCAGTAAAAACCCCATGTTGATATGACCATCCATTCAGGAGGAGTAACAATAACAAGATTTTCAAGATGAGCACTGTAGCATCTATATTGGATGTGCAAGTGGCACACATTACATTTAGAATCAACTAGGCATATTAAGAAGTCTTATGGTGATAACCCCATGGCAATATTACCTTTCATTCAGGAGGAGTAGCGATAACAAGATTTTCAAGATGGCCACTATGGTGGTCATGTTGGACATCAGATTAGCACTATTTTCATTAGGACCTACTATACATACTAAGAAATCTTTTAGTGAAAATCCCAAATTGGTATGACCATTAATTCAGGAGAAGTAGTGATAATAAGATTTTCAACACAGCCGCTGTGGTGGCCACATTGAACATCAAATCAGCACCATTTTGTATTAGGACCAACTAGAGATCATAATAAATCTTCTGGTGAAAACCCCATATCAATATGACTTTCTGTTCAAGACGAGTAGCGACAACAAGACTTTCAAGATGGTCACTGTGGATGCCATATTGGCTGTCTGAGTGGCACCATTGTCATTTAGGACCAACTTGACCATGCGATGAATGTGTAGGTAAAGTTTTATGCCAATCCTCCAAGTAGTTTATGAGAAGTAGTGAGAACAAACTTCTGCTAACAGACGGATGGACAGTGGACAATGAACAGCAGACCATCCCGATAAGCTCTTCTGGTCTATGACCAGTAGAGCAAACAAGAGTCCCTCGAAGGGACTGATGCTCTACTATCTGAAGAGAACTTCCCAGAATTCAAAATAAGAAAATTTCTTCTTTATTACTGCTGAGTGCTGAAACCACATATGCTATTCTTTATTGAAAAGATTGTCAAATCAGCCACTGTGACAGCAATATTGGATGTATGACAGGCACCATTTTCATTTAGGACAAAATAGACACTAATTGAAGGTTTTTGGTGAAAACTCAATGTTGATATGACCATCCATTCAGGAGAATTAGTGAAAAGATTTTCAATATGTTTATGTTTATTGTGGCAGCCATATTTGTGGTCAGATCAACATCATTTTTGTTCTGGATCAACTAAATATCATAATTAGTCTTCTGTTCAAAATGCCATGTCGATATAACTATATTTTTGAGAAGCAATACAAACATTTTCATGATGGCCATACTGGATGTCAGATTGGCACCATTTTTATTTATGAGTATCAATAAGATTTTCAAGATGGATATCAGTTTGGCAAATTTTTTATTTAAAACCAAGTAGACATTATAAGAGGTCTTCCAGTACGGGAGGAGTTACAATAACAAGATTTTTAAGATGGCTACTGTGGTGGCCATATTGGATGTCTAGGCAGCAGCATTTTAATCTAAGACAAACCAGACATCATAAGAAGTCTTTAAGTGAAAATCCCATGTTGATATGACCATCCATTCAGGAGGAGTAGCGATACAAATATTTTAAAGATAGCTGCTGTGGCAGCGATATTAGATGTCTTAGCAGCACCATTTTCATTAAGAACAACTAGAAGTTGTTATGAATATGTGCGTAAGATTTCTTGGTAATCCTCGAAGTAGATTAGGAGGAGTAGCATTAACAAACCTGTGCTAATCTGATCGATGGACATTGGTAGTCACACAATGGACAACAGGCCATCCCATATGCTCTTCTGGTCTATGACCATTCAAGTAAAAAAACAGTTGTTAACCTTTTATTATTGTTCTGGTGATGCCGATAGTAGCACCAAAGTTGTGGGTGGGGGGTAATCACTACTCTCGAGCTAATTGTGAGTGATCAAAATTTAGTAAACAAACATTACACCATGTTGGAACATTGATATTACAGTGGATGACCCTGCTAAACTTACTATGTGACTTAAATAAATCCATTGATAATTGGCCTTTAAAATTGACCATTCCCAACCCCAAAAGCAAAATGTACTCTCATTCACTCACACTATACCTGGTACACTCCCATTCACTCACACTATACCTGGTACACCCCAATTCACTCATACTATACCTGGTACACTCACATAACTGACTTTACCAACTGCAGAAATTTACAAAATAAGAGTAAATAGAGAGGGGTCCATTTCAACTGACCAGCTTCTAACAAGTACATACCACAAAACAATGATATCAAGTCTGTCTGCCAAAGTCAATCCCTTATGTCCTTGGATCAGGATCAATGACTGGAAGTGGTTCAGGTCAGTGCTTCTACCAGTATGACTGATCCAATTGGTCCTAATATTCTACCATGCATATTGAGACCTGTAAAAGGAAAAACAAGTGATACTTATGCTGTTGATACTCAATGAAAACATTACTATATGAAAGGAAAACTGTATTCTTAACTTAAACAAACTTTGTGAACTAATTGGTCACAGAAAACTAATTATTTAATGAGTTACAGAACCAGCCTACATGCTGTGGTATATTAAATACAGTATTTAAAAGAATGAAGGTTCACATGGGCAGGAAATAATTACTGGAAAAAATGATCATAATTTTTCAAAAGCCTAGATATGGGTAAACAGTACGCAATAACAGGCTTGAACATAAAACCACTGTCACTGTATTGCTGTCACTGTGTACTTGATTAATGTATCATTGTCAATGTATACAGGATTAATGGATGTAAATGGGGAGATCTCACCGGGCCAAATTTTTATATTGGGTACTTACAAGGCAATTTTGCTCAAAAAACAGCCATGCAGCATATTATTTTGATAAGAATTGTTTATAGCAGGTACCATGCCTTGAGGAAATCAAGTTTAAGGTACAAACAAAACCAGTATATATTCATTGATATTTGTAAGACTTTTCCATTGGTGGCATTCACCATTCATAACCATGTGTTTATTTTTTTTTGTCTGAAGTATGTCTCCTCTTGTGGAGTGAAATTACTTAGGAGAATGTACGATGTCATGTCATGTAATGTTTTTATGTGTCTTCTGTAATGTTTTTGTGTGACTTCTGTAACGTTTTTGTGTCTTCCGTAATGTTTTTGTGTCTTCTGTAATGTTTTTGTGTGTCTTCTGTAATGATTTTGTGTGACTTCGGTAATGTTTTGTGTGACTTATGTAATATTTTTGTGTGACTTTTGCAATGTTTTTGTGTGACTTATGTATTGTTTACGTGTGACTTATGTAATGTTTTTGTGTGACTTTTCATTGAAATATGAACAATTTTCATTAAAAAGGAGTGTAGCACTTGACACCTTCATACAATGCAAGATGTTTTTTTAATCCCTATTGTTTTCTCATATCTAGTATGTTAAATCCAAATATGCCACTTTGTCCAGATGCAAATACTTCTAACTTAGATGTGCAAGAAGCAGTTATGTCCCCTGCATTGTGAGTCTTTCATACAGCAGAGAGGCAGGGGGCAAATCAAGACAAAGGAAGGTAGTATAATGAGGTTAATGTATAATAATTACTTATATACATACTAAGAAAGAGAAAATAACAACATAAGGGGCTGACTGTACCAATAACTAAATAGCAGTTGGTCTTTATAGGTGCAAGGGATAGTTTTTTGTATGCACAAATCTGATGCCACATAAACCTCCCCCATATAAAAAAAAGTACTTCAATTTGAGTTCAAAATATTTGCGATCCAAGCGATTTTGGAAAGATTCTTCTTGCCTTGAACTCAACATGCCTACTGTTACAGGTGGCTAGCTCTACTTCCTGGACTATGATGGTATTTTAGTGTGTAAATACTGGTTTATCAGGTCATTTTTTTGTTCAAGTAACTATGGGAGAAATATATGCCTTATATAAATTTGATTAAAGGCACACCTCTAGCATTGGTAGCGGGTGTGTGTTTGTGTGTGTGTGTGTGTTTTCAAGTAACTATGGGAGGTATATATGCCTTATATCAATTTAATTAAAGGCACACCTGTAGCATTGGTAGTGGTGTGTGTGTGTGTGTTTTCAAGTAACTATGGGAGGTATATATGCCTTATATCAATTTAATTAAAGGCACACCTCTAGCATTGGTAGTGGTGTGTGTGTGGGTGTTTTCAATTAACTATGGGAGGTATATATGCCTTATATCAATTTAATTAAAGGCACACCTCTAGCATTGGTAGTGGTGTTAAATTATATCCTTTTAAGCTTTACATATTAATCTAGTTTGAATGATTGCAGAACACATGCCTAGAAAAATTCAGAGGTAGGGAGGGCTGTCTTTTTAGAGAACACTAGAGTGTATCCACTTCATTAGATTTGTCTTGTTACATACGGGTCTTTTGGAGTCATTTTTTTTTCTTTAAGTAACAGAGTACTTCCTTGTTAAGCAATCTTTCTCAACTTAATACAAGAAAGGTTTACCATAATAGAAGAATGGTGTACTAAGCATGCATGATGTAAATACAACAGTGTGCTTGGAAATACTGAACTGTTATTCACACCTACAAGCAAGAGAGATTTGACTATAACATAAAAATGGTGTACCCAGCACTAATGTCATAAAAACAACGTACATGACAAATATTTATATTTAACAATGATATATCATGTTACATTTCCATGGATGGAAATATAGATTTTATAGTATTTGCATGAGTTCATCAGACACTTTATAGAGCTTGCTGGCAGAGGTGGGGTGGGTGGGGGGGTCATCTCAAAACAGCTTTATGGAACTTTTCAGACTTTATTTATGTTAGCAGCTAATATTTGGGGTGACACATGAGCTAGACAGAGTTTTTTTTAAACATATGTTAGTTAGATATATCCAGCAATCATAATTGTTTTGGCAAAGTATACCTGACATTCTTACATGTGAACATTGTAGAAACATCAGACTCAGATAAATCAATCCTATTAAGTTATCGCTAAATAGTATGTTCTCCTTTAAGGTACTAATATCAACAAAAGTTGCTACTTTTCAAGGTCAAGTCAGCACAGACAAATTTTGTATGTGCAGTCATTAAATTTGTTGGTGTTCATCATTTAAAATCACCACACTAAAACATCCTTCACCAAGGGCCATCAATCCACTTTGTTCCACATCAATGTTGATGTGTAACAAAGTGGATCAATGACCCTTGGCTAGCAAAGATGAGGAAGAAGGTACATGTGAGCAGAAGTAACATACGTGTACATTTTATGCTCCATTGAATATTACCCTTCTTATTCTTTGCATTCACGTGTAGCTGTTTCATTAGACATACTAATAATTAGACATGGTTACATGTATGGTCATGAAATCGGATGCATGCATTCACCTTTAATAATTATTTTATCGACATTAAAAGTAAACTGTGATTGCAATGACTTACTTTTCTTTCTAACGTAGTGTGGTGAACTGCAGTTTTGTGTTTGCAATATGCATGCATTAAGGTTTTATGCATGCATAAAAACTGTCAGACCCAGTCTCGGTATTTTATATATAAAATCAAGATATTAAAAACGTTTTTTTATTAACTCTGTTCAACATTAATACTTCCTGTTTAAAAAAAAAAAAAAAGTTTTTGATCGAATTAGTGTCAGTTTCAAAGTTAACGAAAATTGGGAGTATCCAAGCTTCGGTTGGCTTGCTGAATAATTTGACCAATGCGTATTTTTATTTAACCATTTCAGTCTGCACGATACCTAATGAAAGTGTTCATATCTCCCAATGTTCATTTGGTATATGTCATTGCGTTTAATTTGAACTACTATCTATTATCTTTTTCTTGTTGTCTTGATTCCACCACTTCCCCTGTCATGCGGTCTTCCTCGGTTATGTTCGAAGTGTGCATGCCAAATACAAGCAACGTCGGTAAACACGGTATTTGCCGTGAAAGACAAAGCGAATTTAGTTTCACTGAGATGTAATTTTAAGGTAATAATATGTAAAACGGCGGATTGTTTTTTTTTTTTTAAATTCTTTTACATATAATCTTTATGGAAATTTGCTAAACTTACTATCGCTGAAGTATCGTCCGACAACCCGATGTCGTTTTCCTCTTTCAATCGTGCGCCATGTTTCTCGCGATCTAACGCGCTTGTTTCGAGATAATGACGTCATCAACTGTGTCACCAGCGTTTTGAAGTGACCGGAATGAATTAAACAGTAAAATCAGACAAAATGAAATGTAAACAGGTAATTTCATGTCATTTAAAAAAATCATAATGAAAATCTATATTTTCACTAATGCCTTATTTGTGTCACACATTTTGGCCTTGAATTTTATATTATATGCCAAAGATAGCGCCGCCAATCACATGTTGGCTTTGTTTACATATTTTGAACAGGATAACCCACTTTGGAAATTCTACAACTGGATAGCCAATGTAAATATTTGGTTTTAATCATGTGGAATTCTTATACAACGTAAGAAAAATGTACACTCGAAATGTATATTCACTACGGACTATTATTTCATAATAAACATATATTCTGCATCAAAAGACATTGAATCTATTATAATAAAATGTGTATCCATTCACCAGTGTCTATTTTTAAATTTCTCTCTCCCTCTGTCTCCCTGTCTGTCTGTCTCTCTCTCTCAGTCTATTGAGTCATGTATTTACATAGTAAATAACAAGCAAGCAGTAATGTAAGTGCACAAACTGCATATAGAATTAACGGATTTTTTTTCTTCATATTTCAATTTTATTTTTTTAATTTCAAATCCATGGAGACGCTTTGAACTAATAGTATCCATATCTTGACCTAACTGGCATATTCAGGTCATATGCCAAGTGACTTTTTAGTAGCGTCACGAACCATAGATGCAACTTCCGGAAATAAGCAAAATGACACACTATCGGAAAAACGGTAATTATGAACTAATGTACATGAATGCCAAATTTGTTTTAACGCTGATTAAATGAAGTAGATATAGTTGAACACTTTTTATGGTTTATTTGAATAGATTGTCACAATATTATAACGAATAACGAACGCGTTAAAATTCACGTTAAGTGAACGAAAAGTGGTTGCTTGCGGTTAGTCTAGCTCGTGCTTGTTGGAAGATGCTATAATAACCAACTTGGTGGTTTGTGAGCTTTGTAGGTTGTAGGTTTTGGTGGGTGGTGGGTTTTTAGGTTTGTTGGAGGTACATAAGGTGTTTTGGGCTACGGGGGGGGGGGGTGAGGGGATTCTGCGTAGCTGCCTCCAAATGCTTCACATCACAATTAGATCGTGAGGTTTTTTAAAATAAAGTTAACCGATAACTTCTTTTACTTTTTATATATTTGAAATTCATGTATTGCACTTTCAGAAGCTGGTACTGTCTACTCTGTAAAAATTCGTTTGCCCTATTGTAATAACTACTAAAGTTAGTGTGCTTTGGACTAGATTAAGCTCATATTTCGGGTACATGGGATCAGCAATTTTGATCAGCTGTTTGTTTTAGATAGTCCATAGTTTCTATAACTACCACATGGAAAGCAATTTTAGTCACAGTACATGAACGCAGCATAGAGGTATGCCAACATTCTCTCCATTGTGCTTATTGCCAAATCAAACTGCTTCACCGTGTACCGGTTCCTTTCTGTATTATATATAATGTATCCTTAGTCAGGTACCCTGCCTTCTTAACTACGTTGCAAATATAGTTATGAAGTCGGTGTACCAGGCTACCAATTTATAAGGAATTCCTTATAAAAACAAGAATAAAATTGGTACGATAAAAAAAAAAAAAAAAAAAAAAAACAGTACGAAGAGAGGACACTAGTGAAACTGCATGAGATCGAATTCATACTGTGGATGGGAAACATCCACGAAATCAATCCAAACTAAATAGTATCTCTTCTTTCACGTTTATAATTGAAAACAAACTGAAGGTATATGGTAAGAATGAACCAAAAGGTTTTATTCTGAAAAGTTAGCATAGCCCTTTTGCAAGAAAAGTAGGTCATTACAACCACAATATACTTTATATGAGTGCGAATGCAAGTGACAAAGGTGAATACACACATCATGTTTCAGAACAATACATGCAAAACTGAAACTGTCCTAAGTGCAAACAGCGATGGTATAGAACGAGGTGACTGGAAACTACACAGAGTTGCCATATATCACCGGCTCCCTTTTGATAAAAATAACAATAACAATGTCAAAATAAACAAATATTCCCTTCCCTTTCTTTATTAGCTTCTTTGTAGGTATATGGGTATTGGATTGTAATTAATTGTTTTAGTTATTCTGTGATATCATACCCACTTACCGGTAGCCTTCATCCATTTTGTTGATAAGAGTGAGTGTTGGATGGTAATAGGTGTTTTAGTGACTTTCATCTTTCCACCGTCCGTTTTGTTTGTAAGGCTGTAATATTCCACTTATGTCTGTTCGTGACCATCACATAGCTCTAATTTCCCTCTACCGTTTTGTTTGTAAGGGTGTATGTTGGATTGTAAATATGAGTGTTAGAGTCCATCACATAACTCTCCTTTCCCTCATCTTTTATGCATGTATCCCCTTACACACGAGGTATATATATATATATATATATATATATATATATATATATATATATATATATATATATATATGTGTGTGTGTGTGTGTGTGTGTGTGTGTGTGTGTGTTAATCAATAAGGTGTGAGTATTGGTCTATAGGGATGTGTGTTGGCCAGTAAGAATATTTTTACTCACTAAGACTTTGTGTTAGGAACCATTAAATAGTCGCTACCTTCAGTCATTCGTTTATTTGCATGTATAGGTGTTTGTCATTAAAAACGTGTTTTACCGATCCACTATCTCTCCTCATGCGTTGTATGTATGTATGTATGTATGTATGTATGTATGTATGTATGAAAAAGTAAAACATAGACAATAAACACAAAATTGATTGTTCATTGGTGTACTGGATTGTATGAAAAATAAAAAATAGACCCTGCCTCCCAAAATATTGTTTAATGGTGTGCAGGATTGTATATACGTATAAAGAGAAAACAAATATACCCTACACATAAAACAAATGATAGCATGACTGTATGATAGTGTATTGGATTGACGATGTGTCAACCACCATAGCCAGGCCACCCTGCTGCAAAGTTAAGTTTACAGCAAGTCAAGGGGAAATTTAATTATGTGACTTGTAAACAGTCTGGAGTATAACTTTTTAGTCTTCAGTCTTCAGTCTTAACCCCTGTCCTCATGGTCAAGGTGAAAAAAAAAAAAAAAAAAAAAAGGGATAACGTTTGTCAGTGATCTGCTTCCTTATCCAGGCTGCCATTTTTGTTTCATCCCCTTCAGATATTTTGATGAAATGTTAACCAACTCCACACCTATTTATGCAGCTGGCAGGTTTTTAGCTTAAAGATCAAGGTCATTGGAAGGGAAAGGTCACGATATGGGCATGCAGTGTGCTCTATGGTAGTCCTGTTACTTAAAGCATCATGGTTCTGTCACATCTCACTGTTTTTGTGCCACCTTCAAAATCAAGGCTGTAGACTTTGAGGAGGTATTCTACAATTTGTTTTTACTTATTGACACTTATATGGATAGAGACTTCAACCTATCTAATATTTATATGAAAAGTTTGGTGTTTTGAGTATATGTGCCTTTGCAACATTTGTCGCAGAATTTTCATCAGTTTTTGTGCATGAGACTATAGAGGTGGGGGGGGGGGGAGATTTTTAATGTAAACTTTCACTCGGTAATACCTTGAGATGACCCCGATGCTCCCATTGCACAACCACAAGAGTTTTACGTTTCGTCAGTAAAAAACGATGAAAGTGATGAAAACATGAAATATCCGTATCTATATTATAAATATACACAAGGAGTGCAAACGAGATATCACCCTACTCCCTATTCGACTGTTGTCTATAGTCTTTTTCAAAGTCGCAAGATTATTGAAAAACCTACACATATCCATTCAGCAGAGACTAACGTACTTATGCATAAATCGTGGACCACTATGAATTAAATCCGGCGAATCAACCTTTATTTTGAGCATTACTCATCATAAAGTTTTTCTTCATGACTCCATCAGGCGATTTGCATGTATTTTAAAAAAGAAAAAAACCTTGAAATTCAAAGCTTTTTATGCATAAACTATATTATTACAGTTCATATTTCCTTAGTATAAAATAATACAATGAATTCAACATCTTCTTGTACGGTAAATAACTTTAACATTTCTTTCTTTATTTCTTATTATATTCTCTGTACAATACATATTATTATTTAGCAACACTTGGGTTTATCTTAAAACATTATCGGTTTAAAATTCAAAGCTTTTTATGATAAACAGCGGGATATGTGGATAGAATTTACTTAGATTTGTCAACAGAGCCAAATTTTCATTTTTTCCCCTATAACAGTTAATATTCAATATACATATATGTGTTTTAATTTTCAACCATCTCACCCTTAATTCATATAATATTTCTAATTCATGCAAGTGATGCTAAACTTTCTGTGCCTAGTTTTTTTTTTGTTGTTGCTTAGAACAAAATATTCATGACTTTACGTCTCAATCAGATCTTGCTCATTCCGTTTCAGTTTTATTCAATTGGGACCGGAAGCACGTCTTCTGGATTTCATAGGTGTATTATGTAATATACCTTGCATGATATGCATGAACCTTGAAGAGAGAGAGAGAGAGAGAGAGAGAGAGAGAGAGAGAGAGAGAGAGAGAGAGAGAGAGAGAGAGAGAGTAAAATATTTTGGTATTTATTCAACTAGACAAAATCGTCCAATGCATTAATACACACGTGCTTTACTTTTTATTATTGAATACGCTATTTTGTAACTTTTGTCTACGTAGGTTTGGATATTTTTTGAGAATGGTAGATCGATGTATGGATTTGTGAATATAAATATATAAATAACGGTTTAATGTATGTCATGTATGGATATATATATATATATATATATATATATATATATATATATATATATATATATATATATATATATATATATATATATATGATTGCATATCTGTCGTGCGTATGTGTTTGTTTCTGTTCACTTTTCCGGTTTCTTAATAAACTCTAAGTTCTATAAAGGAGTGATTGATAAGTTTGTTATATTCGTAAATATTTTATGGATACATTCCATGACATTTTATGAACTGATTGAGTCTTCTGTGAGATGCCATATTGACCAAGAAAATTATCAATTTCTAAACGTTCGTATTCTCTTGAATACGCTTGATAATTTATATCTATGCATTTGTATATCTGGAACACAGAAACGAGGGAAATAGTGGGGGAAAAGCACGTTGGCTGACATTTGCATCACTCTACACTTAGCCGCTAAGCAAAGTATTTGCATTTGTCAGATCAGATTGAACCCATGACTTTATTTTACCATGATTTGCAGTCAATCAGAGTGACTGAATCTGGGAGGTGAAACGTGCATACCTCCAGCACGTGGCATCTGAGACAGTTTGAACACTTTTTATAAGAATAAGAAGCGTATTATGTTCAGTTCAACATTGTTTATTTTTCAAGTATAGACCAGCAATGGGACTTGACTACACAAGTATAGACCTCCAATGGGACTGGACTACACAAGTATAGACCAGCAATGGGACTTGACTACACAAGTATAGACCTCCAATGGGACTGGACTACACAAGTATAGACCAGCAATGGGACTGGACTACACAAGTATAGACCAGCAATGTGACTGGACTACACAAGTATAGACAGCAATGGGACTGGACTACACAAGTATAGACCAGCAATGTGACTGGACTACACAAGTATAGACCAGCAATGTGACTGGACTACACAAGTATAGACAGCAATGGGACTGGACTACACAAGTATAGACTAGCAATGGGACTGGACTACACAAGTATAGACAGCAATGGGACTGGACTACACAAGTATAGACCAGCAATGGGACTGGACTACACAAGTATAGACTAGCAATGGGACTGGACTACACAAGTATAGACAGCAATGGGACTGGACTACACAAGTATAGACCAGCAATGGGACTGGACTACACAAGATTTCGCAACTTATCAAGGACTCTTTCCCTTACAAATTTATTCAAACACAAATCAGTTCAAACACGTAATGATGAAAACACCATAAAAACATATTGCAATACTGAAACAATTATTTAGGAACACAATTGAAAAAAAAAGTGTTATGACGTTGTCCGTCAATGATCCATCTTTAAACTATTTCATTTCAACTTATTAACTCCAGTTCTCCACCATCTGACTTTACAAAACTTTATTAATGACTCGCATTTGGAACAAGAATGAATCCAATTGTTTTCGGGGTCAAAAGGTCAAGGTTTATATGACTGAAAGAAGAAGACTCGATGTACTCTCGATTTTCTCGCAACGATAATTAAGTCAAATTGTGTTTGTGGTGGTGGTGGTGGTGGTAGTAGGGCTCCTTGATGACACATGGTTGGGGTAGTCATAATATGCGTAGTCACCGAAAAAGCAAGAGAATGAGCGAAAGTGTACGAAATCAATCTGAAACGAATGAATATGGTCATAAGCACGAATTACTACTACTGAAAATATTAATTTAGGTGTAAGCTTAACATTATTTTGTGAATACTTAATGTGAGTGTTATTTAGAAGTTTTATGCAATATCAGAATGGAGTGAACTATGCAGATAATTTATTTAACTATGAAATAAGTTCTTACATAACAGAGCTTCGGTTTTTCTTTCCTTTTTTAAGAGGTGGGAGCAGTGAAAGTGTACATAATTTTATTTATAAAATCGACCACCTCCTAAATGTCATTGACGATCACGGTTGTATGTTCTCAGGTGTCCTACAAGGGTTAAAGCTTGTTTATTTGTGTCTTTTGTTGATTTTAATGACACTTTTAACACACGATTAGCTATATCATGCCGAGGAAATGGGAGTTAAGTGCCTTTCCCAGGACACACCGAAGCAGCCGACCTGGGTTGGCCTGTGCGGGTATCGAATCCGCAACCCTTGGATTACCATTCTGACGCTCTACCAACTGAGGTACCGCGGCTTTCAGCTTCCTTATTGAATATACACTAAGCAATTAACTGTTAGTGATTTTCAACTATTTAAAATATCTTTTAATTATTAATACTAAAATTATTTCCCATAATCTATTTGGTTCATTATCATTCCTTTCTTTTTTATTTTGTTAAATTCCTTTCATTCTATTCGTAACGGTTCATTGATTTTCATTCTTTTTTATCATTCCATTTTCGGGATTTAATCACCGCGCCTCAAGTATGTCAACTATCATTACAAGTTATTTATTATTATTATTATTATTATTATTATTATTAAATCAGCTGTTTATACATTAATGATAGTTATAACTAAGGCAAACGAAGCAATCAACGCATTTTACTTACAAGAAAATACTTTCAATCCATCTTACCGAAAAACAGACTGGAGGAACTTACAGGAAACGTCGAAAAGATTATGAATTAAACGCTAATCTGTGTCCCTCTCAACGGACTGAAATTTTAAAAGATGCATTGAACTTTTCATTGATTTTCGGAAATTGTCCCCACAATGAGGCTGAATACCATCATGCTAGTTACATGCAACTTTCTTGTAGACAAAATAATTGATTAGCAATTTAAATTTTTTAAAATTTTCATAACAATCAGTTGTGTACATGGAAAATGGATCTAAAATTGGAGCTTATATGGCTGTTTCCAGATTCTAATTATGAAACATTCATCTATAAATAGGCATGACTTGAATCCTGGAATGTAGAAGAAGAAGAGAATCCTGGAATGAAGAAAAAGAAGAATGAAGAGGGCAGTTTTAAACAAGATATATGACTGAGTTCAGAATTGTAAGAAATTTCTCGAACGATAAAACAGTTATAAGGAGCAAGATCGACGGGGTTACCTCCCTTGTGGTTCTTTAGTCGATATCGCTAAAAATACTATCTCGTCGTCAATATATATATATATATATATATATATATATATATATATATATATATATATATATATATATATATATATATATATATATATATATATATATATATATATAGGTACGCACCTGCCATATACTTAAGACCTATTCACAGAAGGAATTATGTGTGTATGCAATGTTTCATAAGCAAATCGTCATCGAAATAACTTCTGATAGGAGCATACTGTTCGTGATCATTTCAGGGTGACCACACAGATTTTGAAAAAAGTAATTATTTTTAAAAATCCTTATTTATTTCCGCCGTTTATGAAGACAATCTATTTTTAATATGTGTATCAATAAGAATACCGGAAGTAAAACTGAATTTGCACAATTTCATTGTATTTCTTTTGTAATTAAATTCTAAGTTAGAATAGTTTCTATTATTAGAGATACAAATTGTACTTTTTTAAAAGTAGATACAGGATTTCGATACTTGTTGTATTTTTTAAAGTAGATGCAGGATTTCCAAAAATGAAAAACAAGTTAACAATACACTCTCCTTTGTAACCCCCCCCCCTAAAAAAAAAAAAACAAAAAAAAAAAAAAACACAGCATCCGCACGTAAATCCGTAAATAAAATGAAAAGTCCTCATAATGAAGAACAATCCGTACACGTGATCGCCTTGTCATTGCGAGGAAACACATTTTGGGGAGTGTTTTCTTTTAAAATGCGAATTAGCGTATGGAATAATTGTTATATTCATACATAATAATTATCTATATGCAGTATGTCAAGTTTAACAGGGCCCTTGGTAAGTTGGGTCACCAGTCCACTTTAATTCCAGATATGTCATGATTGACCAACACCTACTGAAAGACGCATGGCGTTGAAAAACCTTGAATAATATCCCCCCACTTCTTCATTCATGCATACATACATAAATACACCTGTGGTTGATAAGAGAGTCAAGTTAGATAGTTCTGTAGATAGGCAGTAGGGCGACAAACAAAGTAGGGTAGATATCGTGTTGTATCGATTCTTCACCTCTTGTATCGATACGGCAAAAGTATCGATATATCGATGAATCGTTTCACCCCTAGTTCATATCTATTCACGTTCACGGACACGTATGCATTCATGTATACATACAGACATACGAACATCGGCACATGCATCTATCCATCCATTCATAGAAATACGACTCTGCATGGTTAGCAAGAAACCTAGATGGATAAAAGATCTATATGGATAGATAGACAGATGGACGGATGAATGCATGGATCGATGAATACATGGATAATTGTATTTCATATTGTAATAAACATAACATTTTCTATCTATTCACGGACACGTATCCATGCATGTATACATGCAGACAGACATACGAACTGTACATGCATCTTTCCAATTATCCATCCATTCATAGAAATATGACTGCAGGGTCAGCAAGAAACCTGGTTGGAAAATAGATCTAGACAGAGAGATAGATTGATATATGGATGAATGCATGGATCCATGAATCGATGGATTGTTAGATACTCGGATGGCGGTAATTAAAATAACCTTTGCACGTAAATCTTAAACTTCGTCAACAAAAGTAACGTTTAAAAGCAACAACAAAAAATAGACAAATATTAACATTTGTTGAAATTTAATAAACAAAAATCTTATATTTGCCAAAATAACTTACGATTTTCATTCATGATATACAAACATATACACACATAAACAAACACATACATACATTCAGCCATAGATCCATCAATCCATAAATCCATACACACAGACATGCATACACTTGTTCGTACATTCGTAAGTACATCCATCATTACACATACATATATGAATATAAAATTTCTGCTAAAATGATATTGCTGTAAATATATTAAGTCAGAGTAAGAAGCGTTACATCAATGCCTAAGAAATAAATATACACCAAAAAAATAAAAAAAAAAAAAAGCTTAAGAATCAATTCCAATTGCACTGTAATCATTTTTCTTTAAATTAAAAAGATAGACCTATTTTTAGCATGCGCTATTGGTGGAATATGGTGTCTCGGACGGAAGTATATTTCTTTTTCGTTATTTGATGTTGTAAGTATTGCAAAAGCTTTCTCTTCCAAACAACATACATTGTATTAAAAGGTTCCTAATCATCATGTCTTTAAAATAGTTTGTTTCAATTTCAAACATTTCCAACTAATCTTTGTAACCAATGTTTAATAAAAATGTTCTGTGATAGTGTTGTGAATGCTTGTGTTGATTTTAATAATAAATTGAAGCTGGTGTGACTTTCTGGGATAAAAATAATTATTTTCAATTTACCAGGAGTTATATTTTGATCATTTCTTCATTACAATATATTAAGTCATAAAATAAACGTTTAAAATAAAAAAAAAAACTTTTAAAATTAAAATTAAGTTGATGCTTTCCTTGTAGATTCTTTGCATAAAAAAAACTTCCCACGTTCTATTTCTTTAATAATATATGTATTATGTGTGCACAAAGTAGTCAGGTTTCTTACTCATTTCACATTGACTAGTAATAACGAAATGACTGATTTCTCTTTTTAACTTATGCTGGGGTGATTATTTCAGGACAAAAGTGATTTTATTCAATTTAAGAGTTATATTTTGATCATTTTATCATTCACATGTCACACTATATTGAAATATAAAATAGATGTCTAAATAAAACATCGACTTTCACAATTAAAATATATTTGATCTTTTGTCTTTAGATTCATGTGCATAAATAGGCTCCTCATCATCGTCTATGTCTTTCAAGTGATTATTATTTGTGTACAAAGTTGTGAAGTTTCTTCATTTCACTTGCATTAGTGATAATGAAATGATCCCTGCTTTGATTGAAGGAAATTCCTATTGGTTTTCGAGGAACTCCCGAAGTAATGACCTGGAGTGTAACGCCATGGAATGATAGTTTATGAATGTTGTTAGACAAGTATCCCACAACACAGACATTGTCCTCTCTGTCCACTGCTACACCCAGTGGAGACTGCAGGTCACTGGATAGGTAGACGAAGTATTGTTTTCCATCTGTTAGACCAAAACAATACACTGCATTGCCGCCACTAACAGATATGTAGACACGTGACTTGGACATATTTAGAGCAGCATAAGCATTAGATTGGCAATCAAATTCATGGTGAAGCTTGACATTTCCATTCCTAGTGATAAAACTCCAGTAACATTTGTTACTACCCCATGTATCACAACAGTGGCCAGAGACAAGGATCTCCTCCCTTCTGACAGCATCAACACCGTAACATCGATACTTGGTTATTATCGTCCCTGTGTCTCTGATGGAGCGGTCCCTAATGGTCATAAACTGGAGAGTTTTTTTTTTATCAGGGATTGTTATAGCAACTTCATTGTCTCCTATCAGACACATGCCCTGAGGATTTCCAGGCAATTTGTGAATTGTGACGAAGTTATATGACGAATCATATAGGCAGCATGTGTTGTTACTGTAGTCTGTCAGAACTATGTATCCGTCGGGTAACTGGACGATACCAAGGTACAAAGGGTTGTTTTCACTTGGACAGTGAAGGTCAATAACTCTAGAAAGCTCCACAGTTTGTTTATGAAGAGGTATCATCAGACTTGTGCATTGCAAATCCTTAGCCTCCTCTTGACATACTATTTTCACCAAACCTACTGCATCTTTAGAAAGTATAGCTTTCATGTTGCTATCGAGCTCAAGTCTTATTGTGATGTTATCCACTCGTTCAAACTTATCTCGAATCTGACCACTGTAACATTGTAGCTGCTTCATCGTTTTGCTGGTCACCACGAAATTTTGTGTATCCGACCCATACTGGCCAACCGTCTCTAAAAGCTCTTGAGAGTTTCTGATGGCACTTACCAAGGATTGACATTGATGATTTTGTTCTTGTTTTCTGATTAACCACTCCTTGTAAATTCGATTTCCCTCAAGCTTCACCATATTCTCAGTATCATCCAGCACAGCATTCAGTTTCCTTCTGATGCCTCCGATCTCTGCAGAAATTTTGTTTACATGTGACTCCAGAGTGCCTACGTTTTTTTCATTCATCTCCATAAAATCCTTGAGATGATACTCTAATTTCCGCATTTGTCCTATTATGTTCTGTGCATTCATCTCCTTCAATAGACCTGGAAGACTCTCTTTCAATTGGAGCACATTCTGACATGCTTTCTGGTGAAGGAAAGAACATGTACCGCAACAGGCAATCTCGTGGCTCCTACAATAAAACTTGATATCTTCATTATCATGTTCCAGGCACCCAAATCCGTCTTGAAATCTTATGCGGTTTTCTGGATTATTTTCCAGTTCTCCTATGGTAATAATTTGATGGTTTTTAGTCACTTTCATGTTTTGATGACAGACGGTACATTTATCACACATGAACTCTTCACATATATTACAGAATTTCTTAGCAAGGTTTTTAGAGCTGTCGGATGAATTCAAACATACCTCGCAAGGCCGTTCTACTTTCGATTTCATCACTAGCGGAAATGGACTGTTAGGATATAAAGAAGCCCATTCTCTTACAGGTTTTTCTTTATTTGCAGGTCTGGTTACTGCTCTACATACGGGACACATAAATTCCTCAAATGTTTTATCCCTACTACCGGCCTTTTTTGTTATATAGTCTTGAAGGCAGTGTTCACAAAAGGAATGTAAGCACGGCAGCTGACGGGGCGAGGTGAACCCGTCCAGACAAATCAAGCACCCATGTCCGTCTTTATAGGAAGAATCAGTAATTGCAGAAGCCATTTAGACAATCACAGACAAACAATGTTGTCTCAAAGAGAATAATTCACAACACAGTAGTTTATATACAGCGTTGTTAGCGATAATGTATCTTTGTATTTCCACTTATCGGTCTCCAACATGTAGCATATGTGCCACGTTCAGTTAATTTCCGGGATGATGTGAGTGTATTATTGACACAAAGTTTAAAACCGGGACAAGGTGTCTAAAACTTGTACCGGTTTTATACACCTCCAGCGACGTACCAGGAAGACGTGAAATATATTACAAGACATCTACCCCCCCCCCCCCACTTATACATTCACTACTGAAAAGACATTATAATAATGTGTGACTTCATACAGTTGTATAATTAGTAAGCGTACGCTATATTACAGCCTTGATAATCAGATGTATACATTATATACATCATTAATTTTGGTAGTCTTACTCAAGCTGTAATGCGTACACTATAATGGCTATACTACAGCCTTGATGGCCAGACGTATACATATATACATTATTAATTTTGGTAGTCTTATTCACGCTGTAATGCTGTCTAAGTTTCTAGACAAGAAAAAGCTATTACAGCATGTATACTGGTGTACAACAGTCGGTATAGTCTTCTAATTTTGTCTAGCGATAGAATCTAATTGTCTCAAGTGTAGACATAACACTATGGAAACTTTTTTACATTTCAGAGGTTGATTTAAAGAAAATGCAACACATATTAAAAAGAAAATAATATACATTGATTTTCCCAACTAAAATAATCTCGTGTCACTGGCATTTTGTCCATATAATACATACATATAGTATAAAGGGGGGATTTCACCTTTTGGTAACTATTGCCATACTGTTTGCGGGCTCATGCGTATGCACCAAACCACAGCATACGTACATACCTACCTACTACATACATACCTACCTACTACATACATACATACATACATACATACATACATACATACATACATACATACATATTTAAACATCAGTCACGTCACTGTCATCAGTATACTCAATATTTATAACAGAGCAAGAATTACACATTTGTATGAGCAGTTCTATTTCAGTTTTAAAACTGTATGGGGATTTACAGCTGTGGAGTAACCTCTTTTCTATGACGTGTGTGTGAAAACACAAGAGAGAGAGAGAGAGAGAGAGAGAGAGAGAGAGAGAGAGAGAGAGAGAGAGAGAGAGAGAGAGAGAGATTACGTAAAGTGTTTGGTAGGGAAAGTCGGTCAATTGATGACTCATTGAATAAATAAATTATCAACATGAAACACAATAGGCATCTAACCGGAAGAACAGAATTTCAGACAGAATTCTTGACTTCCTTTCGATATAAATAAGAACTTGGCATAATAGTGTAATTGAGGATGACACAACTATTCTCTCGGCCGATCTGTTAAATAAGTGTGTGTTTGTGTTTGTTAAAGAGATGGAGAGACGTAGAGAGATAACGAGAGGGAGAGAAAAGGCAGGTAGGCTGTACAGGTCACGAGTTATATTCAATCAAACATATTCAATATGTGATAACTGCAATAAAAAAAAAAAAATTTAAATTAAAAAAAAAGTAAAATAAGGAATAAGGGAGATGAGGATTAAAGATCGAATTAAAATAATCGTGTTGAAATGAGGCAATACATTGTGAACGCAAAGATTTTTTTAACAAATCCTTACTCATGTCCACAGTTATGAATATGAACGACAATCCGCATTTAAGGAAAATCAATATGAGAATCGGTAGAAATAAAAAAGGTCGAGGAATCTTATTTTAAAGTTGTTTATTTGTAATATATCAGTAAATTATCGTCATTTACAGTTACTAGGGAGATTATTAAAAAAAAAGCATAAAGTACTGGACGCAGGATTTTAAAATAAATGACACGTTTATTAATTATATTTTGATCAAGCGAAAAATCTGCGCTCTTGGAGTATCCATCTGTATTTCAACAGTAATAAGGGAAGTCCGTATTTTTTGGAAATATCAATATATTTGGTCAGTTTGAAAAGTTACTGTTAAGCATTTGCAATTTTATTGTCAGCGTTAAATGAAATAAAAAAAAAAAGGGATTTTAGATCATTAACGAGAGAGAGAGAGAGAGAGAGAGAGGTCGCATATGACCTTTGTGCATCAATGCCAATATTCTATGTGTATTTTCACTATAATTTCTGACAACAATCTTAAAAATGTTTAAGGAAAACTTTTGTGTGTAGTTGCTTCGAAAAAAATGAACTTTATAAACTTCATGCATGATATAAGTTTTAAACGATAAGACCTGTGTAATCAATCATGGCCATAAAATGCATGGTGTATATAGGTAACCGAAAGTCGCAGTATTATAACTATAATTATTCAACATAATTGCTTTTGTTTTATAAACCGGAGGAACAGTTCAAATCACACAGAGAGAGAGAGAGAGAGAGAGAGAGAGAGAGAGAGAGAGAGAGAGAGAGAGAGAGAGAGAAATAGAGAGTGATGGGCGGGTGGACACAAGCCTGAGTGCACTACTTCCAAAAACAGAAATTCGGTCTGGGTATGTTCAATATAGTTTTATTTGTTAAAGATACTGAGTATAGGACTAAATGTTACAAAACGTCTGATATAATCTTTTTCTCTACCCAAGCGATTATGTTGAAGGTACATGCATTAACATATTCAAATAATATGGTGTCGATTATAAACATTTTCCACATATTGTTTTTACTACACAGAAAGTTCCGTTGGCAATAGGGATAGAGAGTTTCTCGGACTTTGAATTAAATGCCTGGTTTATTTATTTATTTATTTTTGCTGAAACAATTATTGTAATTAAGTTTCACGTGGGAAAATCATGAAGTCTCCGCCGTTAATTCCTTGACTACATAATTAGTTTTTCAGATCAATGACCTCACGTAAAATAAATGATAGAGGAAGATTACCCCTATAATTCTATTTTGCATTATTCTATTAGTATATGCTGTATATTCTATTTTGCATTATTCTATTAGTATATGCTGTATATTCTATTTTGCCTTTTCTATAAGTATATGCTGTATATTCTATTTTGCCTTTTCTATAAGAATATGCTGTATATTCTATTTTGCCTTTTCTATAAGTATATGCTGTATATTCTATTTTGCCTTTTCTATAAGTATATGTTGTATATTCTATTTTGCATTATTCTATTAGTATATGCTGTATATTCTATTTTGCCTTTTCTATAAGTATATGCTGTATATTCTATTTTGCCTTTTCTATAAGTATATGCTGTATATTCTACTTTGCCTTTTCTATAAGTATATGCTGTATATTCTATTTTGACTTTTCTATAAGTATATGCTGTATATTCTATTTTGCCTTTTCTATAAGTATATGCTGTATATTCTATTTTGCATTATTCTATTAGTATATGCTGTATATTCTATTTTGCCTTTTCTATAAGTATATGCTGTATATTCTATTTTGCCTTTTCTATAAGTAAATGCTGTATATTCTATTTTGCATTATTCTATTAGTATATGCTGTATATTCTATTTTGCCTTTTCTATAAGTATATGCTGCATATTCTATTTTGCCTTTTCTATAAGTATATGCTGTATATTCTATTTTGCCTTTTCTATAAGTATATGCTGTATATTCTATTTTGCCTTTTCTATAAGTATATGCTGTATATTCTATTTTGCATGATTCTATTAGTATATGCTGTATATTCTATTTTGCATGATTCTATCAGTATATGCTGTATATTCTATTTTGCATGATTCTATTAGTATATGCTGTATATTCTATTTTGCATGATTCTATTAGTATATGCTGTATATTCTATTTTGCATTATTCTATTAGTATATGCTGTATATTCCATTTTGCCTTTCTATAAGTATATGCTGTATATTCTATTTTGCCTTTTCTATAAGTATATGCTGTATATTCTATTTTGCCTTTTCTATAAGTATATGCTGTATATTCTATTTTGCCTTTTCTATAAGTATATGCTGTATATTCTATTTTGCATTATCCTATTAGTATATGCTGTATGTTCCATTTTGCCTTTTCTATAAGTATATGCTGTATATTCTATTTTGCCTTTTCTATAAGTATATGCTGTATATTCTATTTTGCCTTTTCTAAAAGTATATGCTGTATATTCTATTTTGCCTTTTCTATAAGTATATGCTGTATATTCTATTTTGCCTTTTCTATAAGTATATGCTGTATATTCTATTTTGCCTTTTCTATAAGTATATGCTGTATATTCTATTTTGCCTTTTCTATTAGTATATGCTGTATATTCTACTTTGCCTTTTCTATAAGTATATGCTGTATATTCTATTTTGCATTATTCTATTAGTATATGCTGTATATTCTATTTTGCCTGTTCTATAAGTATATGCTGTATATTCTATTTTGACTTTTCTATAAGTATATGCTGTATATTCTATTTTGACTTTTCTATAAGTATATGCTGTATATTCTATTTTGCCTTTTCTATAAGTATATGCTGTATATTCTATTTTGCCTTTTCTATAAGTATATGCTGTATATTCTATTTTGCCTTTTCTATAAGTATATGCTGTATATTCTATTTTGCCTTTTCTATAAGTATATGCTGTATATTCTATTTTGCCTTTTCAATAAGAATATGCTGTATATTCTATTTTGCCTTTTCTATAAGTATCTGCTGTATATTCTATTTTGCCTTTTCTATTAGTATATGCTGTATATTCTATTTTGCCTTTTCTATAAGTATATGCTGTATATTAAATTTTGCATGATTCTATTAGTATATGCTGTATATTCTATTTTGCCTTTTCTATAAGTATATGCTGTATATTCTATTTTGCCTTTTCTATAAGTATATGCTGTATATTCTATTTTTCCTTTTCTATAAGTATATGCTGTATATTCTATTTTGCCTTTTCTATAAGTATATGCTGTATATTCTATTTTGCCTTTTCTATAAGTATATGCTGTATATTCTATTTTGCATTATTCTATTAGTATATGCTGTATATTCTATTTTGCATTATTCTATTAGTATATGCTGTATTTTCTATTTTGCATTATTCTATTAGTATATGCTGTATATTCTATTTTACATTATCCTATTAGTATATGCTGTATATTCTATTTTGCATTATTCTATTAGTATATGCTGTATATTCTATTTTGCATGATTCTATTAGCATATGCTGTATATTCTATTTTGCATGATTCTATTAGTAGATGCTGTATATTCTTTTTTGCATTATTCTATTAGTATATGCTGTATATTCTATTTTCTATCATTCTATTAGTATATGCTGTATATTCTATTTTGTATTATTTTATTAGTATATGCTGTATATTCTATTTTGCATTATTCTATTAATATATGCTGTGTATTCTATTGTGCATTATTTTATTAGTATATGCTGTATATTTTATTTTCTATCATTCTATTAGAATATGCTGTATATTCTATTTTGCATGATTCTATTATTATATGCTGTATATTGTATTTTCTATTATTCTATTAGTATATGCTGTATATTCTATTTTGCATGATTCTATTAGTATATGCTCTATATTCTATTTTCTACTATTTTATTAGTATATGCTGTATATTCTATTTTGCATGATTCTATTAGTATATGCTGTATATTCTATTTTGCATTATTCTATTAGTATATGCTGTATATTCTATTTTACATTATCCTATTAGTATATGCTGTATATTCTATTTTGCATTATTCTATTAGTATATGCTGTATATTCTATTTTGCATGCTTCTATTAGCATATGCTGTATATTCTATTTTGCATGATTCTATTAGTAGATGCTGTATATTCTTTTTTGCATTATTCTATTAGTATATGCTGTATATTCTATTTTCTATTATTCTATTAGTATATGCTGTATATTCTATTTTGTATTATTTTATTAGTATATGCTGTATATTCTATTTTGCATTATTCTATTAATATATGCTGTGTATTCTATTGTGCATTATTTTATTAGTATATGCTGTATATTTTATTTTCTATCATTCTATTAGAATATGCTGTATATTCTATTTTGCATGATTCTATTATTATATGCTGTATATTGTATTTTCTATTATTCTATTAGTATATGCTGTATATTCTATTTTGCATGATTCTATTAGTATATGCTCTATATTCTATTTTCTACTATTTTATTAGTATATGCTGTATATTTATTTTGCATGATTCTATTAGTATATGCTGTATATTCTATTTTGCATTATTCTATTAGTATATGCTGTATATTCTATTTTACATTATCCTATTAGTATATGCTGTATATTCTATTTTGCATTATCCTATTAGTATATGCTGTATATTCTATTTTGCATGATTCTATTAGCATATGCTGTATATTCTATTTTGCATGATTCTATTAGTAGATGCTGTATATTCTTTTTTGCATTATTCTATTAGTATATGCTGTATATTCTATTTTCTATTATTCTATTAGTATATGCTGTATATTCTATTTTGTATTATTTTATTAGTATATGCTGTATATTCTATTTTGCATTATTCTATTAATATATGCTGTGTATTCTATTGTGCATTATTTTATTAGTATATGCTGTATATTTTATTTTCTATCATTCTATTAGAATATGCTGTATATTCTATTTTGCATGATTCTATTATTATATGCTGTATATTGTATTTTCTATTATTCTATTAGTATATGCTGTATATTCTATTTTGCATGATTCTATTAGTATATGCTCTATATTCTATTTTCTACTATTTTATTAGTATATGCTGTATATTCTATTTTGCATGATTCTATTAGTATATGCTGTATATTCTATTTTGCATTATTCTATTAGTATATGCTGTATATTCTATTTTGCATTATTCTATTAGTGTATTCTGTATATTCTATTTTGTATTATTTTATTAGTATATGCTGTATATTCTATTTTGCATTATTCTATTAATTTATGCTGTGTATTCTATTTTGCATTATTCTATTGGTATATGCTGTATATTCTATTTTCTATTATTCTATTAGTATATGCTGTATATTCTATTTTCTATTATTCTATCAGTATATGCTGTATATTCTATTTTGCATGATTCTATTAGTATATGCTCTATATTCTATTTTCTATTATTTTATTAGTATATGCTCTATATTCAATTCTACATGATGCTATTAGTATATGCTGTATATTCTATTTTGCATGATTCTATTAGTATATGCTGTATATTCTATTTTGCATGATTCTATTAGTATATGCTGTATATTCTATTTTGCATGATTCTATTAGTATATGCTGTATATTCTGTTTTGCATGATTCTATTAGTATATGCTGTATATTCTATTTTGCATGATTCTATTAGTATATGCTGTATATTCTATTTTGCATGATTCTATTAGTATATGCTGTATATTCTATTTTGCATGATTCTATTAGTATATGCTGTATATTCTATTTTGCATGATTCTATTAGTATATGCTGTATATTTTATTTTGCATGATTCTATTAGTATATGCTGTATATTCTATTTTGCATTATTTTATTTTGCCTTATTCTAATTTGCATTATTCTATAAGTATATGCTGTATGTTCTATTTTGCATTATTTTATTTTGCATTATTCTATTTTCTATTATTCTATTAGTATATGCTGTATGTTCTATTTTGCATTATTTTATTTTGCATTATTATATTTTGCATTATTCTATTAGTATATGCTGTATGTTCTATTTTGCATTATTTTATTTTGCATTATTCTATTAGTATATGCTGTATGTTCTATTTTGCATTATTCTATCAGTATATGCTGTATATTCTATTTCGCATTATTCTATTAGTATATGCTGTATGTTCTATTTTGCATTATTTTATTTTGCATTATTCTATTAGTATATGCTGTATGTTCTATTTTGCATTATTCTATCAGTATATGCTGTATATTCTATTTTGCATTATTCTATTAGTATATGCTGTATGTTCTATTTCGCATTATTCTATTTTACATGTTCTATGTGTGTAGGATGTAATTCTTGATTGCATCTTTTACATCTGCCAATATTCCTTACTGAATTTGTTAAGTATGCCTTTACAATACTGCAATTTCGTGTCTTCAGATTGTGTGTAAGTGATTTTATGTGCATTTGTTATTATACATGGTAACATTTTTAATTGTGTCTTTCCAAATCTAAATTTTCTCTTCGCAATTGACAGATTTCATTTTATAACACAGTGTTAAGTATCACACTGGTAAAACATTCACACACTGAATGATACATGTAGCGCAATGAAAGTTGTAAGCTGGCTGTTAGCATGACGCAAGATGCAATAGTTATCATGACTCAAGATGCAATAAATTAATGCCCCATTATGACAACAGAGGGCTCCGTGATGTCGGAATGAAAATAGTGACGCCGGTCAGGTATAATGCACATTCTAATTATAACGGACTGAACAACAGATTCGACCTGCCGTGTCTCAACAACAACGTAGTATTTGATGAATAATAAGACAATATAAATGCTTCCTTCTTCCAAAGTATTGGCTTTTGGTTGCTTTTTTAAAAAGAACACAGGTGAAGTATTTAGAAGGAAACAACTTCACCTTCACCGTTTGTTAGTAGTTTCCAGTATAATCTCGTTTTCTTATTCATGTTTGTGTGTGTGTGTGTGTGTGTGTGTGTGTGTGTGTGTGTAATGTCATTGTTTTAGATTGACTATCATATCGCAAATTTGTTACCAAGAGAAGTGAATATAAATAAGGCTTTTTTAAAAAGTTCAACGCTCTCCCCAATCCTATAAGTGATAAATCTACCTGGCTTCAAACATCTCTCTCTCTCTCTCATGTTTACATATTGTGGCCTTTATATATATATATATATATATGTATATATATATATATATATATATATATATATATATATATATATATATATATATATATATATATATATATATATATATATATATATATATATGAAATCAAGGACATATATTAGCAAGATATGTCCTTGCTGAAAATATAGTCACCATGACAACAGTACTGATCAAAGACATTCGACGCATTGCTTGGTCAGAAACGTACGATTTTATTTCTATAAGCTTGTGCTAGCCTTGCAAAACAGCCATTTAATTTCATGTACCCATACATACTCTAAATCATGTACCCATACACTCTAAATCATGTACCCATACATACTCTAAATCATGTACCCATACATACTCTAAATCATGTACCCATACATACTCTAAATCATGTACCCATACATACTCTAAATCATGTACCCATACATACTCTAAATCATGTACCCATACATACTCTAAGTAATGTACCTATACATACTCTAAATCATGTACCCATACATAATCTAAATCATGTACCCATACATACTCTAAATCATGTACCCATACATACTCTAAATCATGTACCCATATATACTCTAAATCATGTACCCATACGTACTCTAAATCATATACCCATACTTACTCTAAATCATGTACCCATACATACTCTAAATCATGTACCCATACATACTCTAAATCATGTACCCATATATACTCTTGATGATCCGTTTCAAACCAAACAATTAGTCGAATTCCAGTGGGATTGATTACGTGAATAACTTCACAAGAGAGCATCATGTGACAGATTTTAAATTAAGAAAAAGCATTTGGAAAATATTTATGACACAATGATGTTTAACTGGTTTATGAGATTAAATCAACACTTAGGATTATTCATATATTTTTCATTCTTTGTTCACAGCTATAAAAATAAAATATAAATAAAAGCATACTTCTTACTCAGTAATATGATAATCATACACTATTTATAAAAGTTTTGTATTTAGCAAGACATTTATTTCAAAAATTAAATTTAAGAATCATTATTGATTTCTTAACAAAGTTTCATGTGTCAAATTCAGTACTTCACAAAATAGTGTACATAAGCAAAACACTGTTTCAGCGAGGAATGTTTCGCTTCCAATTATGTCACAACACCTTGGATTGCTTTCTTGTATCCATTGTGTAGTGCTTATGCTTGTAGTGTATGCGCTGTGTTGTGTTCATGCATGTAGCGCATGCTCAGTCGTTTTCACCTATAGTGCAGTAAAGAAAGTTATATTCTTTACTGTTGCTAATGCTGGTAGAAACGTCCATACTGCGGACAAAAGCAAAACAGTTTTCTCATTGAAAGAAGTCATGAGTGATGACAAAGTTATTGAGGAATTTTGTCTTAATTCCGCATCAATGATTCAAAATGCTGGCACAAGTGCTGTAGATATTATGGAGCTACAACCAGTAGAGTCTGATAGTCAATCAGATGAGATCAACAGTGAGGGTCCTGAATACCTTGATACAGAGGATGCGGTAGTGTTAGGTGATTGGTATCCAGATAAAGTGAGCACATATGCCGAGGTCTACAAACAACTGCCCAAAGAAGAATTCACAAATAGAATCCTTGTCGATTTTAACTCAGATGATGTCAAGATCGAGGAACTTAGGCAGATCATGTTTGATACGGTGAAGGGAACAAAGGATTTTCCGCTGGGGATTAATGCCGGGTTAAAACGGCGCTTACACACTCGAAGTGGTGAATCGGTTGCAGTCAAATCAGCCAAAGATATTTACGGTCTCCTATCATATTTGGAGGGTGAAGAGTTATATGTTGTAAGCGATATGATTACTTCATCAAAAAGTGTTGTTCGTCAATCTCGTCCGCTTAGTCAGAGTCAAAACAGAACTCAATATACTCCTTGTACACCAACGCGGTCAACGTTGTTGACAACTACTTCAATTGGAGACACCGAAGTACTGTATTCGTCACAGAATCAAGCTTCAAAGTGTGAGTTTTTGCCACTGATTGAAGAACTAAACAAAACTATTTGCTGTTTGAGGGCCGAACTACTTGTACTAAAAGAGAATCAAGCATACATAGAGTCTGTCATAGCCGATAGGTTTAAAAAACTGAATCAATCGATCAATAAAATGTCATTGCGCATTGAGAAGGTTGAAACAAAGATCAGTAATTGTCAAGTAAAAATAAGTAGTTTACAGCTCCCAGTTTCGGCGAAAAGCTTGAACAAAGATGTTACTAATAGTGGGCAGCCCACATCTAAGTAAGATTTAAATGTGAACAGCTTGAATAAAGATGTTACTGATAGAGAGCAGCTCACAACCTCTGATAGAAATTCTACAGTTGCTGGTATAGCTAATGGCAGCGCAACTTCAACTTCGACTACTAATGGTAGCACAACTTCAACTTCGACTACCAAATCAAGTACGTCAAAGGGGTCACAAAGTTCAGTTGCTATTGTATCTAAACACGATTCAAACGTGAACAATACAAAGTATTTCAAGAACATATCCTCAAAGACTTACAGTCCAGCACTCAATGACCAATGCAACAATAAGACAAATAAACATGTTATAGAAATAGATTCCGAGGGAGATATATCCAAAAGTATAGTTTCTAACAATGCTGTCATAGATTCGGTTGGAAATGTGCCCAATTTCGCCACACATAGTTTAAGTAGCAATAATGTTCATGGTTGCTCAAGTATTCCTGTCAGAATCACAATTTCTTCAAGTCACAATGTCGAAAAACACCAATATGTGCAGAACGTAGATGGTGGTAAGGATTGTAAATAGCTGATAATGATAATAATGATAATAATGGCTTCATTGGAGCATTCAGAATGCGAACCAAACAATTCTTTGTAGGTAACATTGATCCCTCAGTGGATAAGGATGCAATTTAAAAATTTCTTGTCAAACGTGGTTTTGAACCTACTTATATAAGAATTATGAAAAGCAAACGACCAGGCTCCATTTCTGCTAGAATAAATGTAAAATACTCTTCAGACCTAGGGAAGTTTTCAGAAAAGGCATTTGGCCTAAAGCGGTTTATTGCAGAAGATAGTTAACCAATAAGCAATGGAACAATGATGATTATTACCAGGAAGAATCGGTTGAATAAGCAGTCATGCCAATTCCCTGTTATATATTAGTTTGTTTGTCTTTATCCAACATAAGTATAGTTGGGTTTAATCTAAGTATACTTTCATGGAATGCCACGGGCATTATGTCAAGTACTTTTTATCTTAGTCAGGTACTATCAGAACAACATATTGATATATGTGGCATTTCCGAACATTGGCTATTTCAGGAACAACTTAGGTTCTTACACTCTGTCGATCCTAACTATTTGTCTACTGCCACTGTTGACCAGGATACGATTTGGCCTTTACGCCGAATCAGTGGAAAGGGTGGTGTGGCCATCTTGTGGCATACTAAATACAATAATGATATTAATCTTTTAGAGATAGATGATGATCGCATAGTTGACATCAGATTAAGATTAGCTTATAATACATTTGTATTTTTCATTCAGGTTTACTTACCGTGTCATGGATATCCTACTGTAATCTACTCTGATTATATAGAAAAACTACACAGTCTTTACAATCTGTATTCAGATTATGGTATTGTTATCCTTATGGGTGATTTTAACTCCAATCGATGTTCGTACACAAAGGACACGAGAAGTAAAATGCTGCATTCTTTTTTGGTTCGCAACAATATATTTTCTTTAAGCACTGTTGACTTTTGCAAAGGTTCCAGCTACTCATATGTTTCATATTCTGGTGCAAGTAAGTCTCTAATTGATCACATCATTTTTGATACTTCAAAGATAGATATGGTCAAAGATGATAATTGATGATGATGCTTTAAATTTTCCAAATCACAGACCTATATTTGGATCTTTTGTATTTCAGTCTTACAAGATGTGTGACTCCAACTTCTATCGTTTGAAGTACAATTGGAAAAAAACTGACCCTAGCAAAAGATATGAATATGCGCAAGAATTAGACCGTTTGTTAGAGTGCTACAAGACGTTTATTCCAATAAACAAGAAGCATATTGATTTATTGCATACCAAAATAGTTTAGGCTATAGCTCTTGCGAGCAGAAATAAGCTCCCAATTTCAAAATTCAAACCCTTATTAAAGCCCTACTGGAATAATGATTTGAAGGTATTGCATAAAACCATGATTAAAAGCAGGCAAGACTGGGTTCAAAATGGAAAAGATAATGATCGAATAGATATATTTTTTGTCCGTTACAAAAATGCGAAAACAACCTTTCGAAAACTTCACAGAAAATATATGTCAGATTATTTTAAGCAAGAAAATGATGACATTGATAAGTTTGCAGAGGTAGATCAAAACCAGTTTTGGAGAGTCATCAATTTACGAAAACATAAATCTAAAAGACCGTTTGAAATGCAATTTAGCGATAGCAATTCAACTCTATGCTGATATTTGTGCATGTTCCTGATCAACTAAAAGATCTGATAGTAACGCTTTTTAAGGGAGGAAATAAAACAAAAAGTGATCCGAATAATTATCAGGCTATAACGCTTCTACCAGTTATTTGTAAGGTTTCTGAAAAGATTTTAATAAATAGGATACATAATGATCTTAAGTTTTCTGAGTTTTCAATTAATCCTCTACATGGTGGCTTTCAGAAGGGTCTGGATTGTAACATGACCTCCCTTTTAGTCCATGAACTAGTTTGTTACGCTAATGAAAATCAAAGCAAGTTGTATGCACCTTTTCTTGACAAAGAGACAACTTTTGACAACGTATGGCATGATGGTTTATTTTACAAATTATATCATATTGGTATCAATCCCAGAATATGGAAAGTGATTGTCAGCTTATACTCCAATATGTATAGCAGAGTTATTCGTTCCAAAAGAATTTCTCGAAAATTTCTTGTTTTAAAAGGAACACGCCAAGGTGGGATATTATCCCCGTGGCTTTACATTGTGTTTATAAAGAAACTTCTTGATGTTTTATCAACGTGTAAGCATGGTTTTGTGTTTTTTTGATAACCCCTGCCCGTGTCCTGCTGTAGCAGATGATATGCTTCTTTTAAGTCTTTCGAAGTCAGGTTTGGATCAGTTACTGATTAAATGTAACGAGTACTCCATAAAGTGGAGTTGTGGATATAATTCCAAGAAAACCAAAATTATAGTTTTCAACGAAAGCTCATCTGACTACAAAAGAAACCATAGGCAATGGTTCTTGGGTTCTGAGAGCGTTCAAGAAACAGAGTCATGCAGACATTTAGGTGTCAACTTGTCAAAGTATAGCAGAACAGATACCAAACTTAAAGAGGCTAAAGATAAACTTGTAAGTTCGTGTTTCAGTTTTATTGATATTGGAGTAAATAAGAATGGATTTAATCCGCTCACAGCTAAGATTGTATATGAAACTATTGCAATAGATTGTATATGAAACTATTGCATACCCCGAGCGTTATATGGTTGTGAAACTTGGTTTAACACAAGCCTTCAGAATATACTTGTACTAGAGAGAGGCCATCGATTTTGCGCTAAGCATATACAAGGTATCTCTCGATATACACGAACTGACGTTGCGTTAAGCCTATTAAGTATTTTACCCATTGAAGCTTACATTGATATATAAAAAAAATTTCTTTGAGCAACTTTCCAGGCTCTCTGCAGCTTATTTTGCAAAACAAGTATTTTTACTCCGTCTCTTTAGCTATCAGATCCCAAGATTGCAAGTTAAACAAACAGAAACGTATAAACTGCTGGATAAATTTAATCTAAAAGACGTTATAGAATCGTACATTCGTCAAGTTCGATTCCCGGTTAATAAATCTGAATGGAAAAGTATTGTTAAATTCCAAGTCCGTCTGTTATATGAAAATATTTTGAAATGTAGATTTTATGAAGATATTTCACTTAGTCGATTTCAGAAGTTATTGCTTAATGGCAGTTTGATTCCCTCTGTAATATGGGAAGTAGGAAAAAGATTTCCAAGATCTCTTGAGTCATGTCGGCTTGTTGCCAATATCGTGACTAAACTTGTTTCATCTCAGGAAGAAACTGCGTGTACTCGTTGTCAAACAGTCTGCATTTCAGGCGTTGATCATTTTCTATCCGTAAGTAGTTTTCTTACACAAGACCGTGACAAGTTTTGGTGTCATATTATTGACACATTTGGGGTGCATGTTTACGTGCACTTAGATTCAATGTCCAGTATTGATTTGGTAAATACTCTCTTAGGAATGATGACTCATGATCTGTTAAGTCTTTTAAGCAATGAACAACTGATGTATTTCCATCTCATATGTATTTTAACTGTTGCTTCCATGTGGAGAAAATATACAACAAACCTTTGACTTATCGATGCTGATAATGAGTTAAAGCTTTGTCAGTAACTATAGTTTAGTGTATTAACACCATATATTCTGTGCAGTTCATCATTGGTTGTATTTACATCATGGCAATAGAAAACGATCCCAATACTTTTTATATGAAGGAAGAAATTACAGCATTTGATAAAGAATTTTGTAATAAGTATATTGTGTTTATCTCTAATGTTAATGAGATTTGCTGATACTTCAGTGTGTGTTGCTAACTGTTTAAGATTTAGTAATGCTAATCATTGAATTATTTTCTGAAATTTTATTTTCATTTTGCTGTAGAAGGACATCTTCAAAGCTACTTTGCAACTGTGCCAGTTGTTTTCACTTAAATGGTAATACCACTGTTATAATGTGTAGAAAAACAAATGCTGAAAACAAATTATGACCCGACTATATATCAAGTTAATTTTGCACCATATATGAATTTACTTACGCATGACCATTTGTAAATGTATGTTATTTCTAACATCTAATTTCTGTTACGTTCCATTTTTGCTGTATTCTTTATACCGTTGATTGTACTCTTCGTAATACACGGAGGAAATCAATCAATCAATCATTCAATCAATCAATCTCTCTCGTGTTTACATATTGTGGCCTTTATATATATATATATATATATATATATATATATATATATATATATATATATATATATATACACTCTAAATCATGTACCCATACATACTCTAAATCATGTACCCATACATACTCTAAATCATGTACCCATACATACTCTAAATCATCCATATCAAACCAAACAATTCGTCGAATTCCAATGGGATTGATTACGTGAATAACTTCACAAGAGAGCATCATGTGATTTAAAAAAAAAGCATTTGTAAAATATTTATGAGAAAATGATGTTTAACTGGTTTATGAGATTAAATGAACACTTAGCATTGTTCAATATTTTTCATTCTTTGTTCACAGCTATAAAAATAAAATAGAAATAAAAGCCAACATCTTACTCAGTAATATGATAATCATACAGAATTAATAAAAGTGTTATATTTAGCAAGACATTTATTTCAAAAATTAAATTTAAAAATCATTATTGATTTCTTAACAAAGTTTCATGTGTCAAATTCAGCACTTCAAAAAATAGTGTACATAAGCAAAACACTGTTTCAGCGAGGAATGTTTCGCTTCTAATTATGTCACAACACCTTGGGTGTTCCATAAATAAAATAAACAAACGTACACAAGTAAAAAAAAAAAAAAAAAAAGAAAAAAAAAATATTTTGATCTAAATACTTGAAACAAAGTGTGTGTGTGTGTGTGGGGGGGGGGCAACAGGCGGTTGCAATGTTGCAGATAGGTATAACCACTTGTCACAATAGCAGCTAACTAAAACACCATTTTTCCGCTATACTTGCGGTTTACATGAAATGCCTCAAACAATAAAAATAAAATACAATTAAATAAAGTAAAATATACAAATAGTGTCAAGGAGTCTGAGTGTCAGCGTAGGCTCTATGTGTAATTTCATTAGATCGATATCGCAAATTCCTACGCATTTTATTAAATATATACTTATTTGAAACCGATTCAATCTCATAAAGGCTTATATGTATATATATATATATATATATATATATATATATATATATATATATATATATATATAGAAAGAGAGAGAGAGAGAGAGAGAGAGAGAGAGAGAGAGAGAGAGAGAATATAATATTCAACTTCCTCCCGGATTCCATGGTCAGAAAGCGAAAAACCTGTAAATCTCTTACATATATTTTAAATACCGACAACTTATGAAATAAATTTGTCGAATTTTCAGCCAGTAATTTCGAATAAGCTATATATACAGGCAGAACGCACGGACGGACAGAAGGATGGAATCATTAAACCCCTGACACTGAAGCGTGTTCTAGATCATGATATACATGGATATTTATGTGTGTATCTATATCTAATGATTATTCGATTTTTGGTGAGACTGTAAAGAACAATCCCTGATCCCCAGATCAGCCCTGTAAAGAGGAATAAATACATATCTTCCCAAAAGAAAGATGGCTTCCATGCACCAACGTCTGATGCTTTCAAGCGGAATAAGCCAAGAGTGAGGAAACCGAACCTAAAGAAATCCCTGCCCTTTACCTGTAAGAAATTGAAGTTTTTCCACGGAATGCTCATTAGAAAGAAAATCACAGACAAAGTCTAGCATTAATATTAGCCCTGCCATGCCTATTGAGCCAGAGGATGTGATGGAATTTAGTAAAATAACTCAGACTTGTCAACTCTTATGCAGCCTTTTTGCAAAGTACGGGTGCTTATGTTAAAGTACCCTACCCGAAAGATAAAATCCCAAAATTACACAACATTGGCCGTATGTATTATGACAAAGCCAACTTTCACTTTACTTTGGTTGTGTTTTCACACAAATATCAAACTAACACTTCACTATGATAGTACTTTATATATATATATATATATATATATATATATATATATATATATATATATATATATATATACATATATATATATATGCTTTTGATTTATGTGATCATGACGGAAAATTTGCAATCATACTGTTTAAAACACTTAACGTCCATCAGTATCAACACAGGTTTGGAGGGATAATTTATCGAACTAGCTCCCCGGTCTACTGACCGAGGAACTAGTAGCCAAATTTGCAGTAATATTTTACATACTTGGCATACCACATTTACATTGTTGCACAGATTAAAGGCTAATTGCTTCAGTCGGACTATACTTACACTGATGTCCTTTTCCTGACGAAATGAAATCCTGGCACAAGCAAGTGGAGCCGTTTTCTTCAAGAGCCGGCGACATTTATTTAGTATGGTTGAAATGCGATGGTAGCCGATGAATCCCTAGGTCGGTTAAACGTGGTAAGTTTCTTTAAATAAATGAATCTAATCGTTTTCGTCAATATTTGTGTGCATGTTTTGTAGATCAGTCACCTTGCAAATTTAAATTTCTTTTGGTATCATGAAACAACTAATAATGTAGTTGTGCTTTAATTGAGTAATAATGAAAATGGAGGAAATGTGGAATCAAATAAAATGAAAAATAGATCAAACTCGAATACTAGAAAGTCAAGCATTCAATTCTTATAGCAAAATGAAAGAAAATGAACGGATCATGTATGCAAAATTGGAAAAAAACAAGAAATCGTAAACGGAAATCAATGAAAATGTTAACAAATCAAAAGAAAAAAAAATCTTATGAAGGGTCTAGAGCGTTTAAAAGGAACAAATATGACCTATAGTAAATCATACAATTAATTACGAAAAACATCAGCTGCAAATATAGTCTTTCTCAGTGTCCCAGCAACAGTGTAGACCCATAGGTTTATTGTTATTCTGCCAAAGTTTATATAGGTCTAGATAATTTATATTATATGATTCAATGGCAACATACAGCACGACTTATTGGATTTTTGGCTCTGAATTTTATAGTTTAGATATATGAACCAAGAAAACAAAAACACACACACACACATATATTATTTCCCACACAAAAAACACCTGCAATAGTTACAAAACATCTTATATATATATATATATATATATATATATATATATATATATATATATATATATATATATATATATATATATCTATATATATATATATATATATATGCCACTATTCATAATTTACATTTTGCGAATACTGTGTTTTATTCGCGACTACACTGATTCACAAAGGTGGCGCAGACAATTCTTGCGACTTTGCGTTCAAATGAATATAGGGGATCGACCATTTAATTTACGGGGTGAGGGAGCTGGACTTTTCATTCGAGTCTGGATTTTTTTTTCTCCTTACAATCTTAATATAATTGATACATACATTTTTTATTGTTGCTGTAAATCAGAGCAAGAAGTCGATTGTCAAGCTATATGAGAGCAGCAATATTTTTCTTCAAAAAACATCCTAGGTCCCCAACCCCCCAAATTAAATGGTCGGTCCCTAAACTGTATGCATCAGTTCTCACTCTTAAAAGGTGTAAATGCAATTTTAACATTTTTAATCGTAATAAATAAGAAAATAACATTTCATGGAAAATATACACATCTCAGCAATCGACAGAATGTAAACTGTCATTTTTACAAGAAGCAACTTATAACACGTACTCTCGGACAGCACAGCCAGTGGAGATCTTCTGAGGTATAGGCAACCGGAGAACCATAATCCCCGGGCCATTGATGGGAGAAAAGGAACCTTGCACATGGCGGCATCATCGAGCTACTCTGTGTACCAGACTGATGTAAATCAAGTTAGGTTTGCATTCTTCCAGATGGAAAGTCCTTAGTCTCAACTGGAATTCGACTCTGCCTGCCTGCCTGTCTGTTTTTCTCCCTCATGGTTCAGCATCCTGGGACTCGTCCTAACTGTCGTGACATACAGCTAATGACACTATATGGGATTGGTAATATAACTTGTGTGGGGTAAAGTCACTGACTCATAGTCCTTATGGGTTTTTCTGTTCGGCTGATAAAAGATAATGGAGTTTAAATGGTTTCAAAATAATTTAAGGAATTGTTTTATGCGTTTGTTGTCGTTCCTTATAATAATTGTTTAAACACGAAAACGTAAGCTCACTTTCGTTACTTTATAGGCATCATAACATGAACATGAATGAGGCGACATCCGGCTTCGTTTTTCTCAAAAGCCAGCATTCAGTTTACATATTGTCCTGCCCTCGAGTTTCCGTACTTTGTCAGATTCACAATACCCACTTAATAGCTGAATTAATAGGAGATAAGTATCTCCACAAAATATGTTGTTCTGAAAGCATAAGTCAAGGACGAAAGAAATCCTTATAATTTAAAATTAGCGGGAACTCGGTTGAATAAATTTCAACTATTCAATAGCCGCTCGTTCGATGCGTTCAAATATGGTTAAGATAAAGAAAAATTACAGTACACTAGGATGCACTGTCACAGCCAAACAAAATAAACGAAATGAATACATAAATATATAAATAAAGCATACACTTGAAGTACTAACTACCAGGATGCGTTGATATTTTATATTTCAATCAGTATTTGCTTGATTACTTAAAATTTTACTAAGAATGATATGAAATTGCCAGCAGCATAAGTTTATCTGAATATCCATCTACAAGTTAACTTGGGAATCAATCTCTATTTCGTCAATGTAACTGGATGATGCTTGCCTCCCTAAGTTAATATGTTAACTCCTTGCATCACGTGGGAGTATTAAGTCAATCACGGACAGTAACTCGGGTAAAATATGTCCAAATTGTGCTTAATCTAGCAATATATCCAAGATCTTGTTTAATTGCAAATTCACTGAAAATTTGGTTGGAATTATTAAAAATGTAATTGCTTAAGTATTCACAATTCATTGATATATTTTACTTCGATGAAGGACAATATCTTTGAATAAAATAACAAAAATTGACGGACAATCGCACTGATCGGGCATCCTATAAATGAATATACTATTTTATTATTATAATCAAAAATGGTGCAACCGGAGTATTTTATAAATAACCCCGTTATTCGTCGATAATGAGACATTACTTAAAACAGCACGCTAATCTGGAAGTTTTTTTCAGCAATTTTGAGAAAGAGCTTGACAGATAATTTGATTAAATTTTAAACAAAAAACAGCGTTTGAAAGTTGTTAGGTTGTAAGAAATTCGGGGATCAAAACTCTCGAAACAGATAAAAATGTTAAATGCGGGCATAATGAAGAATCAATATTGATGTATATATCAGAATCAGATGTGGATTATATTCAAAAGTGCCATGTTTATTTGCAATGGTTGAAGCTGAGTGCACTTTCTTTGTTAATCGTATCGCTATACTCGAACTTGCCGACCATTTAGCGTAGTCTATACTTTTGAGGTTCGCGCATATCACGTGACTTTGTAAAAATGCTGCTTTAACGAGTGTTTAAGTTGTTACAACTTCCTTTTGGATTTTGTACCATGCATATACTTGAATATACAACTGCTTTTTGAGTGAAACAAGGAAAATAACGGATATAACATGATAATTCCATAATAGGTAAGATTCAAATAGATCATTTTCCTTGTCAAAATGTTGCACATAGTATTTAAAATGGCTTTCAAATAATCTTTGTGTAAAAAAAAACTTCATTTTTATTCCATATCCGTAAAGTCTCATGCTGCATCTTGTATTAATTTCCAATCATTTAAATTATTGAAGTTTATCCTTTCTATACTTTTTTTCCTTTTATATGTCAGCGAGAACTGACTGCTGCTGTCAACAATTAGAGACTGACTAAAATTACTGAAAACCTATTGGTAATTTTAGGCGTATACAACTTATATTCAGGAAGAAGCAAACGGTGTGCACATTGTATGTTTTAACCAGTTATAAATATCAGGGACCACCTCTTACATTGTAGGACTAATACATGTACCGGATAAATAGTCACGACCAAAATCATAAATGTAAAATATAACTGGGCAAATAAGGCGTAAAGAATAATATGTTCATGTATCTGATACTTTTCTAATGGCAACATACTTTCTAAAGATGAAGATTACACACATATGGAGCACAAACTCTTTGGTCCCCTGCCTATGCAGCAGACTTCAACATGTATTGTCTTGGTTTGGTGACCTACATTTTTACGAATAGGATAAATGCCAAATGATACGACGAAAAATACATTATCGCACCACTCTGTAAATAAAAACGTCACTCTTCTTCAAAAAAGGAGAAGTAACAGGCCTTATAACTTATCATAATCGATGAATAATGAAATACACATTGTAAATCGAAACGACGCCTTTTTTCCTCAACCTTCACTATATTTTACCCTCTAGGGTGCTAAAACAAGATGTATGTGTGATATTTGGACACTTGAAAAGTGCATATCTTTAAAATATTTTATATTTATGCATATTTATACGGACAACACGCTAATTTAAAAATAAATATCAGTGTATTTCTTTATGAGCAAGATCAGACAAAGATATAAACTTATTTTCACATAAACTAACGCAAACATTGGGCCTTCAACATAATGTATCAGATATAATCCCCTCAACTTTGAAAGCAACATCTTAGAACATCTGGGGATTAATTATTGGAAATAGAGTTGATTATTGTTTTCCAGGTTTGTGGGATTGTTTCTAAGCAATGTATTTCCGACTGAAAAAGAAAGAAAAGAAATACACGCTTCAACACAATATCCGTTTCTTATACTCAAACGTTGACCAATTGTTGGCAGGTCGATAAAATATATATATATATATATATATATATATATATATATATATATATATATATATATATATATATATATATATATGCGTGTGTATGTGTGTGTTTATAATGACACAAAACTTTTAACGTCGCAAATACAAAACAGTTTACCCAACGTTTCGAGCTAAACAAGCTCTTCATAAGAGGAAGGAACAATTTACAGCCACAAAACAAACACTAAACACAAAAGCCAAGAAGAATTAATGTTCCAATGTCGGATAAATGAATAAACAAAAGATAAACAATAGAAGAAATAAAGAAGACAACATTAAAAAACGGTGAACTACATACCTACGTCATGGTGCTGAACAAACTTGTGTAAAATAATTCAAAAAAGTGTTTATCATCCTATCATGCAGAGGACCAAAGTGTGTGTCTGTGTGTGTGTGTGTGTGTGTGTGTTGCATCAACTGGAGTTTCATTTTTGCCATTTATCACATAGTTGGTATACTAATATTCTCTATTCTCTTTACTGATTGGCTGTGACCATGGGAGCTTTCTTTACCACTTTTTTTTATTACTATCAACATTTTGGCGGCTATCTAATCGACTGCCCAAGAGGCATTGAGATAAAAGGTTACGTCTGTCGGAATAGGGCCAATTTACCCCACAGGGGTTCGTTACAAATAGAATTAAGGGTATCAATCAATAGATACAGCCAAACAGGGTTGGAGTGGGGTATAAACCTATAACAGGGACGCCACTCAATGATAAGCATGGTTTAAAAGATCTTTATGATACAAGTCCATATTTCAAGTCTGATCAAAGTCAGATCATAAATATGACTTCAGGTGGAGCAACTAGCTCAGAAAATCATATGCAAGATCACCTAATTGGTATGTGTGGATCTCGCTCATTACCAAACTCATTAAAAATCTTGATGATATAAGCACATTTTCCAAGTTTCATCAAACTCAGATTAGAAATGTGACATCAAGAGCCAGATGCATAATAACCTCATTAGTATGCATGGATCTCGCTCATTATCAAACTCGTTTGAGACCTCAATGATACAAGCATATATTCCAAGTTTGATCAAAATTGGATCAGAAATTTGGATTGCAGAGTGCTAACAAAGCTCACCAATCAACTGCAAGATCACCTCATGAAAGAGCATGGATGTTGCTCGTTATTTATCTCATCCTAGATAAACCAATATTCCAAGTTAGATTGATATCGAATCAGAAATATGGACTCCAGAGTGGTAACAAGCAGGTGTTGATGGACAACGCACGATTCACGACGGGCGTCAAGCGATGAACGTATGGCAACACAATGAGCGCACTTGGCCTTATGAACAGGTGAGATAAAAATGACGAATACAGTAACAAGAGGATCCTTACAGAGTTCACCATTGCATAACTATTTGTTAGTTAAGGAGGATTAATATCATTTCATGTTGAGCAGTACAATGAAGAAAGTACCGCTGAAAAAGATATTTAAAAGCCCTTATTCATAGGTGTCATGAGAAAAGGTTAAATGTTACACGAGCTACAGTTTGCAAAAAACTGGTTTCTTTCTCCTCATAATGTCTTACTGTCTCACAAGTCCTGCCATTTCAATACACTTTCCTCGCCCTAATATTAACATGTCAAGCAAAATTAATAAATGTTTGTTTACGCAAACTCAGTAGTTAGGTCCCCTTTCAAGTACATGTTTAGATCCCAAACTATGCCTTCAATTTTGCATAATATAATTATAATTTTTAAGTCTCTATTTTCTTCTAGTTTAGACATTCAGAATTAAGCTGCACATCAAGCAGTTTATAATTTGGCCTTTACATAAAGTAACAATGAAACACATTGTGTTAATACTTACAATAACAAGTGTCCCTGTAGACATGTATTTTGAAGATTGTTGATGATGCTGGGACAACAATTGTATAGTTTTACTTAGACTGAGAATCTGACAGGTAGATCAGAATGTTTTGAAGAAAAGTTTTCAAGCTACTAACGGTCAAGCTGGTCGAGGAGGCAAAACCTCCAATTTGAAATTTAAAAATAAAACCCAGCTCACAGAAAATTTCCAAACTTATTGCCATGTTCAATGAATTGCATTATTTTGCAATAGATCATTCAGAAGAAGCACAGGCCATTTGATCCCTTCAGTGGTAATAAAGACAAAACCAATATTATTTCTGTGTGTTGCTAATTGTGATATTGGAAATATAAGATTTTCCACAAATTTTAAAATATTTTCATCTAATACTATACATAAATAAATAATACAATACATACATAAATACAATGGAATTAAAATCAAGCTAAAGTTACTGTTTGATGCATTAAAAAATCTTTCTAGACAGCATTTGCAGCGCCTGTTGTTTTACAAATAGAAGTAACTCTTCAACACTGGAAAGGAAGGTTATTTAAAAAAGGGAATAAATAAGGTAACATCTCCATATCGATACAAACATTCTTTCTTGAATAGTTGAAATAATATGATTTTCAAGATGGCCACCATGGCAGCCATATCAGACATAATACCAACAGCATTTTTATTTAGGAACAACTGCATGTTGTAAGAAGTGTTGTAATAAAACTCCACATCATTACAAGAATCTGTCCTGAAGAAGTAGCTATAACATGATTTTCAAGATATGTACAATGCCAACCATATTGGATTTTGAATCAGCACTATATGTTGCCTTTTCATTTCGGTTGGTAGTTATAACGGCACTTTTAGCACATCATTAGCTCTATCGTAACAAGGAAACAGAAGCTACATGTAAGTGCATTTCCCACGTATACGCTGAGGCAACTGACACGGGTTAGTCTGGGTGGGTATCTATCCCATGACCCTTGGATTACAAGTCTAATGCTCTACTAGCTAACTACAAATATAATGTTATCGTAGCTAACTACATATTGCAAATAACATTGTACTGAAAACCCCAAACTGATTAGACCCTTGATTCTGTAGAAGGGTAACACAATTTTCAGTATGGCTCCTATGGAGGTCATACTGAAAGTTGGATAAGCACCACTTTCATTTAGGACCAGCAATATAAAGAAAAACCTCATGCTGACCAGTCTTTTATGAGAGTAGCAATTAGATTTTCAAGATCACATGGCATTATGGCAGCCATGTTTGATGTGTGACAGACCACTTTTCATTTAGAACCAACTAGACTTTAGTGTGATTGTCTGACAAAAGTGTTATAAAAATCCATTAAGTGGTTTAGGAGGAGTAGCAATCAAACAAATTGCCTAACGGACAGACGGATGCTGGAGGATGCTTATAAAGCATAAGCACTTTTTTTTCTCCAAACAGTAAAGCTAATAGACTGTCTACAATTACATGTACATTTGAAAGGTTAGCATTATGACAATTTCTCCAGATTATGTACATGCACGACATTACCTGGATATAAGAGGCTCTCAAAAACCTGGGGCACTACTTAATGAAAGGAGCGTTGTAGGAATTTGGAAAGGTTCACACATTTTCAAATATATTATTGAATTACTTGACACAAATGAGCTTGACATAATAATGGCTTCAGAGCAGTATGTTTTCTTTTGTTGCCAACTTGAAATACACAAAGTCCATGTTTACAACAGCTAGGTGCCTACTCAGCTGCTTTGTTTTCAATCTTACTTAACTCTAAGTTTTGCAATTGTTTCTATTCATGTTTTACTGCTGATATAGACTGTTATGTACATGCATAGGAATGGTTTTGATGTCCACCAGTTATTTGTTTTTTTAATCGCCTATAACAAAGTCAATTTTCATTGAGTTAAGAGCTCATAATTTTTATTAAATTCAGTGTTGATCAAGTCATGACAAGGCATAGTGGATAATGGTGTCCTAAAATAATTAAAATAAATGCATATAAATCAACTAATCAAATAAATTGTATTGTTTTTAAATGTAGAAAAGGCCTCCAATTTTATAATAATACACAAAGTTGTTTAATCGGTAAAATGGAGTGCAATGAAAATTACAAATTGATATTAGAACCTTACGATCTATCATTGATCCAAGTTTTGATGCTGAAGCTGGAGATATTTTTCCTGAGAAATAACGAAAATTCAAAAACTGCATCCGATGACATGCCCCATGTTGATAACTTGAAAGGTAATTTTTGTAATGATGTTTAAGATAAAAATTAAACTATGTATTTGTTTAGGCAATGGTAAAAATGTACTTGTACACATAACTGAAATTGGAGTTCAAATACATGTATACAAGTTTGAAACTGAGGTTCCAGAACACAGATTTGAAACTGGGGTCCCAGATACACAACAATTCAATTACTATCAGGGTAATTCAGATCTTATTTCAACATGAACAGTTTTAAGAATAGGACTTGAAATTCTGCGACCATTATCAATGCTTTCACATCTTTTTCATGAATAAAATACATTAACACATTGCATGCAAATAATCAGAATTAGTCCAAGTAAAATTGCATTTAATATTTTTGTTGATCAGCCTTATTTTCATTCAATGCAGCACTTACTTACAAATATATTTTTATATGTATAACGTTATTTTTTAACCTTTTTCTTAACATGGAATTGGTGTATTTCTAGTGGGCAAAAATAAAACTGCTCTGTAGCCATTATTATGTCATGTTCCTTTATGTCAAGGAATACTGTAATATATTTGAAAATGTGTGAACATTTCCAAATTTCTACAAATTCATTCTCATCAATGGCTGGTAAAGAGATGTTGCACTGTACTTATCTTCCATTTGTTGTCTTCCATGTGCCTTATTACAAAATAAATTAATGCAGTTATGCAAGTTTATGAAACCACGCCATGTCCAAATGGATATCTCATTCATCACTGTGACAGCTATTGCATTTAATACTAAGTAATCTCAAAATCTAAGGTTATCAGCAGGATGGATGTGTGGTCATATATAAAAGTACAAAACCCTATCATAGCACCAAGTATGTGATAAAATTAAAGACAGTCTTGTGGTGATGTTGTGTTTCAAATATAGGTCTGTTTGTTTGCGTTGGCTTTAACAGTAGTTTTAACACATTATTGGCTACATCCTGCTGAGGAAATGGAAGCTAAGAGCAGTTCTCAAGGACACACTGAGGCCGCTGAACTGGGCCGGCTTGGGTGGGTATCAAACTCCACGACTCTTGGATTACTAGTCTGACATTACGAACTGAGCAACTGCCACTTCAGTTTCAAATATAGACTAAACTAGGTATTGGCTTATAATACAGACAATGGTAATAAATATATATATATACAAAAACCTGAAAGTGAAGTATCAGACACACATATTTGAAAGTGGGGTTCTATAAACAGATCAATGAAATTGGGGTATCAGATATAAGCAATAAAGTCGAGTCAAAGAAACACACAATTGAAACTGGGATCACATAAACATATACTTGAAACTGGGGTAGGAAATTCAGGTCTGATTCAACAAAAACAATCAAAAAAGAGGCCCAAGTGGGCCTGAGTTCCCTAACCTGGTTGATATCTGTCTAATAGCCAATGCAAGCGCAGCTGGACAAAAAATTTGCATCAGTGTTTTCCGTTTAAATTTCTACTAATGCTGTTGATTGCATTTGTTATGAAAACAACTATTTCAAGGTTTCTCTGGCTCTTTTATCTTCATGGGCCAGCAGCAACATTTGTCCAAGCAGTTTTTCAGAAGTTGTGGAAAGGTCTCCTCTTTTTAGCTGAGTGGCAATATTCGTATAAAATCGAAAGCCCTATATGCCAGAATACTTTCTGTTAATTTGTATAATATTTCTGTTGAGTGGTTTTTGTGAAGAAATCATTTAAAGGTTTGTCTGTTTTTATTAACAGTGACTATATTTAATGGTGGATCAGTATAAGCAGCATAAAATCTAAAGCCCTCTGTGCCAGCCTGCTTTCTGTCACACTTGGTCAAAATATGATTAGTGGATTTTAATGAGTCATTAAAAAGTTTTTCTTTTTTCAGTAATGGCGACCATGTTAGATGGCCAAATGGTATCATTTGTATAAAATTGAAAGGTATTCATGCCAGGATGATTTCTATCAAGTTTAGTCAAATTAAGTTTAGCAGTTTTTGAGAAGTAGTTTAAAGGTTTTTCTAATTTTATTATTCGTGGTCATATTTGCTGGCAGATCAGCATCATTTGCACAAAATTGGAAGGTATTCATCCCAGAATCTTTTCTGTCAAGTTGGATCAAATTATATTCAAAGATTTTAATGAAATTGTTAAAATTATTTATATTTGTTTAGGAAAGACGGACATATTTGAAAGGTCTTCATGCCAGGATTCTTTCTGTCAAATATGATCAAATTCTGTTCAATATTTTAGGAGAAGACATTTAAAGGATTTTCTATTTGTAGTAATGGCATCCATACTTAATAGCTGATTGGCATCATTATTTTATATAAACGTTAAAGGGAATTATGTCAGGATGTCCTGTACTAAGTTTGGTTGAACATGGATAAGTAGGTCTTGAGAAAAACTTGAAAATACAATTTTTTGACGAAGTGAGTTTTCTATTTTTAGTAACAGTGGCCATTTTTTCAGGAGGACCGGCATAATTTGTATATACGTTTCAGGTCTTTATGTCAGGATGCATTCTGTGAAATTTGCTCAAATTCTGTTCAACAGGTTTTAAAAAGAAGCTGTTTAAAGGCTTTTCTAATTTTAAATTATGAGTCATATTTAATGACAGATACAACTGGATAAATGTATTTCCATTTTCCATTTTAGCAGATTTTTCTCTTTCAGCCCCTCACTTCGAATTATTTGGGCACATTTCTTCAGAGACTATCATACTTTCAAAGCAACACTTGGTTTTCTATATGCAGTAGTTTTGTCACTATATTCTGCCATTTCTTTCGCACTCTCCATGACCGATTCAAAATATCCTGAATCAAAACATTCTTCTAAAGTTAACACCTGCTATATCCTTTACCTCTTTCAAGAATTGATCAAGTTCGTGCATTTTGCTTGAAACAAATTTGCTGTGTGCTCCTCGATGTCCTTTTTTATTCCATAGGCGCTGGCCATAGCTAATTATGAGAAGGGCCTTTTGTACTATTTTTTATATTTCATCATTTTGCATGCTGTTCACTACATTAGAGTAAAATGTTTCTGTTATATTTTTATGAATGGGAAGCAATTGTTTCTCTTCCTTCACGGCACTTCTTTTCTTCTTGAAACTCTCTGAAGATTTAGTGATGCAATACTTTTTCTGATGTTCTGCCAGTTCCTTTTTGCAATATAAACCTTTGCAAGAAGGGCAAGGAGCGAGCTCAGATGCATCATATGTTGTGGCAATCAAATCACTATTCGATTGTCTATATTTAGGAATCAACACTTCTTTACTTTTTTATATACATCTAAGTTATGCTTAAAGTCACCTTCATTGGGCAGCATTTTGCAACCTTGTCTGCGCTTCTGCAAATTATTTGGAAGTGAAAGCATGTTTGCAGCCTCCATTTGATCTGAATGGCATGCTTCATAGTGACATGCAATTTTCCCCACTCATTTACCATAGAAACTGCCAGCATGCTTATTGTTCCATTTCTGCTTTTTGGATTCATCAGTATTTGTGGTCCGAATTATAATTCCAGGTTGGTAAGAGAAACCCATAGTACTGTTTATGGTACTGCAGTCACCATCTGAATTTTCCTCAACCATCTCTTTGTGTTTAGCATCTGTTGGATATTGCATCTGATATTGCTATTCAGTGCTTTTGGGAACCTCTTGCCCCTTACATGTGTACGTTCCTGTAAACAGATAAACTAATGTCAGTGTCAGCATGTTTTTTTAAAGTTATTATGATGTTGAGGAAATGTGCTTATGACAATTCTCCGACGCAGCCAACTTCTGGAATATAATGTTGCATTAATGAGATTTCAGGATGCAATAGTGTGATTCAAATGTTTAACTTAATTTGCGGATTATTTGAAACTAAACTATACCAGATATTTTTATTTAACAAGAAGTCTGTCAAATAAGGTGTTTTGCCTTCTCAGAAGCCATCATGAACCACGAGGCATTTTATAGGAATATGTAGATAATTAAAGGGTGTGAGTCATTAGGTTATAATCCTTATACCCATCAATGTACATATGGTTACATGGGTAAGGTTCTTAAAAACTTTCAAGGTTTAATCCAGGGGCATGTCCGCTACCCCTAATGCATACCCTTAGGCCCAAGTTGTGTGGGCATTTGAATGGTTGCTGTCTAGTGAAACTACAGTACAAGTAAAGAAGCAATCCCTTAAAGGTTGTGGGCATTATGACAGCTGAAAAAATGTAACTGAAAAATTTATAAGCCTTTTCAAAAATGAGCTTGCCTTTGTCCCCAGGCAAAAGACCCAATACAGGGGTCAGCATCTAGCTGCCTATTGAAGCTCAATACCAAAATAGAAAGCAATCCCTCAAAGGGTTTGAAAACTATGACAGCTGAAATAACTTGGACCTAAAAACCTAACCAAGTGTTGAAACCGCCGATTGACCAAATACAAATTTCAATCCTGAGGGGATTTCGATATAAAGGCTTGGTTTTGAGGGATTTCGCTGTAAAACAATAACAAACTGAGCAGATGCTGGGCAGAAACCATGATTGATGCAACTTCAGGTATAACCATAAATATGAGGTACACAAAGATGACCATTTAATTCATTATGTGTATAAATCAGCATAGACAGCACATGATCCATGATTATTAATCAAATTCAAATACACCTTTTCATCGATAACTCATGATGAGGTCCATAAACATCGATCACAGCATAGTCGGGGACATGCGATAGCGAGGGGGGGGGGGCAAATTTTGGTTAACAGTTGGAGGATTGGGTGGTGGGGTGCTAGCAACTTTCATCGATACATAGGAATTATGATCTCCATTGTCCTACACAGAAATATTCATCTAATGCATTTTAATTTTTAAGAATATTATATTTGATTTAGAAGTCAGTTAAAGTCAATAAATTGGCGCAAGACTTTTAGTATAAATTAAGTTGACATGCAGGACTCACTTTCTTGTATAAGTGGAGTAACGTCCCTTTAGAGGTGAGAACACGTATATTCGTTGTAAGCAATACTAATGAACAAAGCTTAGTTGTTGATTATATAGTTTCCTTTTCCTGGAAACTTTCCAGTTAGCAATACAACTTTCACTAAACTGCCAGAAGTTGGAAGTTGTACATTGATTTGTTTCTCATTTGCAAATATAAAGTTTGGACTTATTTCAGACTTTTTGACAACATTTTCATACACACAAGCAGTATTTTTTAGACCAGACACAGACATTCTCATATCTGCATCCTTACAGGTTTTGGATTACAAACTTGTAATTTTCATACAAACAGCGTTTGTGTGATTCACACAACAGGAATAATTTCAGACAAGGTGATATATACATATACAAATTGGGGACATTTCCACGCACGCAACCTTAGCGTGGTACATGCAAAACTGAGAGACATTTTAATATACACCCACTTGTATGCATCCAGCCATTACCTTTTGATACCAATCGGGGGTTTTGCATGCACAACATTTAAAGTTCCTCGTGCCAAAAGGGACCATTTTCATGAGCACAGTCTTGACGTGATAAATATAACACGTGGACATTTTCATACCATATTTCATATATTCTAAATGATACTATTTTTATAAACACACCCTTAACGCGGTATATACGAAAAGGGGTCATTTTCATAAACCCAGTCTTGCCGTGGAACATACAAAACTTGGACATTTTCATGCATACAACATATGACATGGTGCTTACAAAAAACATGGACATTTTCATGTATACAATCTTGGCAAAGTTCATACGAAATGGGGACATTTTCATACCAACAACCATGACAAACATCACCAAATTCATACACAAATCCATGATATAGCTCATACAAAACAATGATATTTTCATACATACTATAATAAACCTAGGGTATGGGATAATTATATTGACAATCCCGTTTAGAGCTTTGTTAGATTTTATTGCTTATTTGTTTATTATGGCGAGTAGGTGTTGGGAAGATCTTTCTCAAACCGAGTTATTATACAATTTCTAGGAGCAGACGTCATACTGTACAGTATTCACGACACTTTGTTGTAGCATGCATTGGTTTCGTAAAATGGACCCTCCCCAAGGAATGTTCAGGTATATTCTAATGTATAAGCGTTTAGCAACTTGAGGTAGGAAACAACTTGTTTGTGTCAGGTGTTTGTGTCGTGTTGAGGGTACATGGCGTAAAGTACCAAATATCGGCTTAGAAAGGCTTACTGATGGGTCTTACAAATGTGAAGCAAGAAAACCTATGCAAATGTAGAATTAGAGTTTCATGATGTATGGTAATTAGGTGATTAGAGAAAATATTTTTGGAATATGCGCGTTTAAGAAACCTTCAGTTGACAGTGACCGTTGTCTTGAGGACTTTTGGAAATAGGGGAAACATCATTCTCTGTAGTGATCCCCCTTGCATGTTACAATACAAGTTTGGCAAGGCGCATATGAAACGGGGACATTTTCGTGCAAACATTACATGGTACTTCAAAAATATGGACATTTATGTCATACAGAAAAATCTGACATCGCATTTGAAAAACTGGGACCCTTTCAAACACACAAACATGATACAGTAATTTAACAAATTGGGAGATTTTCATACACACAACCATGATATCGTACTTACAAAACGGGGACAGTTTCATATGAATATACAATTGTTTTTTTGTAAATAATAGAAAATATTATTGAAAAAAAAAACGGTTTCCAGCTTAAATGAGACATTTTATCAATATATTCTTACTAATCATGAAGTGGATTCCATCTAAAAGACAAATCTGAACACACAAAGCTTCAAAATGTGTGTTATTTTGTTGACATTTTCAGTTAATAAATGTAAATGTGCCCGTACAAGTATTTTATCTGAACATCCGGCATGCAGATCTTTGATTATTTTCTTTTCACAGAAACATATTTTCGTACTTCTGTACACTTCTGACGAATAAGTTTCTTCAAAATCGGGTAATTACAATTTTATCTATGTATAGATTAAACGTAATACACAAATTCAACATAAATTTCAGGTTCGTTTGTTGATATGGAAGGTAATTATTGACAAGAGTTGAGATTACTGCTATATTTGGATCAATTTCTTAATTAGCATCATAATTATGGAATGTCCTCGATTTGGTTGTATAATTCCCGACAATTTGTGTACATTAGTGTCCCCATTCTAATGGTAAAAATTCAAATACATTTATTTTGGGAAATCGGCTATAATTCGATTGCAAAAGACGCACACACATATATATATATATCTTCCTGCTGAGCAATTTCTTAAGATATATTTTTATGGTAAAAATCGTATGTCACTGTTTCGTATGTTTTACAAGAATGTGTGTGTGTGTGTGTGCGTGTGTGTTTGTGTAGAATCACTTTTGATGAATGCTTCCCCTTTATAGTTTCAAATCGTCTTAAATTTAATAATATATTTTAGACTAAATGGAAAGCAACACCGACAATACCACTGATGAGAAAACAAGACTGCATAATGAAGAGGTACTAAAGAAATTAAAACCAGGCGATTTGATCAAGATTCATCGGAATTTGTACACGCACTGGGCTGTATATATTGGACAGGAAGAAGGTATTGTGCTATAAGTTCTATTGATTCATCCATTCTACATCTGAGAAGGTTGACTGCTATCACTATTATAACAGAATTATGTACGCGTATTCTTAAACTGCATTTCCTTCAAGGCGACATTAAAATTTAAAATGGAACACATATCCATACGTATTAGGTGTACAGCATTTGATAAAGTATTGTAAATGGTCATTAATATATTGTGATTTGAAGGAGGCAGTAAAGTATTTATCGAAAAACCATTTATATAGAGGACATCTTGTTTTTTTCCGTTTATGTATCTGATAAATGTCAGATACAAGAAACTCAATAGTGTTAAAGTGATAAAGCATAAAGATTTATCAGCTTTGAGTATTAGCGATAAGGGGGTATCCTTTGTTAAACAATGTGAACATTGTATAGCGTCTGGTGGGAATTTAACATTAGGCCGCCATGTTGAAATGTATAGCTACAAGATGCAATATTTCAGAGTTGGTTCATAAGTTTCGCAGTCTGAGTCTGTCTGGCTAGAAATGTAACACGCGGCTATATCTGCCTCTAACTGAAATAAATTTTACGTCGTTGGTTTATCATGTGTAGGACTGTCTGAACTGTAGTAGAAATGTATTGAATGCACTTACTAAACAATTGCTACGTATGTTATAGAAGTATGTTTTCAAAGGAGCATTCACTAAAAACTAAAACTAGCTAGATTGGATTATTTTCAGTCGAGGAGACACATTTACCAGTATTAATGCCCCCCCCCCCTCGTTTTGTTTTTTGCATAAGTCTGGCAAATTGTTCATTTATCCGTTCAATAAATATTACTATTCTGAGAGCATACACTGACCTTGGCTTACGATTTGGCGTGTGCCACAATTATATTGCTTGTATTGACACACTCACTAAAAAATTGCGTACGTTACAGACAGTAAGTTTACCATAAAAAGAAAAGAAGAAAACATCTTGTTACATTTACTGTCAGCCAGTCATGTTTTTTGCCAAAAAATAATTCAATGCCAGATCAAATGTTCATTCATCAGTTTTGATACAAAGTTAAGAAAAAGCCATTTTAGCTTGAAAAACACGCTGGTTTGGGGTAAAAATTAGGAAAGCTCACTAGTATCCGTTTTTTTTTTCTTTCCCAAGAATGATTTTGCTTTCTCTAGGCGCAGAGTGAAACTTGCTTTGGCCTAGATTTAAGATACGCAGTGAAAACTATTGCTGTCGTTACCCAAGTTATTTTGTTAGGTTTCTTCAAGCAAGCAAATTTGGGCTTTATGAATATAAGATTTTTTCTGGTAAAGTTGTGAGTTTGTGTATTTTGAAAACAAAATGCCAAGCTAAAGATTGGATGTAACATTTATCCTATCAAATCATTATCTAAAGACTATAACTCTGTTGTAAGAATGTATAGAAACGAATATATAAATAGTTGTTAAATTTATTGATACGTAGGCGAACCACGGTTCCTGAAATGAATTGAACAAAATCTTAATTGCCATTTAATTTAAAAGTATATATTAGTACATCAGCTATGTTTGCCGGGAGAGACGCAGACTCTGGTATTTTTCTCAATTTCTCATACATACATACATACATACATACATACATACATACATACATACATACATACATACATACATACATACATACATACATACATACATACACTATGAAATACGGTTCGATTGATAATTGATGTGATTTATGGTGTGATTCAAACCAAGAAGTTGTTCTTGAACACTTATCTCTGATTGGCTGGCCGTGGCGGAGAGTAAACGTGCAGCTTCAAGGAGTGGTTGGACTGTCTGACCATATCACGTTCGAATTACAGGAGGCTCTCAGTTTCTGAATTTAATTGTATGGCTGTCCATTCTGTCCAGATAGTGAATATAATCTCCTTTTTATCAATTCATTGCATCGAATCCTTCTGAATACTTTCTGTTAAATAGTGATTTTTATTGGAATGAATGATGAGGTATTGATGTCTTAATCAAACTAGTAATCCATACGTTCAGATTAACTAGCCGCGACTTGTAGGAACAGCAAGTTGTCTGAAATAATAATAATAATAATAATAATAATAATAATAAGTTTAATGAGAATAATAAAATTAATAAATTGAAGATGCACTTGTGAGTGATGCATTAAACATCCTTCCTAATCTCGAGTGCAAGAAAGGAAAACTATACTTGAGGGTCACAAATCTGAGTCAGACGCTAGGTTTCACGAAATTCCTCACGCAAAATTCCTCTCTCTCTCTCTCTCTCTCTCTCTCTCTCTCCACACACAAATTAGCGGTTTAAGCTCTAGCTTCCTTACAGTTAATATTGTTCAATTCTCTATTGAACCATGCTGACTCAATGATATTCAAAAGACGAATAGTCAAGAAATATATTAGTTTTTAATGCTGCATAAACGAGAAACTGACAAAAATGATGAAGTACTTATCAATGCATTTATGAACTATAGGTTGTTTTGTAATTGATGATACAAATATACAATATGTAAGGTGGATTTCAAGCGAATATCAATAAGACTGAAACGTCGGTCAAATCTGTGAATGGAATTTGTACATGTAGCTTGGGTGATGCTCTCAGCAGTAATTGGCCTATCACTGAGAGTCGCAATCAATCACACTTAAGCGTTTTTGGATTGAATTATATTATTGTTAATGTTTGTCTTCACAACACTGTAAAAGGTTGAACCAGTCACCATGGAATCCAAAGAGTGTTTAGTAGTTTGTGCTTTCTGGAATAACGTTATAGGAGGCAGAAAGCTTGCCCAGATTTCGTAACTAAGGATATAGATTGCGCCATCTATATGTCCTGTTGGTGGTGGCGGTAGACATTGGGCAGCGCTGGTAGATTCACTTTCTTGGTGACATTAAACAGAATGGAGCTATTTGCATATTTCAACTTGTCGTTGATCGTGCAGATTGTGTTCAGATACCGGATGTTTTTGTGTGTGCGCTTGGATCCTGGATGTCAGTCATGCTTTGGATCTGAGGTGTGCAAAACACTTGTGTTTGTAGTTTTCTTGTCTTGAGATAAATCGGCCTTTGTTTGACATTCTCTTCATTTATTCATTAAGCTTGTTAACAGCCATCGGTCAATGTAGAAACCGCCGCTGATTCGGACTCGTAATTTTCTTATATGTTATGTCTGCGAGATAGAAGGAGTCTTCGGGATTGCTTAAACCCGCTGGGCACATTGCCGGGTAAAATAAGTAAATTTCAACTGGACATCTGTCAGGAGCAGGGGGGGGGGGTGTGTGCATACATTCTGGGACGGCAATGTCATGCATTGCGTCAATCAAGATCAGTTATAGTTTTCGCAGTTCTATCGTGGTTTTCGACATAGTCAAGATGTATTTTGCAATTATACTTAATCACCACAGTCCCCAGTTCATACAACTACCACTTCTAATTTAGAAAATCATAATATTAATGAACCACGGTGTATCAATTAAACTTGATAGATGGCCACTTCATGTAACTCAAGAGTGTCGTGACGAACTATAGAGATTTTATTTACCGGTGTTTTACATTAGAGAACAGTATCTTGCACTTATAGGAATGTGAGAATAGGGCTTCTAGTTTACTGCACCCATAATAAAACAATACCTTATTTAGTTGGTCAACATATGTGAGACATATTCTTCTCGATATTTCTTGCAACAGTTGATATCAATTGTAGGAGACGTGGTGTATGTAATGATCTACCTAGATTATTACCCAATCACATTTCGATATTGTTTTGTAAAACGTCTTATATACTGTTGAATGAATATATAAAAAAGTTTCACCTATCCTATAAACTAATCGTCCTGAATTGAAGTTTATAAAATTAAACTCACTCTTTCATTCCCATCCTCTGTTAAGTTTATCTGAACCATAAGTGTACTCAGGGGAGTTATCATAAACATAAAAAACTCCGAAACCAATCAGTGATTTTATTAAACATTTTATACTGGAGGACCTCACTTGTTGCAGTAAATTACGGTTGCTGACATATTGTACAATATTTCACCGGATCCGACTACAACAACATCATGTGGAGGACGATTACGGCACACAATGGAAAACTGAACAAAAGAAATGACGACAGATGACCTGAAAACAATTTTTTTCGTATTCCACTCTGCTGGTGGAAAACATAAGGTTAAAACGAGCATGCTAATGCAAAGGATAACAGAGTTTGAAAAAAGAACAAGAAAAACGGCATGAAATGTTATAATACTCTGATTATGTTTGAATGCAATTATGATAATTTTTTTTCTTCCATATATATATATATATATATATATATATATATATATATATATATATATATTATAGATTTTTTCAAGAAAGTATACAACATGTTTAATTGGAAAGATCATGAAATAGTTATTATCTAAATCGATGAGAGACATTTTCACATAATTAAAAAGTATTAGGGGAAAACAGTATACTTCAGAGATAGTTCGCTGTAGACCTGATATTTTGACAATACCGCCAGTGTTTAAATGCATTAGCAGCTACTAATGTCAAACTTCACTGGTCAGCCTAATTGACACCTTACACTACATGTACACAATATATAGCGGATTACTGTCCCCCTCCCCCAGTGATCAACAATAGACTAAAATGAGACTGAATATCAGTAGTTAAATTGTCCGTATATTAAAGCAAAAGGACCAACATCCTGACACGAAACAGTGAGTGTGCAAACATTTCCTGCGAATGCGGTATCTATCCACCCAAAAGTATATAAAAAGCTGAATAAACATCATTACACGACTCACATATATTGCCTTATTGATACAAAATCACCACATATTTATGTTCGATCATGTAATGAAAACGGGGCTACAAAATGTCTAAAGACACCCGATTCCTTTACACAATCTTGATTTTAAGTAGTGGGCCAGATTTGAGAAACGCGTATAGTGTAATATTGTCAGATCATTATGTGAAAGTGACTATTCAATTAAAAACAATTTAAATGACAACTGAACAAAGGCCTCAAAATAAACAGCACTGCATGATAAATTTTCAAGCTAGTTATAATGCGCATGATGAAACATGATATGATCACCTCTGTCTTCCGACTACGCAAATGGGGAATAATTATGGAACTGGGTGCTATGTCAATGAATTACACGGACATATCATCTCTCCAGCCACGAGTCATAGAAGGGAATTTATATTAAATTTACAAGTATATATAATCAGAGGATACACTGTTGCAGTAAATGGTTGAAATATATTATCACATACGGCAAGCCGATGAGCATACCTAATTTGATTCTTTTAGCTGCATACACAATATAATGATGGATGAAAAGATATAGAAGGAAATTATTTAAGCTTAGGTAGATCGTAAATTAAGTTGGTATCCACCGTCATAAATCGCTTAGTCGAAGAGAAAGTCAACCAACACTTTTAATGAGATGCTATTTAAGATCAGCTAAAATTATGGAAATATCGAGTAGTTCAGACATAATCTGATATCCACCTTCAAATATAATATAGCCGAATAAATATAACAGACACTACATTTGAGGTACTATATGAATATAAGCTGAAACTATATATCCGGTAGATACCACATAATCTGACACCCAGAGTAAAACGTAACATAACCTAAATTAAATAAGAAGCAACTAATAAAGAAGCTATGGAACTATTGGAAGATCGGTCATAATCTGACATCCACCATAAAATATAATCAAACCTATATTACAGCAGTCACTTATCTTGAGATATTATTGCAAACCAGCTGAAATACGGATATTTTGGGTAGATATAATGTGGCATCCAGGTCAAATATCCTTTAGCCTAGGAAAGGTAGCATTCACTATCAGAATCATACTTATAAAGCATACACATGTGGGAAGTCCTATTATGTTGTTATTATCTGGTGCCTCAGACAAACACATGACCAGTTCAATTTGAAATAGATAGTGACCAGCCATAACATAGAAAAAAATAGTATATATGTAGTACACACACGATGAGGAAAGAAATTATTACACAAAAGATAATGTCACTGAATAAATAAAGCAATCAAAATGAAGAAATATAAATTCCAAGTATCGATTCATGCAAAAGCAGAGAAGAAAGAGAGAAGATGAGCGTTAAACGTTGTTTAAATAACTGCGTACGATTTGTTGTAAATAGTTTTGAAAACTAAATTAGTTAATTGGACCTTGATTATTTAGGTGGATCAGTCATTAATCTACCGTCCACCATATATCATTTGGCATCGGAAAGAAAGCACTCATAATCCTAACGATGCTATTGAAGATATATTGAAGCTGTAAATAATTTAGATAAATCAGACATTTGTCTGGTATCTGTCATCCAATGTAATTAATTCTCTGAGTATACAAAGTGCTGCGAACATACACAATGGTACATAAAATGAATAAATCTAATATGACCAAATATAGCTTATAATACATACGCTCAACGATCATCATCCTTTATAGGGTGTGAATCCAAATATATGGTGCGAACTGCACGCATGAAGAAAGGAGCTGCGCTAGCTATTAGCCAAACATAATCACGTACAATCTTGAGAACATTTGAATAAAATAAAAGTTATCTCATTGAGACATGTAATCTAGAATGATTCACGGATATACAAAAATGATTAGCAAATTGTGGCGTTGATTAATTCTCTTCTTTGGTCACATCGTGTTTTCCAAACCGACATGCAAATGAACAACATTAAAAAATATATATGTATTACAGGTGTTGAGAAAGTTATCCACTGGTGGACTGGAGACGAAACTGTGCCTCGAAGAACATTGACCAAGGCTGTTGTGGCTTTCATAAAGATAGATAAGTTGCCCACAATTGCAGACAGTGGTGATGATCACATCAGGATTGATGCATTTTGGACGGTTGTAGGAAATAGTAAAGCTGAGAATGGAAACGATAAGTATCGCGAGGATGGGTAAACTATTTTCAAACCTTGACTTTTTCAATTGATAATCATGTTCAAAAGTTTAGTGAATGGCAGTTGTATGGTAAAACGTTAATATGTGTACCGTAACGTCCTTGATAACAGATTAAAAAGACATGCCATTTGCAAAAGTTAAGATCAAATTGGTCATAACCACATTTAGAAAATATTTATCTAAAACTATGTAGCTTTAATGTTTGGACGCACAAATGTAAAGTGGTAAAACGCGTTAGGAATAAACATTTCGTCATGTATTCTACTACAATTTACAGCCAAAAAAGCCTAAACATTTTATATACGCCAATATATCAACTTTCTTTAGAAAGGGGTTCCGTTTTGACTCTGTAATGTTGCTTTTCATTGAGATTACTAGCCCACTTAATCTAAAGAGATGCATGACAATGATTCAAAAATATCTTTTTCTTAGGCACTATTGTTTTGTAAATGCATGTACAGTAAATTATATCATGCGTAGAATATATCACGTTTCGTTCTCCGGTATTCCGAGCAGTTGCATATACATTAATTTACATACTGTATAAAATAAGTGCAAACAAAGACTCGAGATTTTCAATTGCTTGTATTGTAAGCCGAACAGTAATCTCTTTGTTGACTTGTCTGAGACAGTGTAACTCTTTACTAAAAGTGTGTGACTTAAACTTCATCGATCAATAGAATGAAGGTAAACATTGTTGAATTATACTTTCAGTCAGATGTTTAAACAATATATTTCGTACTGTTTCGAGTCTTCACAATCATGACTGGTTAGCAAAGTATCCCTTTAAATTACATTCAAATTAGATTCATCATTATATAAAGACTCCATATTAACTCTTCCCAACAATGTACGTCATGTGGCATAATATCATAGCAATCATAAACAACTTCTCTTGGAATATCCAGGTTGCATTAATACAAATATTATCTTTGCTAATACCAATAAGATAAACTGCCACATTACTATAAGCTGTCAAACAGCTGCATGGTTTAGGCTGCCTCGCGCAGATCATTTTTACTCAACTAACGTTAGTATGCAAGCGCATGCGATTGAGACAACAAAAGTATATATATATATATATATATATATATATATATATATAAATATATATATATATATATATATATATATATATATATATATATATATAAATATATATAAGTTTGAAAGGTGCTTGGAAAATAAGAATAAACACGTCACTTCTGTGCCCACATTAAGTGAGAAGTCACAAATGAAACTATTTTTCCGAAGTAACTACAAAGAATGGTTATTGTGTTATTAACAATATATTCACCCTTTATCTACTTGGACGACTTAAAACATTTTTAGCTCTAGCTAGATAGTGTTATAGTGTAACTGTCATCCACTTCCAGCCCTAAGGTACGTGCAAAAGTTAAATTCCGTGTCAGTGGTCAGTTAGTTTCTTCTCCTCAAAGATCAATTTACATACCTATGTTTTGAGGCCCAGCTAACATGGTGTTGCCATGCTCTATTTCCATCCACTCTGTAGGACTCACGGTACTAATTCAACTCCCATAGTAAACCTATGGAAACATCATGATATTAAAAATTCAATAACTTGAAATTTCTAAATGCTCATGATCAAACCTATATTTATCAGTATAGACCCATCCTTGATGCAAGCTTCTGTGTTAAGAAAACCACATGAGCCGCGCCATATTTGGATCTCCATGTACATGAAACATGTGTTATCCATTCTGCACCTAATGAATCAGGTGCTACTGTTGTTATTGACTGTTCCTAAGTCAAGTCTATAAAAATACTAAAATTGCATCAATAGAATCTTGTCTCTATTTTTATTTTAGGTACAGATAGGATAAGCTCTCAAAATAATTTTTTTACAAAAATTTTACTTTTCATTATTAATCAGTTATGGACCACCAAACCCGTATATACTCTATTAAATCTTCACCCATTTCTTGACTGGTTCACAGTTGTTTCATATAATTAGTACCGTGACTCCTGTAAGTACAGAAGTTAAGACCTGTCAAAATGTATAAAGATTATGCAATTCCGTTCTCCTCTAAGGCCACCTTGCTACTACCTTCAACATTTCGTATAATAATTTGTTACAACTTGTTATATTTTGGCGCTAGAAAAAATTAGACGTTAAAACAGCTGTATCATAGTATACCTATTGGTCTGCTCTTAAATTAAAAATATGATTGCATAAAGATGTGCACATTTGAGTTAGTTTAAAGTTAAACTGATTTCTCATTTCATTCTCAGTGTTGACAATGGTTCTGTCAATAATAGATCCTGCGTATAATGATATTCATGCGTATTCAGTCTGTTCTAAAATTGCCTGGAGGGAATAAAATTAATTCAGGGTATTATTTAATTTACAGTTCTGTTATATGTATGCTTTTGAATCTAGTTAAAAGTTCTTATCGTCTATAGTGCCATTTTTTAGTTTGGGATTTATCTACTTGTCGAAAAGCGATAAGCTGTAGATTTTAATATTTCTTTTAATTATAACACTCGATATCTTTTCGCATTGTAGCAACATTGACGGCAGTCGTGTAGTGCAAGGAGCAAGGGCTTTCAAAGACGAAATAGAACATAGAAAAACAAGTTGTCAGTTTTATGATGGTGAACATTTTGCTAAATGGTGCCGCTATGGACTACCGGTAAGTGTGTGGCTATTTACTCACTCGGTAGACTTATAACATATGGAATCAAATCCCCCCCAAAAAAAGAACAAATAATCTTTTCACTTCCTTAAGCAATATTGTATGTTGCTTTTAAGCCTGCAATTATAACTTTACTTCAAATCTTCGCGAAGTAGTTTTGTTTTTCTACCCAGCACAGTCTTGATTTATCAGTACAAAACTCAACGCACTTTATGAAGTAAGTCACTTGTACATATAACGTACAATTAACGATGTCTCTATTTCTGAAAATTACACCTAAGGCAATTTTCAGAAGTGAATAGTGTAGAAATATTTCCGATTGCAAATGTGTTGAAATGCTGTAAGGAGCGCAATTTTTTCCCACTGCAAGTATGAAAATAAGTGTGTGCAATCTATCCATTGTGAATCTTAATTGCTCTATGCATGCGTTCAAACCCTATGTGAATTTTCTGATCATGCTTTTGTCTTCCCACACATATTATGATGGGAAATATAAAACACGAAGAAAAACGGAATGTTGCTTCTAAACCTAGTTCCACTATATCTTTTCGGGGGATAAATTTGTACATTATTTTAATACAAACAAAAGAATAAGATTGTTAATAGCGTACTAAATAAAGGAAAATAGATAACCGACTAGCTAGCAAACTTAATAAGTAGGCAAAATAAACTGACCGACAGATTCATCTCTATACGCAGTTACTGTGTTCCCTCTTCTAATATGTGATGCATGACATGACAAGTTTTGTCAAAATGGACTGCCAATTAGCATAAAAAGTGATTTGTATTAAGTCTATGGCTGATATGTTATAAAACCATATAGCTCATACTCAATGAGAAACTAGCTTTAAAATTTAGGTGTTCCAACTGAGATATAAAATACAATCCAATTAGCATCATATCAATCAATTAATTGATACTAAAACTGTGCTGCCTTCTTATAACAACAAAACAATAACAATATAAGTAACAATCCCTTAAGCTCATTGTAACACGACTGCTTTGAAAACAATTATTAAATGGTTGAGCATTTGAATTTTACTGCTTAGTTTAAATGGTATCACCGGTTTTGTGTTTCTTAAATCAATGCTGTTTGCACTGTATTGCTAAGATAGCATTGCTAACAATATTGGTAACCTTTATGGATAATATTAATGGTATTATAATGGTGATTATTGACATTAAAAAGTTGTACACGTCATTATGATATGCTGGTTCATCATCTTATTTTAATAATGATTCGTAAAGTAATTTAGAAGTTAGATTACTACATGTCCAGTATAACTTAAGGACACTGTCAAGTTTAAGACATGGCCAAAATAAGTTTGTCAAAAACATAAAAAATATACTGAGTTTAATTTTATTTTAAAATGGCAAAATGTTGTCATGTTCCAATTTGGTTAATACTAGATAGTAACAAATGCTTCCTGTTTTCAACATTTTTTGTATTGCAAACTATGGATACTATCCATCGTGAGAAACCTGGAAATGAGTAACCCATAAAAGTAAGCTAGAGTTCATGAAAACTTTCCTCATGTTCCAAAAGTAAAATTTGTCCTGATTTTGTAAAATAAAGGAAACCTAATTTGTGTCGATATATTTTTCCGTGTTGAAAGCCAACACCCCAAAGTAAAACAATAGCCCCAACAATTTCTGTTTTTAGCTAAATAAAATTAGATAGTAATCAAGTGGAAACTTATTTTAGAACCACTTTTATTGGAAACGATGGGTAGCTGTTAGGATTTTTCAGTTTTGATGTATATTCACGGTGTAACCTTCCGGCGATATAATGCTTTCTGTGTACACCTCTGATGTACGTGTGTATATTTACAGGACTATTTAAAATGCTTTATCATCATCGCTGCTACATATTTAACTGTTCCTAAAAATAATGTGCAATATCATCACCCCCCCCCCGTCTTGAAGGTAGTGCGCTAGGTTTAGGTCTACTTCAAGCTATAACCTCCCTTGGTCATGCATGCAGGTGTGACGCATGCCTATAGTTGACTTTGAAACAAGCTGAATGTCCTGCCTTACAAATAATGTCGGGCATGACATTGAGCTATGGGAAGCAGATGGCAATGACTATCGGTATATTTCAAGGGTTTGCAGACAAAACAAGTCTTTAGCGTTTTAGCAAACATTTCCCGAGCGTAGCAACGAACAGAGATATGGTGGGGTAGATGTCGCCATTTGATTATGTGAGCGTGACTTGCGTCTGAGGTTTTGGGATCATCGTTAATCTATTATATACTAGGACAAAATATACATGAACTCTGTTTAATCTTAGAATGCATAATCTAGAGTTAAGATCAGTTGTTTGATTTAAACTACAGAAAAAGTTAGATGCGAGATGTAGATACAAAAAAAAGGACGCCATACGAAAATATATGATAGGGGTGGAGTGGGGCAAAATAACAGGATTAAGCCGGTGAATTTTCAATTTGTATGAGGGTCTGAGAATTTTATGGCAATTCAGGAAAGATTGAAATTGTAGTCAAAAGCTAATGAAAAGTTCGGGAATTTAGAACTATTATTCGGGTATTTTAATATTGGTGAGCATGCTGGTAAATGTGTAATGTCTATGACTACTAAGAATGTTTCTTATCCAAGATTTAAAATTTGCTTCAGGGCAAACTGTTTGCAGTAACCTTTATATTTCGTTTAGGTAGTAATGCATTCAATCCTGTTTGCAGTTTCACAATACAAGCATCTTTTTCATTGACCATTTGTTCAACGGGATAGTTACCTTAATATATTATGAACATTGTTATGCATTTAAACAATCAATGACGATTTGAAAATAATGTATTTCAATATTTTCATTCACACAGCATTTTTCAACAAAAAAGTTAAATACAAGGCAGAGCTCAAATTTAGCTTTTTCACTAAATCCATTTTTTTTTTCGCTAGTGGAGAAAAAATCTAATTGCAAAGTCCTATATCTGTTGTGATTTGTTTTGTTGTCAAGTTACTGTTTTTATCTTTACTGTAATCCACAAGTGTATGAATAAGAAGAAAGTACAATAGTTTTCGATCATTTTCAATTGTAAGTTTTTATTGCAATTTTGAAAACAAAATAAACACATGTACAACTGAATCGTTTGTCTTGTTTATAACTGAACATGAACAATTAGCCTCCCGAGGATTCAACAAGAACAGCGCATTATGGACAACGATGAACAATTTCGTTTTAAGGGGATAGTGTGGCTAATATGTGATACTTGTATCTGTGACATTTTGTCCTACTAAAATACTAGCACAGCATGTCTAAGAGACATAGTAACAGATTTTGCCTAAACAGAGTCCAAGCTGGAGTTATACTTTTGAGCGAAGTGACTTCTCTTCCCGGATGACAAGGAAGTGTTGGGAAAAAAGAGTGAAGTGGGTGTAGAGCAGTCAAAATTTAGAATGTTTACAACAGTCGCTTTAATACAGGCGTTTTATTAAACCATAAAGTCAAATAATATAAAAACAAAATAAATGTTCATTACACTTTATGAAAAATATTTAAATTATTGATGTTAGTCTGATTCAGTAAAATTGTTGTACGACTTTTTGATATTCAAATGACGGTAACATCGAAAATATTGTTCAAAGCAGCTGACATATCGAGGAACACGTATGTTATTTTAACTTTTACAAACTGAAATACGAAACAAAGTTTAATTACTTTTCCTAACAATAGTTATTGTACAAATTCACGCTACATATTTACGATAGCCTGACGATATACAAAACACATAATTTGTTCATTTGCAGACAAAAGAGAGGTATGTTTACTTTCTCTCAACAGTTACGTCTCTTGTTTAAACAACCATTTGTGCATGGAATGTTTGCTCAGTATAGATGTAAAATAGTTGAAATAGTTAAAACACGATGCACAATTTCAATTTAAATGGTATTTTGATTGAAATGCATGCAAAAACGGTTTGAGTGTCGAAACTGATTTTCAAGAATTTGAGATTTTTCAGCCTCTGTTCATGCTGGATAATCAGTTCCGGTTCATGCCTGCTAATCAGATTTCAAGTTTAAATAACACATTTTGATACTGGATAGATGATGATTTCATGTCAGTATTTTTTTCAGAAAAATAGAAAGAGAGGTATCACATGCAATCAATACAAGTAAAACCATCATGTCAAGGGCATATTAGATAGCCAAGATGTAACATGTACCCCAAGCAACCTAGCTTTCATGCAATCTGAAATATTGCCCTCGAATTTGTCATCAATCAACAAACTTGGTATTTGTGCGGTCATTACTGTAATATAGGTCAACTGTTTGGAATTCGTACTCTGCCTGTTATGTAAACGTAATAGAAAATGTACTGCTTCAAGCGGCTGAGATGATCTTAGAGATGTGGATTGTATAACTGAGATGTTAGAGATCATAGAACTACCATCTTTCAGGTTATTAGTGGATTGGCACAGGATATAAAATACCTTGATTTAGAAATCATTAGAGAAAAAGCGTATTATTAGACCAGAACAATTCAGAGATTTTAAGTAGAAATATTGTAGAAAAGTCAGCCGGCAATAGCAAAGTATTTTATTTAGGGCAATGTAAACACTGATCAATTTCATAGATTGGTACAACGTAGACAAGAAAATGGGGTGTACAGAAACAGTGGAGCACTTCAAAAGAGAAATTGCTCATTTGTAACGAATATCCCCTTCAGGCCCCCGTTTCTCTGTGCCAAACAATCCCTGTACCGTAATAACACAGTCAGAAACACTCAATCAATCAGGGTGAATCAATTTCCTGGTCACAGTGCCAAAACCCAACCCGGATCATGTTATCCTGAAGTTAGGCTCTTTTGAGTTGTTACTACAGGCTTTTAGTGCTAGGGCTACTGGATTAAGCAATAAAATTATATATTTGCTGTTGTTCCCTCGTCGAATGTTGTAAAGGTACAATCTTCGAAGATTCTTGCAGAATTCAACTTGTGGTTGAATTTGAGTTTTTTGAGAAGCAGCAACACAACATGGGGTGAGGCTGCACACGAAATGCATGCAGTCCTCTCATCTATCGTTCATCTAATTCCATTACTCATTCACGTGTACGATAGAAAGTTACCCTGGTGAGCGTAACGTAACATAATACAGAATTTATAACCATTAATATGGAAGATTTACCACTGAATAAACATATTTGTTCCTACTTTTAATTGCACCTGTTACAAAGGGCCTTCTGTGCAGTCTAGGGTATATATAGAGTGGAAAAATCCTTGTGGGCATGAGCCAAATACAAGTATTTAACCTAAAGCATAAAATGTAGGTCAAAGTAATCTTCTTTAGTTTCAAGTCAGTAATAACAGAGATGCATCCAAATATCAGCTGCCTTATTCTAACATAAAGGGCACACTATAAATTAAATTGAAACACATAATTTCACCAAAGTTGCTGAAGTATGAAATATAGATCTCAGTGACTTCTTTCTGCAATAAGGGGTTAGCACATAACTACTTATCAAGATCCAACCCCTAACAAAGTTTTATGATTCGAGGTAGAATAGTATCCATATATCATGCCAAAACACTTGAGGAATGTAAACACTACATCAAATTCAGTACAAGATGAAATATAGATCATGATGAACTTCTTTTGCCGTAACGGTGAGGTACCAACAGACATACATATAATCTATTTAATGATTCTAGTATAAACATTGTTCACGATATTAACATAAAATAGAAAATGTAATGCATGTCAGTGAATTGTAACATATAGACCATACTTACCTACTTTTGCAGTGAGGGAGAAGACGTCATGAAATGCATTACTCCACCAAGGTTCATGATAACAAATGTACACATCATGCAAAACAAAATATGTGGCCATAACACATAAAGAAAATCTAAGCCAGCAAAATATGAAATAGAGGTACCAATGACCTTTTATTAATATGTGTGTGGGGTACTAACAATAATGCATACAATCATCTAGTGTTATGACCAGTTTTAAGAGCAGTTAAAATACACAAATTAAACAAAGTTGAGTGAACCGTGATATATAGCCTACAGCGATTTACTTTTGAGATGAGGATGTAGTAGTCACAAAGATGTATCCCATCACCATGTTTCATCATTTCAGGTATAACTGTATATATAAAGGATGAAAAAAGCCCATGTAGTCCCAAGTTAAACGCAAATGCTTAACCTAAACCAGTAAAATGTGAAACGTAGTGGCAGTGACCGTCTTTTGTTTCAAGAGCGTGGTACTAATAGGTATGCATACAATCGTCCAGTTTGATGATTCTAGAATGAACAGTGCTTGAGAAATAAACTTAAAACACAAAGCTAAACTTTAGTGAATGAAGCGTAAAATATGGGTTACAGTGATTTCTTTTTGTAATAAGGATGTAGTACTTTTCAAGATGCATACCTTCGGCAAGTTTCATATTACTAGTTATAATAATTATGTATACAGGCTGCAACAAAGCACGTGGTAATGAGGTAAAAGGAAATACTTAACACAAGCCAGTATAATGAGAAATGAATATTACAGTAACCTTCTTGTATTATAAAGGTGTATTAATAATATAGCTGCATGGAATTCTCTGGTTTGATGAGTTTAGCATGAACAAAGCCTGAGAAATAAACTTCAAACAAACAATTTAACCAACCTCAGGGAAGCGTGAAATTTTACAGTAACCTACTTTTGTGATGAGGGTCCTCGTCAAGATACGTCTCCTCACCAAGTTTCATGATTCCGGGTATAACAATACGTATACAGGTGCAAAAGAAACCCAAGGTAAACGCAAACTTTGTGCCAAGACTCTGCAAATAAATAATGTACATGGATGTAAAAAGTATGAAACCCACTTAGATCTGTTACATAGAATCTAGCAATAGAGGATTGTTGATTTTCAGTAAGGCTGTGAACATTTATATACTTTCATATGTGCGGACGCCGACTCCGACGTCGGAAGTATTATAACACAGTGATCTTCCCAGAAATGTTTTATAGCGTCGGGGTAAGCGAGTGCTGTCTTCATTATGTTACACAATATCGTAACTCACGATCTGTCTTCTTCTAAAGATGACTCTGGAATAGTTAGCGATTTGAAGAAAACAATTCTCAATGAATTATTGATGATATTTTCCATTGCGGAAAATTGAATTCCTCCTAGTACCGTTTTGACATCCCCACTAATGTTAGCCACTGCACTGGACCCACATTATAAATCGATTAAGCTCCTGCCTGAGGGTAAAATTGACCATCTGCACTCCTATACATGGGACCTACTGGAAGCCGTCGTCAAGGTCAAGTAAGAGTCAGAAGCAGCGTTTTATTTAGTTTATATAGGGGGCATTGTGGATCTGATTTCGAACAACAGTTATGAAGATTCCAATGAACAGAAACATTTTATCGCCCGGTCATTTATTTTGCTTGATCCCCTAAAATGGTGGCAAGTGCAATAGGCACACGACTTTCTTGCTTTGCTAGGTTAGCAACAAATATCTTTGCATCCCATCAACATCTGTGCAAGACGAAAGAGCCCATTCTTCATCAGGATTAACCGTTATCAGACCGTAAGCTTGTCTGTATCCTGCAAATGTTGACATATTGCTGTTTCTTCATCAAAACAAGAAAAAGACTTAAATGTCCGATCAGCCTGTGATGTGTCTAGCTGATGACAGCCAACCGTCGACCTCAGCTCCACTGGTAACTCTCGATATGCAACAGGCTCAATCTGAGTCCGAGTTGGAGCTTTCATAGACAAATTTGCCATTACATAATAAGCCTTAAAATCATGTATTCATTCCTTGATATTTTCACGCCTGTTTAAAAGTGGGGTTATTCTTAAATGTTAACCATTCTGTCTCTTTATTTTCGTAGTAGATACTAGACTGATGGTGGACATTTACCTATAAAATTTTGTTCATCACACATTTGTGTTGAAGGAATTTTATGTTGACATTGACGATAGAGTTACTCATAAATTTGTTGTAAAATTATTACATTTTAAAAAGAATAACAAAGTAAAAGTTATCCCATTTGACTTTTGAATATTTCGGTCAGGATATTTAACCCCACAGAGTTGCTTTTGTATATGATTTCAAAGTTGTTATTTAGAATTGAACCTACCTGCTAAGATAACTGAATTGTTTTTTTTTGGTTGAAGTTTTAATAATTGTTTTAACTTGCAATGTACATATTCGTACTGTTTGATGACAAATCTCAATTATGTTCTAACTTACTTGCTTGAATTATATCATCTTTATTCAGGTCTTACGCCAACAGGCACACACATACATTCGCTCACATACGAACTTTATTTTCCTTTCACAGTTCAGGCGTCTTGCAATTTTGCGTCTTTGTCTTTTAACCATACCAGCACACAAGCTAAGCACTTGGTGTTAGAGTAATACTGACAACTGGCATGTTTGGTACTGATTACTGCATTAAATGGCAGAGAATGTGACAAATGAATTAAAGGTGGAATGTATACGTAGAGCTCATGCAAAAGCAAGCATGGAATATATGTGTCAGCAAGTGTAATACATAAGTTTCACTAGATTGTAGAAACTGCAAACTTTGATTAGCCTGTAATTCCTGCAAGTACACTCTGTACATGAGGTATCTCCGACTGTAATTAAGCCGTTACCGTTCACATAGTGTATCCCTTCGATTAACCGGTTACGGTTCGGTTAATGTATCACGGGTAACCGGTTATATAATTTACTAACCGTTTTAGCCCTACAGCTAATTATTTTCTTTTCTTTGAATGAGATCTATGAAAATATGTTGAATAATATATCATTATAACCTTCTTTTTGTCTTTTTTGAGTCTGATGAAATTATCTATCAATATATGTATAGAATCATGCATAAATACATCCAAAAATACCCTACCTACCTACTTACCTGCCTATCCACTCACCTACCTACCTACCTACTTATCTACAAACACACATACATGCATGCATAAATAAATACCCACTACCTGATGGGTGTCGAAACTGGAACCTAAATATTAGACTACCCCGCTTATGCAATCACTACTTTTAATCCCACTAATAGCGAATTTTAACTGTATCTGATACCACTGGATGATATATATGTATTACCTTTGTACGACATATATACAAACCTTTGCGCCACACATAAACATGAACCAGTGGGCTACTCCGCAAATGGTAGACAATATGATTCATTCCATTCGGCACATTCTAGTTCCATGCTGCAAGTCCAATTTATTTAATTTCAGGTAAAGTTACGAAACTATTACAGCTAATTATCAGCTTTTCCGTGAGTAGCATAGATTACTCTGTGGTGAATAATATATCCTTATAACCTTTTTGTATGTCTTCTTCGTCTCTGATGCAATTTGTTATTAATATATCTGCAGACGCATACATACATACATTAATACATACATACATACATACATACATACATACATACATACATACATACATACATACATACATACATACATACAACGATGCATGCATGCATGCATGCATACATACATACACACATACATACATACATGCATGCATGCATACATACATACATACATACATACATACATACATACATACATACATACATACACAAATACATACATACACAAATACATACATACATACATACATACATACATACATACATACATACATACATACATACATACATACATACATACATACATACATGCATGCATGCATACACACACACACACATACATACATACATACATACATACATACATACATACATACATACATACATACATACATACATACATAGCAACTTCCTGATAGATTCCGAAAGTGAAACCCCAATATTTAGACCACATTGTTTATACGACCACTTTCTTTTAGTCCCGCCCTATGGTATAATAGCGAGTTTTCACTGGATATAATACATTGGGTGACACATATGTATTACCCTTGGGCGACATATATACAAAAGACACTTTGGGCGACACATACATATAACCATTGGGATAAGCTACCCAATGCTAAGTCATATGCTACAGTAAATGGACGACACAAAGTATATTTATAATTTTCCTTATTTTGCTCACTTCTCATACCTTTTAAGAATCCTTTCAATATTTGCTACAGAATATACCCTTCGCGCACGATAATGACTCGAATGTATTCACTGTACAAAGATGTCGCCGGAAGGTACTACATTTATTCTGTTGCCTATAGGAAGGGCCTGTCATCATGTCTATCCATCTATCTATCTACCTACCTACTTATCTATCTATCTATCTATCTACCTACCAACCCATCTATCTATCTATCTATCTATCTATCTATCTATCTATCTATCTATCTATCTATCTATCTATCTATCGCAATGACACCCATATTTATAGCGACGCAAATACAAATCAGTTTCCCAAAGTTTCGAACTAAACAAGATTTTCATCAGGGTAAGAAACAACTTACATCCACAAAACAAACACTAAACACAAAAGCCAAGAGAAATTCTTGATTCAAACATGTTTGATGGACAGGGCAAAATGTACAAACAAGAGAGAAAAAAGAAGAAAGAAAGAAGAAATAAACGACGTGTATCAATTCAGCCTTTTACACGTTGATAGCCTTAAATGTACATGTATTATAAAAAGAAATAAATATAAAGCTAATACTCATTTCAGAATACAATTTGTGTCATTTTCAATATCATAGATAATAGACTGTTTTTGTCACACTATTGTGTCACATGCTTGATAGAGGTGAACATGATCTTCGTTGAAGCATAGGCAGTGATTGCACAATATAGTCTCCATCCGAGAAAAAAGAAAAGGAAATATAATAACACACTTAGCTGAGAATGGCGTATTGAATCCAGTGTCGATACATTGATAGCGTTTATATGTTATGTCAGAATTTGCATATGATCAATGAAGAATGTAGAACAGTTTCATTCCTCAATTTTGATTATCTTCACAGATACAAGTCAAGTCATTAGAGCAAATTGCAAGTATCACGGACCTATCGACGCTCATGCTTGGTGAGGAAATAAATGACAATAGACGTAAAAACTCATAGTCAGTTAGATAAGTAAATACTAGTCCGTCCTATGGATGCATTACAAGGATAGCTCCCCCTCTATCTCTCTCTCTCTCTCTCTCTCTCTCTCTCTCTCTCTCTCTCTCTCTCTATATATATATATATATATATATATATATATATATATATATATCCTCTCAAATACAGCCATTTTCTAATCAAATGAGCTTGTCAACAATTTCCTAAACTGTTTGGGACATTTCAAAGACATTTTGTTTAATGAGCCTCACGCTTTGTCAGCAGAAGAAATCAAATGATTAATCACTGTGAAATACATGGATGTTGTCTCAATAACTTCGCTGTGAAATGCAAGGCTCTTGTCTTATAATATCTTCACTGTGAAATTCAAAACGAATTCTAAGCGAATTATACGAGTCCGTTGTATAAATTGATGAACACATTATTAGTGTTACCTTCATATTATATGTGCACTTGAAGAAATATAAAAAACACTGAGTGTATTAACATTTAATTTCAGATCCCACGTATGCAAATATCAAGAAGGAGGAGGAAATAGGACAATATAATAGAAAATTACTAGATACATTGAAAAAAGGTGATTTGGTCAAGTTTGACCGAGGCTTCTACTACCACTGGGCTGTTTACATAGGAAAGGATGAAGAGACAGGTACAGTGTCATTCAGATTCGGTATTTACAAGGTACAACTCTAGCCTTGACACAATAATTTTACAAATAGACATTATTTTTCTAAGTTACAATCTGCTAAAGATTCAATTTGAAAAGGCATTGAAGACGAAATTAGAAATATATTGTCTGAGAATTTTTCACAACGGTATGTAATAAATTAGCATTTTTAAAAAAATAAATAATAAAAAATATTATATTAACATTCCATTTTTTTTTCGTTGAGAGAGAACAGGATTATGTAACATACTCGAATATTGTTGTCCTAAAATGAGGTTTTACATTTTCATTTTTGTGGGTACCCGAGTCTTCGTTGTGTTCGTAATAAGATTGGTATTTGTCTGGCAAAACCTGGTCATGCTTTCATGAACAGACTACAGAAAGCGAGTTTTATTAGTAAGCCTGATATTATTTTATCCGGATACAAGGAGAAATAATGAAGGAATAAATATATAATCAAAAATCAGGCACAGAAATAAAAATGATTTCGTGATTTAATGTCGATGAGTGTATACCAATATAGATTTTGCATCACATCCGCTCATTATGAAACGATTTCAGTTAAAACTGTATAAGACCCAACATTTGCCATTTTGATAATTGCTATTTCATAACATATTTCATATGATTTATTTGTATTTTTAGACAAGTCCTTGTTTGAGAAAGAAAAATAATTCCGTATTTGCAGCGTGAACTATCTAATTTTACAGAACGATATGTGATAACTTGCAAAATGAAGCATAAATCGAAAAAAAATATATCTTTAGCAACAACATTTCCATGAAATTGCAGATGATGCTGATCCAAAGGTTATCCATTGGTGGGGTCCTCCAGAATTTAAAACATTAAAAAAGGGGACGTCCATAATGAAAACTTCATTTTGGGAAGCAGCACGGAAGAGTAAAGCTAAGAACGGCAACGACAATGACCGTGAAAAAGGGTAGGCTACTTGAAATGTCCCTCCACTGCTTAATTATACACTTTTTGGGGCGATTACTTTCTCCAAGTACTTCTATTTCTACTTCTTCTCTCGTGGAATAAATGTTGCGAGGCGCGAAGGAAACTTCCAAGGAAGCTTTTACCTTCCTAGAGTACGCATTTTCCTTCTCCGTGTTATGTCAAATAGTTAGAGTTTAGTTAGAGAAGAACAAAAATAAATATCACAAAGCTATCCATGCTCCCATCGCTGCCACTAGAAATCTTTCTAACACGCAAGGGGATCTACCTACCGAGCGAATCATACAACTCCTGCGTGAGTCTTAGTTGAGGTCCATGTTTCCCTGATTTCCGAGGGTCCCAAGACAATAGTGGCTGTCAACTGAAGGGTTCTTAAACGCGCAAAAACTACAAATAATTGTTCTCTAATCACCTAATGACCACACATCACGAAACTCTAACTTTATATTTGCATGGGTTTTTTGCTTCACATTTGTATGACCCATCAGTAAGTCTTTCCAAGCCGAAGATTGGTACTTTACGCCATGCACTACGAAATAAGACGCAAACACCGAATCCTGATCTTAAGATTTTAGGGATTGTCCACTTTACGAAACCAAACCATGCTACCATAAAGTCTTGTAAATACTGTATATAATGACGTCTGCTGCTAGAAATTAATTAATTACTCCGTTTGAGAAATATCTTCCCAACATTGAATCCCCACAATCAACAAATAATCGCTAAAATCTAACAAACTATAAACAGAGACGTAAATACAAGTAGCACATACCCTAGGTTTATTACATTACCCACGTCTACGAAAATCATTCGTCCCGAGTGATCACAAACTTCACATGTGTGGTGATGAATAACAAGTGATTACTCCCCTAGAATCAAGCACCAATTGGATTCGTGATTATCAAGCATGATTACATATCTGGCTCAGCATTAATGTGTCTCATTCCCTAGATCCGCCACTCTTCATCAATCTAAAGTTAAACATAATCGCTAATCGCTTAACAATAAAAAAGATATAAAGAACAACCACAAAGTATATAACGTTCAGCTAAAGGTGACACTGCTCTAACTGGGATATCAAGGCTGTAAACTATTATATAGTAATAGCAGGTTGAAAGTTCATTCAAATGTATCAGGATCTACTACGGCAAGCTCAATTTAAAAAAAAAAAAGTATTTTCAGAGTAACTCTGGTCTCCTACTAGTTGATTGACAGTCTGTCTATGTAAACTGAAGAAAAAAGATAACATCTCTTTGCTGCTACAACGCCTTTACATCGTATGTCTCTGGTACAACAAGCAGGTCATCAGCAACTGATCAAACACGCAGGGAACTCCTACTATTACAACGAAGCAACTGCAGGTAGAACGATATCGATTCTTATTGGCCGTCAAACAGCTTTCCACATAAACCATCGCACAATGTCAACTTCCCATACTGTTGACAAACTTTGGACATTCAATCATCACTACCAGCCATAAGTCGCCCCAACACGGCGAGAAAGAAACCCGACGCTTCCACACTAGGCAACGACCAAAACACTTCGTCAACTCCAGGGCATGTCGGGTGACACTGCTACTCCCATGTATAGACTCATGCTACTATAACAGCTAAGAAGCTTCCTCAGGAAGTTAACCTCTATCACCAGCATCCGCACGATCAACAGTCATGATGTTTCTCCTGAAGGTGTTTCAAAAGGAGAGTCTCGCACGCTCGTGGCTATCCAAGCCGAACCACCAAGACATTTGGTCATTCTGTGGCCAAACTAAGAAGCCTTATGCTAGAGAGCACAGTCTATACAGTATCAAATAAGTGACTACAAATAATGAAGGATATGCCGTATTACCTCTTCTAAAGCGCAAACAAACCAGTTCTAAACATGACATTGCGATTGCCCGTATATCAACCACCAAGACATTCGGTCATTCTGCGCTCGAACCCAGAAGCTTTACGGCAGAGAGCACAGCCCATATAATATCAGATAAATAGCTACAAATAATCAAAGATATGCAGTATTAACTCTTCTAGACCACAAATAATCCAGTTCTAAATATGACATTGTGATGGTCAGTCTGTCAATGCCGCGAATTAATTTATGTGTACAATGAGCAGTTCTCCGATGGATTCCTCAACAAACACTGGTGTATATAAGCGGATTCTTGAATATATGCATGATGAAAGCATAGTAGACTATTATCGATGCTATGCTGTTACCCAACAGCTTTCAGTGCCAACTGTAGCAAGAAGCTTCTCAACAAACAGATTTCTAACAAGTCCAAAACGCAGGCGCGGCCTGCTTAACTACGATGAAATCTCTACCAACGTATATCTACCAAAACCAGAAGTCGCTCAGGACCGGCGGTGCTGCAATAAACAGCGCCATATTATTCGTCGACATCAGACCATGCTAATCGGCACTGCATCTTCACATAAACATCACTACTAAAAACACAGGTGCGTACGCGACAGAAAACCGTTTACTAGCATCTCAACAATATCAGCTAAAATTGTTCACATTTCACTCTAATAGCAAACTTCAAACGCAGAATCTTACGCTAAATCACTCTATGCGAATGACTTCAATCGGGTATTTAAAAATCTATGGCGTCATTTAGGACTGCCTTTCTTGAAGCACACACATTCTCATTTACATAAATCTAGCTCAAAGCAGCAAATACACGACTTCAGACCAATGTTTCTGGAAGTTAAAACTGCACATGATTAATCAGAAAAAATTACCACAAAAAAAGGCACATGCATTCACATACGAATATCAGAATCAAATAACATAATTACAAAATGTACGCCATCGTAGTGCATGGAGCTGTCTGCATTATCCGTGCGACTTTGTCTATTCAAGCCATTATGACAGCATTGGGCCGTCGTTAACCCAACCATTCAACACAGCCACCGGGACACAGCTGTTGCCCACCGTTCTGAATATTCCCGTTGCGAAATAAAATTATTATTTTGTCTACCAATGATAACTATTCAAGAGCATGCGCACAGCTGTGGTGTTTGTTTTTGTGTCGTTAATACCTTGGTATGTTTCAAACACAAACAGTCATAAGCATTTGCAGATATGGGATTGGTTTGGTTTGTGCTGCCTATCCATAATGGAACAGGCAACATGAACAATGTATACTCGATATTGTAGATACAATTCTTGAATAAAAGCTCAGAACGACCGCAGTTATTGGGCGCAGCTTATAATTAAAATGCAAATTTAATAGGCATGGTTCTCGGTGGTTCCTGTTTTTGAACAATGGTATTTTTTATTTATGTAACATCTTATTTGGAGGGGGCTGCTGCCTGACATCTCCGCCTGCGCAGTGAAATATAGAATATGGTAGTGGGAACGCCAGAAAAGTGAAAGATATCCACATTTTCTCTCCTTACCAAATATAAGTGGGAAGAATAAGTCAGAAATATAGCAGAAATGTTATACTTTACATTATATGTGTGAAATTTAGCCGTGGCCAAATTGGAAGCTTACATTATCTATGGATCATGATCTTTCTAAAGTCAATTTAATTACGTTTGTCGAAATTCTTTCATACACAGCACGCAAACTATCATTCAAAGGGCTATAATCTGAGCTTATATTACCTGAGAACTTTATATATGCCAGTCATCCTTTTGTCAGCGGTAAAAATAGTCAGCTGCAAGAAGAAAAATAAAAAAATATATAAAATTAAAAAAAAAAAAACCCACCTGAAATGTAATTCAGGAATAAAGATAAAAAAATAATTGCTTGATAATGCGGTATTCAAGTATTCTACCTGTCAACTAAAAACCGACAAGCAGAACGTTGGAAAAATAAACACTACAGAAATTATTTAAATTCCTGCAGGACAATAAAGAAAATCAGCTAAAAATTTTATATATTCAAAAACATAAATAAAAACAGGTAAAGTAAAGAAAATAGAAGACAGTGATTGCAGAGTGCAAAATGTCTACGTGAAATGGCCAAAACAAAGAAGGGATGCGGTGATGAATAGAAAGATTTCGGCGTCTATAGAGTGTGATCTAATTATGTCAATTGACTTACTCTGGGATTTATATCCAGGGTAAAATATTTTGCTCAAGGAAATATTTTACACAAAGCTAGAAGCTATTCTAATATGGATGCAAAGAAAACAAATAAAAATGGAAAAACAATCAATACTACTACTACTAATAATAATAATAATTATAATAACAGTAATACTAAAACGTGCAGAGGGAGAAGATCATGACAAATCTAATATCAAATAAAAATGAAAACCTGCAATAGGAAGGTTTAATTTCTTGTTTAGAACAAATTTCCATGTGTTTCCAATGCAGAATCATTTTTGTAGTCCGTGTGCGTTCGACGTCGGTCAACACTGATTTTGACTCGGTCTGTAGCATCTCAAGAAATTGGACGGACTGTGCTAGTTGAAATTTTTGTCGAGTTTTCATTAATTTTGTTTTAATATTGGGGAGTGCGTCGTTGTCAATGTTCTTTCTGAAGTCCACACTTTCGCCAACATATGTTACCACACAGTTCTCGCATCTTAGGAGGCAGATGCCATTTTTTGCTTCATTATATCATTGTTTGATTAATGAGGAAGCCTACTGTTGTGCTTGAACTTCGGACCATTTTTTGTCTGTGTCATATGTTTCCATATGCGACAGCATTTTTCTTTAGATTTATTTTTACCTGTTGTGAAGTACGGTTCAGATTAATCTCGGATCGTAATATTTGATCTTTGATGATTTCTGGTCTACGGTACGCAACCATAAGTGTCTCCTTTAATATTCCCTCCAGATCGTCTGAATATTCGATGGGTTACCAATGTTTCTGGATGATCTGTTGTTGTTTTGGCTCATCATGGGAGTATGTTACCAGGGTATGCTTGAACTGGCTGTTTTGCTTTGTACATTAGAAGAGTGTTTCGGGCTTTATGAGCATTTTCTATCTTGTATCCTTATAAGGTACTTCAGAAGTTCGCCCACTATAATTGCAAAACGCTTAGGGCTGGAGCAAATGTGTATGAATCGAAGAGGAAATACAGAAGTTTGTTTACAATACGTTTAGATTGATAGCTGATTTCTAGCAGATATTGATGAGGGTCATTGACTTGCAGTGTAAGTCAATTTCTATTAACCCATCCTAGATATAGGATTGGGTATACAAGAAATCATTTGAGTTATTTGTCGATTCTGATGAGAACTGAAAATGTTGGCATGCAGATAATGTTCCGCACACACACACACACACACACACACACACACACACACACACACACACACACACACACATATATATATATATATATATATATATATATATATATATATATATATATATATATATATATATATATATATATATATCTGTTGTAGGACTTTTCTCGGGTTCATAAACCACGCAAATCAGTCCAGTGTTTACCAAATGGATTCATTGTGCAGGAGATTGTGAAGTATGGAATATATTGGTACATTATAATGAATTTTTACTTTGATAGTGAAACTAAAATACATTCAATATAAATATAGATCACAAATCCATCATCAGCATATTACTTATTCTTGTACGTATTTATCAATCCATTTGCTAGCACACTGAATTAAAAATTAATTATTATATCTCATATTCATTAATTATTCAGATAGAGAGATAAGGAAAAACTAAAGCCAATACGCAAGGGTACAGATACAAATTACAGATGTATGAGCAATCATCGTGGTAGGGCAAGAGATGGAGGGTGCAGAAAGACAGACAGGCACATCATACCTTTCATACTTAACAGCCTACAGCTGAATCCAAAAAAGAATCTAACATGAGAAAAATGCACTTATTGTCAAGAAAACATAAAAACTAACAGAATAGAAAATGAATAAAATAAAAGTCCTAACCTCACTACAATCCATGCATCCAAAACTCCTTCTCTGATATGTTATCACAAAGTGATGAATGCATGGGCAAAATACATTAACATTTTTCAATCTGATCAATGGGTAGTCTAATTACCCAGAGGGAAAACAAAATAACTGGAACAGGTAATCCTGGCTCAAGGTTGCCTAATCGACTAATGCGGTAGACCATAAGAAGATGAACACTAATTGCAACTGGTGACTTTATTGCAACTACAAATTAATTTTATATGAAATGACAAAATATCTGATCCTATCTAATTAAAAAGGAGAATAATATAAAATGATAAATTATCTGATCCTGCTACACACACACGCACGCACGCATGCACACACACACACATATATATATATGTATATGTACATGTATATATATGTTTGGATCAATGTGTCAGTGTGTCAATTTTGCAAGTTCTATGCTTAAACCAAAATATAATTACTACACTCTTAAATTAGGTCGGATATGGTCTATCAATGAACAGTTCACATTATGAACGGAGGGAATATAATAATGATACGAGTTTATCTTATGCAAAACTAAAATTTCGAGGCATTTCTTAGCTTCTTAAATGCACGTCATAATTCAAAAACTTTCTGTAACGGTTAAAGCCAAGCCCCAAAAATGATGTTTTTGTTTTACTAAACTATTCGTCGAAGTTATATTGTCTCCTTTCTGTGAGAATTAGCTTGATTAGAAAAAAGAAAACTTTTGTTTTTGCCTTGGCTTTTACTTTACACTATTAAAAAGTACAAGATTCGGATTTTGGAAAAAGAGGTTATTATTAGCTTTTATTTCGATGGTTCATATTGTGATACATTCTAAATATGCAGGAATCTTTATTCATGAAATTGTTTTTTTTTTAAAAAAGACGGATCAATAAATTATAAACAACATGAAACCTTTACCACACTGTGCTCAAAGTGTATACATTAACTGGTCCAATGAATTTTTAAAAATGTGTAAAAAAAATCCGGGAATCCTCTTAAATGGAACCTGAAAAAATAAAATCAATGTTGTTATTTTTTCGAGACATTACGACTCGTTGAAAATCAATTATGAAATTAAATGGATAAGGTCAAAATTAACATTTGTGACAAAGTCAAAAACATTTTCGCTAAAGGAATCCATAGCCAGGAATGAATCATCCATATGATACCGAAACAAGTTTTAGAGATATCCGTTTCATTAATTTTTATTGATACACACTTGCCAAAGAAAAAGCTGCATGAATATCTTGTGTGAAAGAATGTAACAGAAGTCTCTTTTCTCCATATTTCTCAACTTTTGGATGAGTCAAAGCACAAAATCGACTGATTGCGACAGGAAAGTCTCGTGAAGATATTTGTAAATTGTACAATGTAAATTTGGTTGAAAGCGATCAAATTATGACAAATTATGACAAGTCATTATAAACGCTGTGAGTTCGGATTTAAACATAGATTTAGACAACAAGTGCAACCAGACTTACTAGAACATGACATTGGGTAAATAAGTATTAAATATTAAGTTGTTTTTAATGGCATTAAATCATTCTCTTTGGAACAGATCTTTTGATTTGATTAAAAATGACATTACCAGACAAATTTTAATTTTAAATCTTCCATTTTTACGAGTGCGGGCATATCGGCCCTGCCTTAACTCTCTCTCTCTCTCTCTCTCTCTCTCTCTCTATATATATATATATATATATATATATATATATATATATATGTATATATATATTGTTGCAAGTTTTTTGCTTTTATTAGCTATTTATATATATGCACATAATTAAGTTCTGAAATCAACATTTATAGTTAATGAATTTGAATTTGAGCTATTTTCAAATATCGTTTATCAAAGTCATGTGACAATATCATGAACCTATATTTGCTCTTTTTTGTCTAGAACAGCTGTAATATTGGTGATTTTAATCTTAATGTTTCTTGTATAGGCACAATATCAGCTAGTCGAGCAGAACTGATCTTATTTCATTATTCTAGAAATATTAATGGTCATCGAGTAGCCGCAAGGGCTGAAGCAAAACAGTCTCTGGTTCAAGATGAGATCTTACAAGAAAAATACAACATTCTATTCAACAATTGCGAACATTTCGCAAAATGGTGCCGTTATGGACTGGATGACGCTAAGCCGGTAATTTTTTCAAGGACATTATTTATGCTCTATACCTTTCAAATTGAAAACTTTAATCTGGTCCTATCAAGAAAGTGTCGAGTAGGAAATAATTTTATGTGAATAAAGGATAGCTTCAATATGTTTGATTTATCTCATTTCAAGACGTAATTAGATATGAAGTTAAAAGATTTAGCTGTAAAGTCATTTTAAGAGAATCGACACAATCAGCAATTTTAAAAGAGTACTTATTTACAAAACAAAATCTATTGCATGTACAATAGAAATGCGTTTTGTACTGTCTTTTATAATCCACTCTTTGAATATACAAATGCCTTTATTTTATTTTTATTTTATTTTAACTGTAATTGAATTTATGAATGCTTATAACCACAACATCAAATCCACAATGAAAGATTGTAATGCTAATTGGGTGTTAAAATAAAAGTGTAGCCTGAGAAAATGTGATCGCCCAAATCGTCTCTTGATTCCAAAACCCTTAATTGTGACCCCACATGTTTATGACTTCATGAAAAATGACTACTTGAAAACAACATCTATACCCAAATTGAGAAGTATATTGCCTGAACTTTGAACAGATAAATACATTGTATCAGCATATATTATAAAACGAGTGTCAAAATTATTTCATCCCATAAAAGTTTACTTGTCAAATAACCTTATCCATTTATTAAATTCAGAGCATTTTTTTCCTCTTGTATAAAAAAAAGGTAACTATTGAAATAGTTTAGGGCTGCTTGCAAGATTTACACGTTGATGTAATATAAACATACACCACATTTTACATAAGTGTATGAAGAAACAAAGAGAAAGCTTTAAAACTAATATTTTCCTCCCTATTAAAGTAAATATATAAATCGTTTTGAGCAAGGAGCACGAGTATTATCTCATGTTTCAATATGTATTTATACAAGACATATTTTGTGACGTGTAAATTAATGAAAATACTTGAGCAGTTTTTCAAATGTTACGAACAGAAATCCTATTTATTCAGGCTCAAGAGTATATTAGTGATCATCAGACAGTGGTTATTGAAATAGAAGTCCCAACAACTGTAACTCATGTTTCTGAGCTGTCAGGCATATATGCGAAATGGTAGGTCAATTGTTCATCTCTTGCATGGTTTTTGGGTTTATATCTACAAAATGAAAATATATCGTGAATTAAACAATCTTTCTTTTAATAGCATTAGTGAAAATACACGCAATTGCATACTTTTAACAGAAACCAGACAATTTACAATATGGAAGTCCTAATGGACTAGAAAGCATAACCCAGTTTGTGCACTCTTATATCATATAAACATTAGGCACATATAACCTGTGTCTCCGAAGAACATAGCAATAAACCAACTAAGGCTGTTTGAAACAGACATAAAAGCACAAAATATGTCCTCGTAATTAAATACACATTCTGTATAGAATCATGTAGCTATATAGACTTCATTATTGTTCACATAGTTGCTTCGAATATACTTGTTTGTATGGAAAAAAATCATATAAACTGTATATGTAGCTTCTATATGATTCTACCTGGCTATGATATAAATGTTTGAATATGTCTGTTTAAATGAACCAATATAGAATCAAATCGTACAAGGGAAGCATACAAATGTACTTAGTAATTCTATCACATCTGGCTTCTGAAGAGAAAAAGCCAATGACGTGCCAATGTGATTAACTTTTAAGTCTGTTTGTTTGTGACGATGCTATGATATTATATGGGTTTCATTGGGCGGTATGTTGTATACAGTAATAATGAAATATGACATTCAAACTGGGAACATCATATAGTCGAATCATAGCAATGTTTAATAATTATCCTAGTGGTTGCAACTCTGAATATCAAAGGGTCCCCGACAAATGAAACTGACAATTATATATGAATCTATACATAAATTCATATGAACTGAAATTATATTCTTGACTGCAAGATAAGGATGTGCACATACATTCTCAATTCTTCAACCCTTCGATATTTTTTTTATACCTTTGATTATAGATTTCCACCATATACTTCAGAACCATATGTCATTTAATACCAGCTTCATCAGAAAGCAAAATGTTGATTTAAAAAGGAATGATTATATTGTTCCATAGGTGGATCGTTGTCTATTTGGCTATAACAGTAAATTATTCTTTGTTTTCGAATATATTTTGATTGCTAATTTTAAAATTGTCAATAATTTAGCTTTTTATGTTTATTATAATATCTTGGCTCTACACACCGTGTTGTTTTCTGATATTAGTATGTTTTCACTTGCAGTGATGGAGTACACGTTTGTACTTTCAGTTATTAAGTCTTATTGACAGTTATCAACATTTTATTAACAATTATTTACATTATATTCTCTTATCTAAGTTGAAATTTAAATTTGTGCTAATTTGAAGCCCAATTGTGACGCTTGTGTTATTCATCCATGCGTTTCAATATCTAATCTTGTTTTCCAGTGCTAGTTACCGTAAATCCGTCATTGTGTAAATCTACAGCAGCAGATACTTAAGGAATATATTATTCTCCATTCTACATGCTTCATTAACCTGACTCATCTGGTAATCTCCTCAAAAGATTATGAAACCATTTCAAGAGTGCATAGAGTTTAAGCGATAAGGAACTTGTATAATATCAGTACATTAATTATGTTTCTAACGAAAATTAATTCAGTGTTATAGCAGGTCAGAATATTCACATTTGAGAGTGAATACGTACACAGGAAAAGACCTAAAACAAATAAAACACGCTACAATGGACACACATAACTTCTTTCAATATCTGCAAAAAGGAAACAAAAACAAATCCACTGCAAACTTGGATTAAGAATGGACTGCATACTTATGTCGTTAATAATAAATACACGGTTACAAAGTTTTGACGTGAAAGTAATGACAATCTCGGATCTAAACGTTTACGCCCCTGACATTTCTCTCAGTGAATCTGAATATTAGGATCAAATGGAATAGCCTTTGTCAGATCAGTATGAACATTTAGCCTTCCGCAATACCAATATTTGTCTTAATGAATGCTTACAGCCTTGTAGCCTGGCACGTGTATAAGCAGGATATACAAATTATATGCCAGCAGTGCTCCAACATTATTTTCTATGTCCAGTGACTTAAGTATGTCAGATATCCAAAAAAGATTTATCGAGGCATGTGTCTGGTAATTTGCAATTAAATTAGTTAAATTTTGATGATATATTTAAATAATGTGCACATTTGCGCATGCTATTGTTATTGAAAGAAAGCATATGATAGCATACGCCCTTCTATTAATATTGTCTTTTTACAAAAATTAGGCAAACTCCTTAGTAGATAGCATTTAACATTTTGGGCAGGAAGGGCTGTGCCATGTTTTGACATCTATGTTTTTTTCTAGCTTAGTAATCGTTAGTTATATTCCCTCTGTAAGAAAGATTAATATTATCACAAACTTTGTATTATAATAATTTGACAGGCAGCTTGCAAGCCTACTGTCAAATGAGTTAGTCCTGTGGGCTAGGTCAGGTTTCTTTTCCTGATCTGGTTTGACGAGATATCACAATGTGCATTGCTTTCAGGGAGGTTAATATCAATGCATTTCTGGAAAGCATCTATATGTTTTTCGACACTTATGAAGCCTTCTTTTTAAGGTTGCTTTTTCCCACTTGAGTCACTAAAGTATGTCAAGGTTCCATTTCTGCAATGGCTTTCCCAAGGTCTTTAGTTGTATAAATTGTCCGATGTTGAACATCTCGACATGAAATCTGTTGACTAGCCTCTTGGGATAAATTAATTTGCATATTGAGTCATGAAGAAATATGACATTGCTAGGTGTTTGGGTTTGGTCTTACTCATTGCCCAGGAGTGCTGTCTCTGACTCACTGGGTGGTCTATCGGGCTCTTGAGGTGGACTCTCTGACACTGAGGGTGGTCTCTCCATCTCATTTGATTCTATCTTCATCCACTAGTTTTGTGCATGGTGTGTTGTTAAAGGATATTGTTAGTCCAATAATATTTAGAGGTGTACCAGTTAGCTCCCCTCTTTGTGAATCCAATCTAACTTGGAGGTTTTCAACCAGGCTATCGTTAACATGTACAACTGCTTCAAGTTTTAAGCACTTTGCCTCAGTTTGGTCATTTATTTCCATTTCTTTCTCAACTTTTTCATCCACATTTAGAAGTTGACGAGAATGTTCTTTCTGGATAGTGTCTGTCTATGTTTCATCTTCCTGCCTCATAATACTAAGAGATTTCTCATGTTCAGTCTTCAGTATTTTTTGCTGTTCTAGTTATTGATATTTCTGGATCCATGTTTTACTTTCTGAGTGTGGAGAATTTAAGGTTTTCTCCAACTTAACTTCTGTGTAGTAAGATCATTAGCATTAATTTTTCCTATTGGTCTGACGCTTTTCATTTTGACATGAACCTCAATGATTAATGTACGTAATTCAGCATGAGTATCTGTGCTATTCACACGTTTGATAGTTAGAATATTTGTAACTTCAATCGGATATCCTTCCATCACATCCAGCTTTTAGTGAGACCATCTGGCATCTGCAGAATTGATGGCATCAGGGTTGGGACAGGGTGTAACCTGGGTTTGCATGGTTGGGACAATTGTTCATTTTTTAAAATAGCTTTTTGTACATCTAGCTTATGGTGTATGTTGGATTGCTTTAATAAAGTATCCTCTGAATTGCTGATAGTAATAGGTATATCATGATTGGACAAATTTAGTTGTGGCATAAATGTGAACAAGGTCAAACTCATTGCGACGGGCTTCATTAGAATTAGAATTTGGGAGTTCTCTATGAGGGATAGTGCCACTGGAATTATCTGCCAACTGATCATCTCGATTTGGCTCACTTTCTTTTATCTTATTTGTAATTATTAATTCGTGTAATAGGTGTTCGCCTAGTTTCTTAAGTAAGGGAATCTCCTCTTTATACCATACTGGATAGTAATTCCCCTTTATTGCAAACGCACAGCTGTGCAGGTGCAAATTGATTATGAACATGTTTTCATCTTTGTCGATATTTGTACTGCTAATTTGAATAGCCATTGTTTTAAATATCTTAAGAATTATGATCATAGGGTTCATTAAGCCAGCGTCCATGATAGCCTTCTGACGACCCGATTAGCTAAATGTATTTTTCGCTTACCGCACGGATCCAGGCAGTAATATGTTCAACACCCTCTTTTATCTTTAAACTTGTGATTATGCTTTGTCAGGACGCTAGGTCTTAAAATAATGTAACCTAAATAAAGTGAAACCAACAATGTATGAAAAATCAACAAACATTTTATTTCTCTGCAATTAAAATGAAAATTGAAAAGTCACTTACAATTTGTGAATTAAATTTCAAATAATCCTAAATGTCCTAAACACAAGTCAGAAATTATAGAATGTTCCGAATGAATGAATGTTCAAAGTGAATGAATGTTCCGAATGAATGAATGCTCCGAATGAACAAATGTTCTGAATGAATGAGTAGTCTTGAATGTCATGATGTACCACAACAATTGTCTTGAATGTGATAATGTACCACAACGATACAATCTACAATATCTTTGAGAATGCCCACAAATATCCAAAAGTCATATATTTAAATCCAAAGGTTAATGATCACCTAATGGTAATTCGAATGAATGTTCAAATAAATAATTCCTTTCGAATTATGTCTACAGCACTACAGCATTACATCATTACAGCATTACAACACAACTATGATTCAAAAACAGTCTGATGATTCCAAACAGACTGATCAGAGAAAACAGGAATGTTATTAACACAGGATTTAAAATTGGAATAATTATAATGTGTTCGTCAAGTTCTTATATACTTTGTGCAAATGACCTATTTCACAACAGGACATGTGTCATCTAATGATCCACAATTCAATACAAAATGCGTCATTCGAGTGGAAAATCCCCAAGAAATGGTTAACAAGTCTGACATTAAAGTCAAAGGTCAGTAAATACCTTGTTGACATCGTAACCAAACTTAAAGTGCGACTTACTATTTGACCGTATTTTAAAGTACTGTCATAGACCAAAAGTTTAGGCACTCATTATTGATTCTATATGCATAACATCTTGTAAATGTTCAGATTTCTTTCTTCACAAGGTGCCTGGCTGGGTATTCCCTTCTAGTTGGTGGTAGGCGTATCTTTAAGATTGTTAAACGACAAACCCTTATTTATATATTATTTCCTGACATAGCGATCTCTCGTTGTCGTTTCTGACACAAGTTAGAACCAAGTGACATAATAGTCTTTGCAAATTATATCTTGAGGTCAACTTATTTACTTTTTATCACTATAGAGCTGTATTAAATTATAAGTTGAGTACTTTTTTTACCAGCTCTTTCTCTGCGTCTTTTCCCATCCATAGACTGGTACTTACACTATGTCTATTGGAAGCTTTGTTTGAAAAAGGTAGATTTTGCGCCTAATTGGTTTGGACTCTGATAAGAAAATGTCAAACTAGTTGGTTTTGATCAGAAAAAGGAGTAACAATATCACCATCAATTTTCTTAAAGTACATTTGTTTAGGCGTAGATTATATCCCAGAAAAAGCATCGTTATTGTAATAACAGTAATAATTTCAACTATTAGAAAGATTACCAACAAGAACTACAGAAAACAGTATTAATTATAAGTGAGTACGCGAAGGGATAAATTATGTAATTCTATATACATGTATTTGGTATAATCGTGCATCCATACATATACTGTGTGGTCCAAGGACAAACGTTTTCCTCTCTGGTTGGTATAAAATATTTCATATAATATAAAATATTTAATATATATATATATATATATATATATATATATATATATATATATATATATATATATATATATTGGTGTAATTATATATACATGTATTTGGTATAATTGTGCATCCATATATATATACTGTGTGGTCCAAGGACAAACGTTTTCCTCTCTGGTTGGTATAAAATATTTCATATAGGGATCACACGGGATTTTTGTGTGGCTTGTTTTTCTTTTATTCTTCTGGTATCAATATTTGCCGAATCTCAGGGGGTTTGTTGAAACCCGAACCAAAATGAAAATTTTCAGGTGCATTTTGATGTTTCCCTAGTGACAGTACCGATTCGGTACGATGGCTTTACCTGATCCTTTTCATGGATGGCGACCTCTCCAGATCAGCTGATGCAAAATGGACGAATGTTTCGCTAGACAGCCATGTTCTAAGATCTGTTGACCAATAACCACTTAAGCAAATTGTTCAGTATCACATCAGTTTTCGTGAGGAATAGAGCTGCTACCAGATGTTTAGTGGGCAATTAGGTGAAAATATTCAAATTTTGTACAGTATATTGATTTATACCCAAATGACAATAAACCTCCGTAATGTGGAGCAGACTTGTTGAAAATACCCCTTGCGAGCATTGTTTTTTTTATTACACTATGAATAATGTTGCGCTGAGGTACATCATCCCCTGAGGGTAGATTTCAGAAGGGGTACTGTCAACCTTAACTCTATTTTTGAAAACATTGCAGATTAAATTAGTTAGGCGGCCCCTTTGACTTTGATTGAATAGGTGATTCTTTATGCCGTACTTCCATGTGGTGTCATTAGCTTTCTCCAAATCAAACAAGATGGCTGCTATATGTTCTTTCTTTATGAAGATTCTATTATAAATGCTTCAAGTCTGTAAAGATGGTCTATGATGCTTCTTTGGTGTCTGAATTCACATTGACTTTCTGATGGCAGTTTGTTGATTTAGAGATACCAGAGTAGTCAATAATTCATCACACGTTAAATGGTTTTGCAAATATAGGTTGTTACCGATATGGGACGATAGTTGGAACAGTCGCATTGGTCCGTAACAAGGTTGAGTACTGGTATCACCGTTGACTCTCGCCATGACTGCGGGAAGTCTCCAGTTTTCCAAATTTTATCGAAATGTTTAGCAGTGTATTTAGAGCTATATCATGTAATTGTTTTTGACGCTGATAGTGAATATCATCTGGTTCACATGAAAGTATCATTGGCTCTATCAAGAGAACCTGGCATCTGCCTGAAAATGAACGGTTTGTTGTATTATTCAGCATTAGCAACTTGTGCAATATATAGGGACCTTTTCTTTCAGACTGTTTTTTTTTTACACGGTGGAAGTATTCAGAAAAATTCTCTTGTGAGGCATGTATCGAGGATGTTTCAGCCAATGTGTTTGAAATTGCAGGTACGGTTGTGACCATTTTATGAGATTTATTTAAATGTTTGATACATTCGTTTTGAGCTTTGTCAATTAATTTTAGTACCATATTCCATATTCATTTAATACTATGCATTATTGCAAAGGAGAACGTCTTATTATTTCAAATGAGAACATCTTATGTCTCTACTGGGAAAATTACTCTATTCTATGCGACCGGATAACCTAACAGGATTACATGTTTTCAGTCGATACAAACACGATGCAAAATACAGGTGCGATACTAAATTGATAAGTATATTACACACCAGGGCATTTATGCCGTGTGAAAACCGATACTAATATATGGACGCAGCCATATTGATGCATGTCATCGAACAATGCTACAAACAAATTTTAATTTAGAACTTTATAATTTAAATTTCATGTATATACCTTACATCTCTAAATTAAAATCAGTGTTTGTCCAAATAACTGGGTCTTAAATTCGACTTGCCTCATTCACCTCGGTTCCTTGTATTCGACTTGGTTATCCTTTTTTGGGAGAAACGTCACGCTCCGTGGATTCAGGCGCTGCATGATTATATTGGTGTCATATATAATATAGATAGATAGATAGGTAGATAGATAGATAGATATAGATATATAGATATAGACAGAAAGATATTGCAAATAAAGCATTTACTTGAAACAAACCGACGAATCAATGCAAGACAAGTTTTTGAGTCCTATAGGCCATTTATCAAATGGAAACAATTATATGTAACGCATAAGCAATCATAATTTCAAGCTTTCATAAAAAAAGGTGGTCTGATTATATAACATTCAATATGCTGCTTGTTACATTTATTGACAAAATATAACATATGCGTTTATGAAACAGCAAATAATAAACTCACACTTCGTCCTAATTAAGCTATGATACTGTTAGGAATGACTGTAACCCTAAGAAATGGGCTAAAGTAGGTCACTAGCGCTACAAGATAGGTTATGAAAAAGAACACATAACTGTGATCCCAGATATATGCTTTTTTGTTACTACGCGGTGTTCAATATCTCGGCTGGAGCAATTCCACTGTTTGAGTACAGGTTAATTTTACCTCGTCAAACCAGCTAAATCAAACATGTGCACGTAGGAATATTGAAAACCATGGTCATTCAGCAGCAGTAATGTTAATAATATCACAATACAGAATACAACACACTGGTATGAATATGAACCTGAAAGAAACTTGAGAAGAAGTAGAAGACGAAAAGAGATAAGGGTTCACTTTAGTTTCCCTTCATACTCATTTCAATCACAGCTTAAAGTAGTTGTACTATAGCACACTATGTTTTTAATGTATCAACGTTCATACTTTCATGTGCCATATCGACTGTGCAATGAGTTAGATGATGAAATTGCATTTGCTAGGATTGTCACTTAATGCTTTAAGTTGTCATTTATTCATTCTGTCTATGTATCTATCTATATATGCAACGATTAGAGTTGTTACAATTTTCAGTCTATGTTTTCATCTACAAAGAAATGTCCAGACTATTGTGACGAACTTGGCCTTAACTTGATTGAAAGGGATTTAAATAACTTGATAATGAAAACTGATATTTATGTTCAAAATTATGCGTCTTGTATTTATGATTGAATGCCATGCGTTTACTACCTCTGCCTCGTTTGTATGTGTGTAATTTAAATACTGGGCGCAGCAAGATTCTTTTGTCCAATAATACATATTGATTTAAGGAAATATAGTGACTTAATTTAAGAAAAGAACCTCACTCATATAAGATCTACTTGTCTAGCTACCGACCCGTCTATCTCTTTATTTATGTTTTGCTTTTATAGGTGTTCATCAGGGTCTGTAAAATGATTATCTATTTCGTCCTTTATTATCTAGGACACATCAGAATCTTTCGAACAAAGAGGAGCTGAAACTACTACGAAAGGAAATAATGGATTATAGGCAGCAGCAGTCTAAAGTTGAGGATATGGAAAAGAGAATTCACAAGAGGGCAGTTATCGCGGTTTGCATTGGCAATGCCTTCCTACCACTAGTATGGTATTATTACAGAAGAAGTCTTCGAAAACTTTTGGAGTCAATTAAAAGTTCAAATGCAAACGGAGGGAAATAAAACGTTTTGGTGAGTATGTCTTTAAAGTGCTGAAAATGGAACGGAAGGTTTTCCAAAGAGATATTAGCATGTTCCCTGTTATCATTGACTACACAATCATTTCATGGTTGTCAATGGGCAGAATATGTAGCCATGAATGCCACTATTGGAGCACATGAGCATAATGTGAAATCACTGTGGGACATACCCTTAACTGCGTGTATATTTAACATTTAACTGCGTGTATATTTAACATTTCTTATTTGAATAATAACATCGTGTCTGTATGCAAATGTACAAAAAGTATGTACATCTTATAGTATGTATATCTATAAGCAGTAAAGTCATTGTATATATATTTTTGTGCCCCAAATATGTCCTCCAGAAGCAAAAATTACTTTTGTATTGAAAGTGTAAACCTTTCGTGGATGATGCATATCTTTTAATGAGATGCATAAACCCTCCGTGGACAATATATACTTGAGTGCTACATGCTAACTTTGGGAGACAAATGTATCTCTCTCGCTCGCTCTCTCTCTCTCTCTCTCTGATCATTGGTGATTAAATTCCAGCCCTACCAATTAGTAAGACAATAGCCTTAAGAACATTTGGTTTTGAATTTTGCTATTTGTGTGGTTGGGTGCAGCTTTCCAAGTGTGCATAATGAAATAGATCCATTTTTATGAGAATAAATTAATATCACATCTCTAAAGACCTGGTTTGCATACCTCGATGTTTCTCTATGGAAGCTATTTTCCTGGAATGGTGTAATTGCATCTTAGTTCATCGCCAGTTTGTACTGGTTTTGCTGCAAAAAGGCACAAGTGTGGTTTCCCATCTACAATACCTTTCTTCATCATACAATTAGCCTTTCGTTTTGGAGCATCTTTCATCATTCCTCCGAGACCACTTGAATTGGTATCATCAATGTTGTTGAACAATGAAACAAATTTTAATAAATCAGAGGAAACAGCTGAAACAAAAGCAGATGATGAAAGAAATTAATTTTACAGGTGTAAAGAGTTAGATGATTGGCAAATGTAAGCTCAAAATACACATTTTTCAACAGTGAAATGCACGGGTCACATCAACCTTTACTTTTTACTTTTCAACCTCTCAAGAAAGTGCTTATTTCTTTACAATGTGACGAAGCTGCACCCAAGTCTGTTGCAGGTGTATGGCATAAGATTTTTGTTCTATTATACTGAAACCATTAGCGACCTATGGGCAATAACTTTGACCTCAAATATATTTATGTGAAGCTAGTGTTAACGGAAAAGCAATCTAAAATATTAGGGCTGGGACGTGTACAAGGCGATACTGCTGTTACTAATGGATACATATCACAATATTATTTCCTATATTTCAAAGCAAGTGTTTAGTCATACAAGCACTTATACTCTTCATGGTATATTTTTTGTAAATCTGTGCAATAATATTAAAATGTAAACATTGATGAATAAAGAATACATGCATAAAATTTTATGTTATCCTTTATTATAGAAAAAGAAAATAAAGTAACTTCAAGAGAAAACTTCTTCTCCTAAGCCATAGACAATTTACTATAGGGATTTAGACTCGTACTAAATTTCCCAATATCATTGTGAAACATCTGGTTAGTAAAAATTTAAAAAAACATCAATAAATTCTACTGTGCACATGACTACCCTATTGAAATTTAGTGGAATTCAATCATTAACTACTGACATGAAAATGTTGAACACATAACTATTAGCTTAAAAATATCATCAAATTTAATTAGCAATGAATCAATGGAGGAAATTTTTTTTAAAAACTACAAGTGTTTAATGCAGAGTAAGAATGTGATTATCAGCTTAATATTTAACTAGTTCAGACCATTTAGACAAGTCATAACTACTGAACTCAGAAGTAGTGCTTACAGAAGTGCATTAAACTATTGACAGAGGCCTTGTTTCAGAAGCAATGATAAATTCCTGTCTGTCGTGTAATTGCCTGAGTTCGTTGAGAGTTAGCTGAATATCTATTTTGCCTTCCAAACATTTCAGCAATATTAGGCTGACCATATTCAACCGCTTTTCTAACTTGTTCAGGTTTAATTTAACTTTGTATAGGGTGATGTCGTGTAAGATGGGTTCACATATTTGTTGTTCAGCATGGTTAAGGACAGCTGTACAGACTGTACCTATTGTTTTCGTTTGTACTGTATTTTGGGCTCCATTCTGCACATATACTGGGTGTCCGAAATGGTGTCACACAAAAGATTTTGGCCCTGTCGGACTGAAAATATCGACAATCTCTCCATTACCCATGTTTACCCGTGTAGACGTTGTTGCTTTTGCAAGGTGTTTACTGATTGGTCAATATACACCCATGAAAGATAAATTCTTCAATCATTTTACATCTTGCATTATACTATGAATACTCTTCACAATGGAGGCTAACTTTGGGATTAGACTAAACTTCCTACCAAACACCTGATTTTTGACAGAAATCAATACTAGTTTGTACGTATTGATACACAAATTGGCGGATTTTAAATCATGACACTTCGATGCAGTAAATTGTCTATAAAGACCACTCAATTGACAAAAAGAGGTCTTTATTGGGAGGTGGTGTCCATAAACAGGTTCAGTTAATATAATTTCATGCACCTGGGACATTTAACTGGGTTTTTAAAGACAGGGTGGTCTTTAAATATACAGGTGGTCTAAAAGACCAGTTTCGCTGTCACTCTTCAATATAACAATAAGCATTTTATGAAATTAACACATCATTTTTGGCCCATGTTGGAACAGATATATGAAGGAGCCCATGTAACTCTCAAATCCTTGCTTGCTTTCTTCCTCGTCTAAAAGTTCTCCTTTATATTCTAACAGAAAATCACCTGCTTGAAATGATTTCTCTGCGAAAACACCATGACCTGTTAAAGGAGACATTGGTTTACAATAAGGCAGAAAATATTGTTGTTGTTGAGCAAAAGAAAATGAATGATATTGTAAATTGCCAAAACCTGAAATTTTCCTTAAGTTTTCTAATACTGTTGGTGATGAACCAGTAATAAAAAATAAATCATTCATTGATGCAAATATCTCATTGAAAGTAGTAACTTGTGTTGTCTCAACAATTTCAACTATGTGGGTCCTCTGGTGTGCAATGATCGTCATCGTTCTTCAGGCATAGCCCAACGCAATGTTTCTGGACTAGAGGACATATTTTTGGAGTCCATCACACTTTTTACCAATCATGGACTGTTCTGAATGCCGACAGGACCTTGTTATCAACCTTTATTTCTTATAGGAGTCTTTTCCTTTTTCATTTGCTCTTCAGTGTAACTTTCGCTTAAAAGTGAAAATATATCATGGATCTATCAAATGCAGACACTAGAAGGTACATATAGAACTTGGTGAAGATATTGCCAAGACATAACCATATACTAAATAAGGTAAAATCCATTTGCCACTTCTCAGAGTTATGTCTATAAGCCAACTGTTCAATGAACAAATGATAAGGATTTGCATACATTCAATTGGACCTAAAGAGTAAAATGTTTCCGGTTTCATGATAAAAAAAAGTTTTTGGTCATTCAGTTGGAATAAGATTTTTTAGGTCATGTTTGCTGACTACATCTACGGAAAGTGAACCACGATTGCATGACGTAATTTTATTCCTCTGAGAAAAGACCCCATCAGAGTTGCTTAACAACAATGTGATCATATACAAAAGTTAGATATGCACCATCTATATAATTATTTATAGAAATTGTGTTTGATATAACTTGTTCACAACTATTAGTGAACAGCGTGCAAAGATCGTCATAACTCAATCATGCTTTTTTTAGTCTATGTGCAGTTGACACTCAACAATATTGGAAGAAATAGTGTCTTTCTGAGCATGATGTCCAATACTGTTACCTACCAACAAATGAAATTTGGACTGGTCACAAAATAAAAAAAATCCAGATTTCTTTGTTGTCCCACTTTTTGTTATGGCTGGAAAAAGGTTATAGAGGCGGCAGTGAAAAATAGCTGAAACAAAGCTCTTTTTCTTGTAGGCCTTTAGCTTGTAAAATAAATGAAATGACTTGCATGGAGTCAATGAAAATATGAAACCACCTTTAGTTATGTAACACAGATTTTTGTCACCACAGTAACATAGGATGACTTTTAGTTCAGTGATGATCAGGACAAGGCAAAAGTTTAGTCCCAAGCCTTGTCTAGTCGTTTTATGGAGAAACAACTTTTTTCATCACTGCACTGGTTAACTTGTACTGCAAATCTAATGTCAATATCCACCAGTTCCAAATCATATTTCAAATAACTGACTTTGAGACTGCTACTTCACTGAAGGCACAACAAACAACTAGATGCAATCTCCGATTAAACAGCTCACCTAGCAGTGTGGTAGACTGTGGTAAGAATGATAAATCAAAATTTGAGGTGCAATTTGGATATTTCAGCATTTAGGCTGTTTCATATGAAGATGTGGATGGAAGGGTTAGAACAATAACTGTCATCTACTTTGGTGGGGCCAGCAAATAAAAACGAGTACCGTGAACAGCACATTATATGCCCACTCTGTGTTTAATAGTCATCTATGTAGATAACATATTTTTCTTAATAAACTATTTTTCTTCGAGTCACAGTGACCTTCAGCTTTGAACCAAATTCAACAGGCTTTTTCCTTACCATAAGTGAAAGCCATCCACAAACTTTGGTCAAGGTCTGTGATATAGAGTGAATATTATTGTGCAGAAACTGTTTTTCTTATTTCGTTTCAAGAGCTTGACCTCTGGCACATCTGACTTGAAATTGAGGGTACTTCCTCACAACATATGCAAGCCATCCACAAAGTTTGGTAACAGTAGATGATGGAAAACTCAAGTAATTGTACAGAAACCATTTGTCCTCTTTCAGTCATAGAGCGTAACCTTTGACCCGTTGGCCTCTAATTTGCTATGCTTCTTTCTTACTCCACATGCAAGCCATCCACAAAGTTTCATAACTATAGATGGTAGATAAGTAGAGTTATTGTGTGGAACCCTTTTCTCTTCTTTCAGTCAGTGATCTTGACCTTTGACCCCAAAATCGGTAGGGTATTTCCTCACCCCAAATGTAAACTATCCACCAAGTCTGGAAATTGTAGATGGTGGACACCTCATCTTATTGTGCTGAAACAAAATTGGTAACAAACAGATGAAATGAGATCAGAGCATAAGATGCTCCTTCTTATTGCGAGTGCATAAGAAACTCGTTTTCCCTGTAATTAATTATATATGCTATATTTATTTGTTATTACCAATGTAAGTATCGACGAATCTCAGAGAAAAGCAGCCTTCTCTGCTAACACCTTCATTACTGTACATCATTTCCTCTAATGCATTTTTTCGACCTCTGTTCCTCTTTTTTCCCTCCATGTTTAGTCATTAAACCTAAAAGAGAAATTACAATTAATATTTAAACATTCATAGAGGTGTAATAAATTACTACAAATTCAAGACTGAAGGAAACCCTTATGAGCAATGTGCTTACAAACTTACAGTCTCAAAATGGTTCTCATTTCAATACACACTGCGTGTATTATGGGGAGGATCATTGGCAGATTTATTATAAAGGCATAAAATGGTTCTCATTGCTATACACACTGTGTGTATTATGGTGAGGACCACTGGCAGACCTATAATAAAGCCATAAAATAGTTCTCATTGCTATACACACTGTGTGTATAATGGTGAGGACCACTGGCATACTTATTATAAAAGCATAAAATGTTTGTCATTGCTATACACACGGTGTGAATTATGGTGAGGACGACTGGCAGACTTATTAATAAAGGCATAAAATGATTGTCATTGCTATACACACGGTGAGTATTATGGTGAGGACTACTGCAGACTTATTATAAAGCCATCAAATGGTTCTCATTGCTATACAAACTGTGTGTATTATGGTGAGGGCCACTGGCAAACTTATTATAAAGCCATAAAATGGTTCTCACTGCCATACACAAGGTGTGTGTTATGGTTAGGACCACTGTCAGACGAACTATAAATCGATAAATTGGTTCTCATTTCTTTACACATTGTGTGTGTTATGGTGAGGACCATTGGCAGACTTATTATAAAGCCTTGATATGGTTATCATTGCTATACAGACTGTATGTATTGTTACGACTAGGGGTTTCAATATGTAACAAAAGAAAGAAAGACTCTAACAAGCTTTCACAATTTCCAAAATACAAATTTATTTTCCCTAAAGTATAACATATTTAAAACAAAGTGAAAGAATTAAAAATAACTTACAGTGTAGAAATTCCTTAAATAATCCTAAATTGTTCTATAGAATTCATTAATCCGGAAAATATCCAAAGGTATTCCAAAAGGAGGACACTAATGTGCTTATGTGTCTACAAGAATCGCAACTCTAAATCCAAATGTCATTAATTCCAGCTAAATTTCTATGAGCGTAGAATGTCACAAAAGTTCTTGAAATGATTCCGATAATTCCGACGGAGTAGAACAAAGTTTAGATCTTTGAATAGAAGTACGTAATCTCAAAAGTACTGTTTAGAGTTAAGATTTCACGAACAATAAATAAATTTCCTCTATGACTTTACCAAATGCCGTAACTGCAAAGAATGAATACGCAGTGATTAAATCTCGTTTTATATTACCTATAATGCGTAGAACAAATAAAAAACCCAATATACTCCGTCTCCAATAAACAAACCCGAATTGCAATGTTAATTCTTAGAAATAAACAAGTACTGAATAAGGGAGTCAGGTCACGAAAATGATACATTTCACCACGCGCTACTCACGTGACGTAGTGAGTCATGTTTAACCAACATTCCTAACATAAGACATACATGTACTCAATAATAGCGTTGGCTACTGAAAAAATATAAATTATAATACAAAGGTCATAAACCAAATGAAAACTATATTTTAATTTAAAAGGTGATACATAATTCCGTAACAGTATTATGGTAAGGACAATTGACAAACATCCAAAAAATGGAAGCTTCCTGTGTGAATTCTTTACATTATTGTAAAGACCTTTAATGTAGAGATCATTCCATTTTAATATAGTTTCATGTTCGAAAGGTCCTCATTTTTATACACACTGCAATATGGAGAGGACCATGGCTAAATGTATTTTAAAATCTAATTATGTGCATATGCAGCATGATTAGGATCATATGCATATACATGCATTTTCATGAAGAACAATGTTGCCCAATGCTGAAAAGACTACATGTATTTTTATATATTTGTTTATCAAAAATGTGTGTAATACTTTGAAAACTTGATAAGCATTTAAAGTAAATGTAATTATATGAATCATTTGTGGATCTACATATTTGTATAATTAGCAGTATTCTTGTGCACAAGAAGTGTGCAATAGTACTTAGCTAGGCAGACAAATCTATTTGTGAATTTACTAAATTCTTTCATTTAAGGTAAAAAGAGTTCCTTAAAATTTGTGCAAGATATTGAGGACTGCAACACTAGAGGAAATGACATACTGTTGCCAAGGAAGTGACAAATGCTGCTTTTCCCTGGGAACCATCAATACTTTAGTTAGTAAAGATAATTATAAGGTGTAGAATTTCATTCAGGGAAAAATGAGATTCTTTTTAATTTGTTTAATTTAGTTCTTAGCACCCCTCTCTGAAGCAGAGAGTTATTGTGCTACCCATGGTGTATGTATCCACTGATGTAAAAGCCTCTCAGTATTCTTATTGCACCTCAAAGAATTGTAAGTTAGCATTCTTACCACAGAACAACACATCAGCATGATCAGTGAACTGTGTAACTGGAGACTACCTCTGGTTCTTTGCCTTGCCATTAGTGATGTAGTGCTTTAAAAGTCATTAGGTTGAAATTTATTTTGGAATCAGAAATATGTGAAAACTTAGCGGGCTTTCTGTGTAATATACCATGTGTTTAATGTGAGGACCTTTAATGTAACTAGCACTCCATTTTTGGATAAGTCAAGTTTAAGGTCCTGATTTCTTTACACACGGTGTGTATTATGGTGGGAACCACTGGCAGACTTATTATAAAGCCATAAAATAGTTCTCATTGCTATACACAAGGTATGTATTATGGTGAGGACCACTGGCAGACTTATTATAAAGCAATGAAATAGTTCTCATTGTTATACACACAGTATGTATTATGGTGAGGACAATTGACAAACGGAAAAAACATAGAGGTTAAGTTGTGTGAGAACAAACATGTAAATACTTATGTGAGGACCTTTAATGTAACTATCACTCCACTTTTGGCAGTCAAGTTCAAGGTCTTCTCTTCTTTATGGTGAGGACAATTGACAACATGGAAAACATAGGCCACCTGTGTGAATGCCATACATTATTGTGAGGACCTTTAATGTAGAGATTATTCCATTTTAATATAGTTTCATGTTCGAAAGGTCCTCGTTTCTATGCACACTGTGCATTATGGAGAGGACCACTGCTAATTCTATTTTAAAGTCTAAATATGTGCATGTGCAGCATGATTAGGATCAAATGCATATACATGCATTTTCGTCAAGAACAGTGTTACCCAATGCTGAAAAGAATACAGGTATTTTGTTCTAAACTTATGTATCAAAAATGTGTGAGATACTTTGAAAACTTGATAAGCATTTAAAAAAGTTCTGTATCCATCACTGCATTTGTTTAATGTTTCACCTATCATTCCATTTGATAAAGTTTCATGTTCAAAAGGTCCTCATTCCTCTACACACTGTCTACATTATGGTGAGGACCATGAGCAAATTATTAACTAAAAGAAGTCTTCCTCTGTGTATCCTATTGCGCAAACATAATGAGGAGCATGTGCATCATGAGGAGGACTAATGTTGTCCAACCTATGTGACCATGGGTCAAATCAGTCACATTTAAGGGGATTGTATATTTAGTTGCTGGGTTAATTCTCAGCAAGTTCTGGAAAACACAGTAGCAGGTGAGGCAAAGTTATCAACAAAACTTTTGTATATGTAGGAATTCAAATAGAAAGCTCTTGCTACTTTATATTTCTGCTTCCTTATTTTGTTCGATATCTTGAAAATGTGTTCTTTATTTTCAGATTGCCACTAGTTCAAATCAGGGATTAAAATTGGGGGACCATTCCAGTTATTCTTGCAACTAATATTAATGTGGCTGTCTCAGTCCTAGTAGACCTCTTTATCAGAGCCAAAGCTGCTTCATGCAAGTTTGAACAATAATCATGGTCGGGATGCCATGCCAGAAACTGTGATAATGCATAGCTTCATTCCCATGAATGCTTTAAAAGCACAATTTGCAGAAAGTACATTGTAACAGTGTCACAAGTTATCAATATGAATGAAATAAGATCCATTGGCTGGCAACACAGTATATAATATTTATGTTCTCCATAAGTTCTGTATACGACAGAAACAGCATACAGAGCTTGTTAAAGGGGCAAAAATGTTCACAAATATGCTTAAAAAGACTAAATGACATTATTGTAGAAGATATGTTCATGCATGTATATATGTGATAAATACCAATTTTTATACACCTGTGTAAATATAGAAGAATTACTTTAGGGCATTGCTCATCCATCAGTATGCATGTACATCTGACAGCTTTTACTATGAAAGGTTGGTACTATTAGAGTCAGTTTTGGACCAATTACAAACATTCACCATTTTTTCCCTATAGACTCATTGGGCCTTGTTTTGTGAATATTGATTAAAATTTTGTCAAATTTAAAGTTGGGTTCTCCTGACATGATGTTAGTTTCAATTCAGTAACATTATGCATTCTTATTTATTTTCTGCACTCGATGTTTATAAATTTACATGTTCATTAACAATTCATTAGGAAAGCAGTTGGAAAAGTAGCATTTTCATTCTTCTTTTCTTTTTATTTGAATTTGACTATGTTATGAGGGGTATTTGAAAGTTCTGAATACTTTTTATAACTTTTTTGTTTCTTTAAACCTGTTAATAAATTCAATGCCAATCAATAGACAAAACAGCGTGCCGGACACCTGCACACTGTCAAGGAGTTTTATATGCATAATTTTTTTAATGCAAGAGGACTGGCCATCCAGGTACTTGTACCTGATTCTGCTAGTGTCACTGGAGATTTCTATGCATCCAAAGTGTTGCCAAAAGTTGTGGAGCACTACCAAACCACATGTCCGTGCACCGGTACCCGAGGTATCCATCTAATGCATGGCAGTGAACGACTGCATAAATCAGCTGTATTGACAGACTTCCTGAAGGAGCACAGCATCCAAACTTTACTGCATCCTCCATTAGACCTGATTTTTGTTCCAAGTAATTTTGGCTGAATTCCTCAATCAATGATTCGCCGAGAGGTAGATGATTTGAAAGCTGCCATGCAGATAAAAGTGCAGTTTCCCAGTGTATAAACAACAAGCCAAAGTGTGAATTTAAAATGGCATATAATAATTGAATAATCAGACTGCAAAAGTTTATTGAGATGCAGACGGAGTATTTTGGCTGGATGCACTGACATTCTGTTCAGTTAATAAAGAACTTGTTGCACAGTGCAATAATATTCAGGATGTTTTAAATAATCCGCTTATGTTTGTATGAAGATATATCTGGTTATTGTCATTGCTTCAGTTTTCATATCCAAACACTACTTGTCCACTTACTGACCTAAATAATACTTGTATTTGTTTATTGATTTATTTGTATTTTATCCTATATTGAGAATAAAGACCACTGGTAGTTTAAGGTTCTCCAATTCAACAACAAGAAGAGCAGCAAAACAAAATACATTTTTTAAATCAGCATTGACAGGGCTTATTATTAAGCCTATTATTGTATAAAACATAACTGGAAAGTTTGCAGATTGATTGGACATTCATTACTGCGTGTGTTTGTCTTGAATGAATGAATAAAGTAAATAATTTTGTTTTAAAATATATCGAGACAGATGTAACTGAATATTTATTTACCTACAAAATGCTTGGCAGGTGATTATTTCATCATTTTTTGAACTGAATTGAAAAACTACTTCTGGCATACTGTCACCATTGTACATACTTGTGCACGTAGAAACCATATACATGTTACAAAACACAGACCAAGTGTATATCGTATAAGAGCAGAATGAAAGTATGTTCAGAACCCAAGTAAACAAGATTAAAATGCTTAAGATTACTCAAGGCTATGATTGGGTCCTGTAGTCAATTCTCAATAAGAATATAAATTTTGATGAGGAAACCATGGTAGCTCAGTTGGTAGAGTGTCAGGCTCCCAATTAAAGGGTCACAAGTTTGTTACCAGCCCAGGTCAGGCCAGCCTGGGTCAGATGCTTCAGATTGTCCTTGGGAGAGGCACTTAGCTTACATTTCTTTGGCATAATTTGGCCAATATTATGGTAAAAGTGTTGTTAAACAAAAATAAATACAGTTTGATGACCTAATTGTAAACAATACAACAAATGTTGTCTACGTTGCAATATTAGTTTGAGAAATTGACAAATCCATGACCCAAGTGCCTGTGATTAAGATATGTGTTTGAATTTACTGAATAAATAAGAAGCAGGTAAGATATTTGCAACCAATTTCATTTTTCTTCTAAATGACCCCCCTTTTTTAACCTGGCAGAGACCATTGGGCCCTACTTTTTCCATTTCTAGAATGAATAGTCACCTTGTGAACTTGACACTTTTCCAAAATGGATGAAGTAACATTCATTTTAAAGGGTCATCACATTAGACACATGGTTTACACACATAGAAAGCCTTTCAAGTTTAAATATATCATTGGTCCTCACCAGGGTCGACACGAGGCAATACGGTGCCATGTGCAAAACAGACATTTGCCCACCCCTACCCCCACCACCGTATGTATGCAAACTTCGGAAACATGCATAAAATAAGAAGATTTTCAGATGAAGAAAAAGCAGGTTTTGTTTCATTTTAGCTCCATTGTCTGATTTTTGTGCCATTTTTGGGGTTCAGAAGCATGGCAATGGTCTTTGCAAAGACCTAATTCTGCTAGGGTCAAACAAAAATGTGTGTGGTTCCAGTAACCCAACCTACCGTATTTTAATGTCACCCGACCCTACAGCTTGGATTACAAATGCAAAAAATATATATATATATATAGAAATATTTTAAAAAATGTTAGCAACTGTGATACAGCTGAACTAGTAACTTTAGATTGGACACTGTTGCATGATCCAACACAAACTGGATACAAAAGTAATAAAAAATAAAGAAGAATCCCTGGAAGGACGGATACTCTCCTGGCGGAAAATAATTTCTAGGAATTCAACATAAAACCATTTCTTCCTTTTAACTGCAGAGTGCTGAAATCATCTTTGATATTTTTTAGCAATAACAAGATTCTCAAATAAATGCTGTGGTAGACATATTGGATGTCAACTTGGCACCATTTTCATTTTTAGGAACAACAAGGCATCATAAGAAGTCTTCTGGTGGAAACCCCATGTAAATATGACTTTCAGTTTTGGACAAGCAACAACAAGATTTGCAAGATGGATGCCATGGTGGCCATATTCGATTGGCACCATTTCTTATGATGTACTAACTAGACATCATAAGCAGTCTTTTGGTTTAAGCCCAATGTCGATGTGACCAGCCAGCTAGGAGAAGTGGTGATAACAAGATTTTCAAAATTGCCATTGTGGAAGTCACATTAGAAGTCGGATTGGCAACATTTTCATTTACGACCAACTTGACATCATAGGAAGTCTATCAGTGAAAACCCCCATGTTGATATGCCCATCAATTCAAGAGAACTTGTCATAACAAGATTTTCAAGATGGCCACTGTGGCAGGCTTATTGAATGTCTGAATGGCACCATTAGGACCAACTAGACATCATAAGAAATTGTTTTGTAAAATCCCCATGATGATACAACCATCCATTCAGGTGGAGTAGTGATAACACTATTTTCAAGACGGGTACTGTTGTGGCCAAATTGGATCGATACCATTTTCACTTTGGACTAATTCTACATCATAAGAAGTCTTCAAGTGAAAATCCCATGGCACTATTACTTTTCACTCAGGAGGATCAGCAATAACAAGATTTTTAAGATGACCACTGTGGCAGCCATATCGAAATCAGATCAGCGCCATTTTCATTTAGGAGCAACTAGACATCATAAGAAGTCTTCTGGTGAAAACCCCATGGCAATATTACATTTCATTCAGGAGAAGTAGTATTAACAAGATTTTCAAAAAGGCCACTATAGTGTCCATATTGGACCCCATATTAGCCCCATTTTCATTTAGGACAACTAGACGTCATTTAAAGTCTTTTAGTGAAAACCCCATATTGATCTAATCGTCCATTCAGGAGTAGCGATACAATTTCAAGATGGCTGCTCTGGTTGCCTTATTTGCTATCAGATCGCCACCATTTTCATTTAGTAGCAACTAGATATCATAAGAAGTCTTCCAGGCAAAACACCATGTCAATATGACTTTACATTCAGGAGAATTATTGATAAGAAGATATTCAAGATGACTGCTGAGTTGACCATATTGGACATCAGATTGCCACCATTTTCATTTAGGACCAACTAAACATCATAAAAAATCTTGTGAAAACTCCATCTCAATATGACTTTCCATTCACTAGGAGTAGAAATAAAAAGATTTTCAGGATGGCCACTGTGATGGCCATGTTGGACATCACATTGGCACCTTTTTAATTCAACACCAACTGGATATCATAAGAAGTGTTTTAGTGAAAACCCCATGTTGATACGATTGTTCATTTAGGGGGACTAGCAATAAGATTCTCAATATGGTTGCTCTGGCAGCCATATTGGATATCAGACTGCCACTATTTTCATTTAGGACCAACTAGACATCATAAGAAGTCTTCTGCTGAAAAAAGCCCATGTAAATATGACTTTCCGTTCAGGAGTAGCAATAACAAGATTTTCAAGATGACCGCTGTGGCACCATTTTCACTTAAGACCAGCTAGACGTCATAAGAAGTCGTTAGGTTAAAATCCAATGTTGATATGACCATCCATTCAGGAGTAGCAGAACCAAGATTTTCAAGATGGCCACATATGGCTGCTATAATGGATGTCCGAGTGGCACCATTTTCATTTAGGACCAACTAGAATAACGGATGAATGTGTGTGTAAAGTTTCATGGAAATCCTCCAAGTAGTTTACGAGGAGCAGCGATTAGAAACTTGTGCTAACGGACGGATGACAGACAACGGACAACAGACCATCGCATAAACTCTTCTGGTCTACTGGTCTTACTACTCTTTTTTTGTCACACCATTACCAGAACCAAGCAAACATTTTATTTTGGAGTAGCATATTATAACTCTGAGCATGAATTTCACACAGACAGCAGTGATTCCTTACCTATTTTTGAGTTACTCAACTCCTTCAACATCATGGATGTCCCATATAAAACATATAGACTACAAAACAGAAACATCAAAATAGTGAAATAACTGAACACCAATTATGGTATCGACTCCAACGTATCTCAAACAAATTGTAAAGTCAATGTCAAAATGAATCAAATCCATTTTAAAAAATCATTAAAAAGGTGTATATGATTTCACAATAAAGCTGAACATTTTTCTGACTGACATCAGTCAGAAATATCTGAAATGATACAGAATGCAAAGATGTAGGCTGTCAGATTTGCCGAACGAAGATGAACCATGTTGGGATTCAGCCATTTTGGGCTTTTTAGGGGCCCTTACTTTAAACACGCATTTGTAAATGTTCCTTCATGAATGCAAGGTTCAACCTCGACAATGCTTGTTCCTGGGCTCAAATGTGCCAATCAAATTTAGTTTAAATACCATTCATGTCAAGCCAAAGTACTCAGTTGTGGCGGTGTGACTAATGCAGCGAGAAGTACTTTAAACTTAACAGTGAAATAAAAATTATATACTGCGCAGTGTACATTTTTATATGCGCGACTTGAAACTAATTTGTGTTAGTTCTTGCACATCACTGATTTTCAAGTGCATGAATTCATAAAAATTTTGCGCGATTTGCGCGCCCTTTCAGCATCTCTCCCCATGTATAGTCCAATAAATCATAACCCAGATGTGTATTGATTGGCGGTTTATGGGTCTGATGTAACCTATTTATTAAATATTAGATTTGGTGATTTGAAGTTGTCAAACATAAGATCTGATCTGGAAATATCCTGTACGTATCACGGAAAGGAACCTTCAGCTGACCTTAACTCAAGACTGTAAGAAATAGAGGTAAGTGTCCAAAATGTATACTGATATGTGTCTGTATCAAATTGCACGATTTAATGAATAGCTGACGTCAGACCCAAAAACTGTCCATCAGTATGAGCACAGATGAGGGGTAAGGGTGGAGCTAACATATCGGACTAGCCCATGTCCAGTTAGAATGATGTGGGTACGACAGTTAATGCTTCTATTACCATGCACTGTCGGACGAGTGGTTTTTTTCCACCCAATCCTGGTATAACTGTTCTTGGGGATCTTGGAGAAAATTATATGCAAAATTGTTTGAATTTTGTAATCAGACATATATGTGCATCATCTTACACACATAACTGCCTGTATAGTTATCAGTAATCCCATTGTTTGTTTCCTTTGATCAATTTGATTGTTGATTATTCTGAATTTCTCATTTTGATAAGAAATCAAAATGACTGCACCCACGCCTTAAGTGAGGATGGATGGATTCTTCAGTTTCTTGTTTTCTGCTTTGATGGGCCTGAATCTAATACCAGCTGACCACAAACTAATGGAGTTATCATCTATGCTAATAGGTATTTGCTACATTCAGTGATCCAACAATACACGCATAATGTTCTGAATTATTTCAAGGAAAAAAAAATATCATTATTGGGACTTTTATTTTTTGGGATGGGACTCAAACCTTTGTCTAGGAAGGAGCCCGGACAAACTTTAGCTAAATTCTTCTCTGCTGGTTTAAAATCAAAATGCCATCTCGTGATAAAGCCAATAATATTCTTAAAGTGTAGTTAAAACCAGCAAAGACATCGTCAGAAATAGATGATTGTCGGAAGTAAGTTACTGAACGACACCATCATCTACGTCATAACAGCAGTAACTTAAAGAACTTAGTATACTGCTAAGCTTTTTCAGCACTCCTGTTAGTAATATGGTCGATATACACTCATGTACTACGTGCACTTATCAAAACATGTTATAACTATCAAACTGAAAAAGAAACATAGTTTACCTTAAGCATATCTAATATCGTCTCGCGCAAAACAAAAATGCGGGCTTTCTAGCATTTTTCTACGAACCCTGCCGAGAGTTTCCGACTGTGTTTAGTCTGGTTCCCAAATCGTATTGCCAATTCCCACCCGTAAATACATCTTAGTACCAGGATGAAATAAAGGCTTTTGATTGGTCAATCAATGATGAGTGTGTGTTCATGGTAGATGTGGCTCATGTAGTAACACACACGAACGTCGGTATTAAACCGGCAAACGAGGACCATCGAAAAAATGCATAGTAATATCAGTTACACCACCAGAGATAAAAACCTTTTATAAAAGTAGCTCCTAGGACCAGATTCGATCCTCGCATAGACGGTGGCCCTCGTTGCGTTGGTGTGCAAACTAAAAATTATCCTAGGATATTGGTATCTGCCTACACACACAAACACACACACACACACACAGACACACATAACCTTTGATACGATGTGACTTAAACTGATTTCTTTGTTCAGTCAAATGCGAGTTATTGTCTCATGGTCCATTTTATCCATCCATTTGTCCTTTCTTCTGTCCATCTGCAATCTCTTTTGGTCATGACAGTGGAGGAAAATTTCAATACTTGGCATGCTAGACAGACTATTCGTACAGTGTACTGCTACTGCCATTTGCTCCATGTATTTAAAGCTCCCAAACTTCCACAGATCAAACTAGACTTGACTTTATGACAAATTTGTTATTACACTCAGGTTGCAATATGCAACATATTTGCTGTACTGAAATATAATATGACAAAAATGTGACCAGAACGATGTCCAGCAAAACATAATTGTGTCGCCAACATCCAAAACAGAGGCGAATTAAGGCCTTTTGGGGCCCGGGTCACTTCAGGTTTGAGAGGCCTGGGGCACTTAAGATATAGATCTACAAATACACCCTGAAAGCTGTCCTTAAACTGTCCTTTATATGTGTATAATTATTATAGGTATATTAGGCTAAGTATTTGCCGGTTTAGACCTATATATGGTTTATTTAAATACAAGTAATTTTTATTCACAGCAACAAGGCGGGCTCCTATGACTTGGGGGAGGGGCTCCCCAACCCTATTCATCCGGCCCTGTTCCAAAACCAAGATGATCTTGAATTGAAAGGTAAATGATACTATACATTATTTTACATTTACTTGCCTTTGTGTTTATGTGTGTGTGTGTGTGTGTGTGTGTGAGCGAGAGAGAGAGAGACATAGACAGAGAGAGAGAGAGAGAGGAATTTTAATTACTGTGTCGCCAAGCGAGTGTGGCTAAATGCTCTTGGTTGACAAGGTAAGGGGCAGTGTTTGAAACTCAAAATGCTACTGGCCCTGTCCATAACCAACTGGTCCTATATTTCACGATACCAGACGACAAAATGAAGTGAATGATTCAGTGGTAAATGTAGGTAGACATGAACATCAGCCCTTAATATGGTTATCTATATAAGGAAAAATGGAAAAATAAAGAGAAAACAAATTAAGATATTTATATAATCTATCGAACTTATTACATTTTATTGAATTCAGCATAACATGACCACTGTTTATTGAACAGGGATATGCTGCTAACTGTCCAGCTGATCGAGATCCATACATACCTCATCTAAAGGCTCGGCATCAGAATCAGATGTTGCCATATATGACTAGTCTGAATCGTAGTCACAAGTGGAATGGGGATCTTCATCGATTGACTTGTCATCAATGATAGCATAAAAACCAGACCCAGCCTCCAAAGATGATGCCATGTTATCCAAATTTTAATGGTGTCCGTGAAATCTGGTCTGTGAATTGCTAAAACTGGATCAAATGCACCCACATCATCCAAATGCTTCTGAACAGTTAACATCAGTATCTTGGTCTCAGCATGCATCCTATTTCTGTACGCTGCACTACAATCTGGTAGATATAGACAGACATTTTGGCCTTGAATTTTCTATTATATGCTAAAGATAGTGCCGCCGATCACATGCTGACTTTATTTTCATATTTTGAACAGGAAAACCCACTTTGGAAATTAATACAACTAGATAGCCAATGTAAATTATTGGTTTTAATGATGTGGGGTTCTTATACAACGAAAGACAAATTTACACTCAAAATGTATATTCACTACGGACTTTTTCGTTTCGGTATTATTTCATAATAAACATATATTCTACATCAAAATACATTGAATCTATTATAATAAAATGTGTATCCATTCACAAGTGTCTATTTTTAAATTTCTCTCTCCCTCTCTCCCCCTGTCTCTCTGTCTATTGAGTCATGTATCTATATGGTAAAGAACAAGGAAGCAGTAATGTAAGTGCACAAACTGCATATAGAATTAACGGAAAAAAATATTCGTTTTTAAATTTAATTTTTTTAAATTTCAAAAACACGGAGACGCTATAAACTAATAATATCTATACCTTGGTCTAACTGGCACGGTCCGGTCATATGACACGTAACTTTTTAGTGAGTGTCTCGAACCATGGAAGTCACTTCCGGAAATAAGTAAACATACACACGCTCGGAATAACGGTAATTATGAACTAATGTACATAAATGCCAAAACAATTTTCACGCTGATTAAATGAAGTAGATATAGTTGAACACTTTTAATGGTTTATTTGAATAGATTATCATAATATTATAACGAACGTGTTAAAATTCACGTTAATTGAACTAAACTCGAGGCTATAATAATAATATTAATAACAACCACATTGACGAGAAAATCGACGAAGAAGCATAACAAACAATAATTACATTGTAGAGACTGCCAGAAAGTCTCACGCATACGTTGATTATATTCTGTTTATATGTTTGACGATGAAACTATTTCAAAATTCTGTAATACATTATTTAGGAACACTATGTATCGTCCAACCTCCTAACTTAGTGTTAATCCTTCAATCGTGCACCATGTTTCTCGCAACCTAACGCGCTTGTTTCGAGATAATGACGTCATCAACTCTGTCACCAGCATTCTTCTAGAGTGACAGCAAGTATTTAATAAGTAAATTCAGAGAAAATGAGATTCAGACAGGTAATTTCTTGTAATTTAAAAAAAAAATCATAATGAAAATCTATATTTTCACTAATGTCTTATTTGTGCCAGACATTTTAGCCTTTAATTTTTATTATATGCTAAAGATAGGTCCGCCAATCACATCATGACTTTGTTTACATATCTTGAATAGGAAAACCCACTTTGGGAATTTATACAACAGCAAAGCCAATGTAACTATTTGGTTCTAATCATGTTGGGTTCTTCTACAATGTAAGAAAAATTTACACTCGAAATGTATATTCTCTACGGACTTTTTCGTTTCAGTATTAGTTCATAATAAACATATTTTCTACATCAAGAGACATTGAATCTATTATATTAAATGTATATCCATTCACCAGTGTCTTTTTTTAATTACTCTCTCCCTCTGTCTCTCTCTCTCTCTCTCAGTCTATTGATTCATATATTTATATGGTAAAAAACAATGTAAGTGCACAAACGGCATATAGAATTAACGGAAAAAAATATCATTTTTAAATTTTCATTTTTTATTTAAAAAACACGCTATAAACTAATAATATCCATACTTTGGCCTAACTGGCACTTTCCAGTCATATGCCACGTGACCTTTTAGTGAGTGAAACGAACCATGGAAACACTTCCGGAAATAAGTAAACTTACACATGCTAGGAAAAACGGTAATTCCGAACTAATGTACATGAATGTTAATTTTTATTTTAACGATGATTAAATGAAGTAGATATAGTTGAACACTTTCTATAGTTATTTTAATAGATTCTCACAACATTATAACGAACGCGTTAAAATTCACGTCAAGGGCACGAAATATGGTGGTTCGAGGATAAATTAAAAACTTTAATCAAAACGTTTAAAAATGTTGACTACAACGCCGCTGCCGGAAAAGTGACAGTTATGTCTGACTTCCCACTAACACTAACGTGGGCTGGACAACAATATGTGCTATATCTCACTTTCGACGGGATATAACGTCCACTTTCACATAACCGATTCGTTCACGGACTTGTTTTACGTATTACTTATCGTGCACGAGCCATTTTGTCGTAGCAGTCTACACTCGTGAGAAAGAAAACCCGACACCAGAACGTGCTATGCGTAAAGGGGCATATGTGTATTTTTGAGAATATTCACTGTAGCAAACACATAATGTCATGGCTATTATCCAGGCCTTTACATTTACCCAATAACACAATGCGATATGGAACCTATTTTATAGAACAAACCAAATTAACTGGCGAAATAGACCCTACGAAACTAAAGGATCTGAGACAGAAGGATGCAATCATACTTAAACTGTCTGCATTCCAAAGCCACACAACAGATAACAAGTTTTCTTTTTTAAATGTCAGACATTGGGAAAATATATTCGTTGTTCAAAGGAGCGCATGATATTTGTGTCACTGAAAGAGAATCCCGTATACTGGTAATGCAACAGGAATGAGAAAAAAAGTTGTATGCATTCCGTGTATAATGGCAGTAATACGAATTGTTAAAATAAATTAGAAATATTTTACAAATATAGTACAAAGAGTTGATTGTAAAAAAAATATATATACAAAACTTGTCAATTGTCCTAAAACAACTCCAGAGTTAAATTATTTCGATTACAAAGTACAATGCTCATTTCATGACGTATTAGCTCCACATGTAATGCGATTCCTATGAAATGAGCATAATCTAAGAAAAAAATTTCAGATTAGGAATCTGGGCAATATGGAGTTGTTCCTTTACCAAGCCACAGATCCGAGACAGAGATGCAGTAAGATCGTGTTTTAAACATGGAGGAGATTAGTCAACATACATTTCACTATTACTTCAAAACATTTAATTGACAGTTGAAAGTTATGGGCCCGCTCACAATGTTTGCCGGCAACATATATAAATTTGCCTTCTTAATGACATACTCCGGATACACATACGATTTCATAGCAAGTTCTCTCGTCAACAGATGATTGCATCCGACGGCCAGTTCTAAAAGTAACTACTGGTTTTTCCCGAAGGCCTGTTCTAACATCAACTATTGATATCTTCCGATGGCTTGTTTTTTATATTAACTACTGATATCTCCAGAGGGCCAGTTCCAACATTCACTACTGATTTCTCCCGACAACCAGTGCTAACATTTAATATTGATATCTCCCGACGGCCAGTTCTAACATCAACTATTGATGTTTCTCGACGGCCAGGTCCAACTTTAACTACTAATGTCTCCCTACGCCACTTCTAAATCAACTATTGATATCTGATAGCGGAAAAAATAGTACTTTCTTCCAATATCCTCTTTGCTTACACACACACAGAGATATACATATCTATCTATATATCTATATCTATATCTATATCTATATATATATATATATATATATATATATATATAGAGAGAGAGAGAGAGAGAGAGAGAGAGAGTAAAAGTTCATGATTTCAAGAGTCTATGGTTTACGTGAGAGATAACTTTATATCCTTGTACTGCGAAGACAGAAAAATCAGAGACTCTTGTCAAATAGACTGTTATTTCCTATCTAGGTAACTTGCTTACTATTTTCAAAGTTAATGAGTTCTTGTTTGAGAAAGGTGAAAAGATAGAGTGATACGTATCTTTTTTATGTGTTTAAAACTGTCTTGTAAATTACGGATCTCCTTTGACCGCAAACTATAATTTTAATTAAATTTCCCTCCTAGTCATGCTTTAGAGTAATTTACATGTAACCAAATCTTAGTGCAAAATATAATGTATCTAAATCACAAATGATTTAAATGTATATTTTCGAGATCAGTCTGCTGATTCTGAATCTGAAAGGAACCACGAAATTCAAGCTGATTGCATAAAGTTCAGTATCCATTCCATTGTATCAGCCTACCTGCAAAATTTGAGCGGTAGCTCAGAGGTAATCATATTGGATTGTTGTCAAGAAGGGGGCTGGTTCAAATCCTGCCATCGGATCAGCCCTGGTAAGCTGCAGTGATGAATCCTTGGTCTAGGCACTTTATTCTGCTTGCTTCAGTACGATATAACCTTCATGTATTACTGTGTCGTAAAAGACAGTAAGCTAAACCACCGGCAAAATTGTAAATGTAGCAATGTGTTGCTAGTGTCATATTGGAGCAATTTGTTGCTAGTGTTAGACTGAATCAATGTGTTGCTAGTGTCAGGCTGTTGCTATCGGCTAAAACACGGTATTGGTGCTGAGAGTAGTCTCACTCACTTAAAAAATTGAAATGTTTGATAGAACATTTCAATGAAGCTCATTATATACCCTAGGGTGTCCCCTAGTCAGATCAAGTTAGATTTAGCTTGAACATGCATGCGATTTTGTTTAACCATTATTTCAATTCATTGGTATAACAACAGTTACAGACACTACACTTGGTGTATAACATGCAAGAAAAACAGCATGAAAACTTTAAAACTTTATTTTTTTTCACAGTAACATCAGTAACAGGATATCAACATTTAAAGTAAACAACATAACTGGAAGTGGTAAACAACTTAATAACAAAATCAAAACATCTATGACAAAGGTATCACTAAGAAAAAAAACCTAACCATGAAACTTTTGCATAACAAACATAAAAGACATAGAATAATCTTATTTAGGCATTTATCTAACACCAAGAAGAATATTTAAACAAACAAAATCATTAATACTGGCCAAAAGTATTGCAAACTTCCATAAGAGTCAGAAGTACATTGTCCATAAAATTGGTTACAGACACTACAAAACTATAGCATTTCAATACAGCTGCAGAACCATACATATCTCCATAAAATTCACTTCAAAAATAATTCAACATGAACACATTGACTAGAATTATTCATTAAATGAATGTTGATTAGTTAATAAAATGATAAAACCACATTGTAACAGGTATATGTCCAATACTTGTGTTAAAATTATGAACTGGTAAATAGCACTTGAAAGTTTAATACTAAATAGTGTTTGTAAGAGTAAAATATTGAAGTATAATGAATGTTCAATAAATCATAGTCACTAAAGTATTGTTCAACCCAAGGTACTGACTCAAACACAGACCCATATGTGATTGATCTTAAGGTTACAGACACTACACATTAAACCTTGACTTTATATTGTCATTTCAAATAGAAGTGCTTATGATTTTTTTCCAGATTTGACTTGAGCTTAGACAATTCAGCTGCATTAAACTTGAAATGACCCCTTTCATTGACTATTTGTGGAGCTTTTACCCTGTACAAGATAGCATCTAGAGCCTCTTGTGAATAATCATCTTTTTCAGGCCAAACATACATGTTGCCAGACTTTCTCATGTATTTAAGTCTAACTTCGTTATGAAGAATGTCTATTACTTCTGCTAAGTATACATCTAGAGGTCCCTTCTTTGGCTTAAGTCCTACAGCAACAAATTCTCCAGGGTGGTATTTCTCTATTGGTTTCTCTGTGTTGGTTGGTGCTTTTTTGTCAACTTTGATCTTCTTTGTCACAATGTTTTGTCTTTCTGTTGACTTCCGTTTCTTATTAGGCTTTTCGCTTGTTGCTGAGTTATGATCTTTCTGGTTACTTCCTTGTTTTCTTTTCTTGTCATTATTTTCTATTGTTGATGGATTCTTGTCTTTAAGTTGTTTTCCTTTCTGACTTAAATTATCTTTATTGAGTACTAACTTTCTCATTTCCCAGGCATTAACATTTTCGCTGAAGTTGCATCTCCCGTCAACCTTCATGCATTGCTCACAATAACAGCTCAGATTTCTTATGCTCAGTTCATAATCATTGCTTCCTGACTTTACAGCATGTAATTTTCTTGTACCTTGCAGTGTTTGCACATCAGTTTCTTCTCTATTTCTCTCAACATCTTTAACAAGGATGAACTCCCTTCTCGAAACTGTTTTAGCTTCATTATCTGTATTTTCCATTTTCAGTTTCTCTGTACAGAAATGATATACATCTTCTGCACAACCTATCACCTTTCTATTGCTGATTACAGCTCTGTAGCAAGCATTCTTGACTGTCGCACCGAGACCATCGCAAACACTCTTTCCATGTGATGTTTCGAAATAATTTCGTGTTACAGATGGCTTTTTCCTCAGACTTATGTCAGCAAAGGCTTTCTTCCCCTTATACTGGGCAGCACAGCCATCTGTCCACTCATGGATCTCCTCTACTTTCACACCTTTCTTCTTCAGAATTTCTATAGCTTTGTTCTCAAAAGTTATAGCTAAGTCTGCATCATGTTTGGTTTCTTCACTGATGCCAATAATGGCATGCTTTATCTTGAATTCTTTTTCTCCCTGTTTTTCTGTATAGTAACACATGATTGGATGTATTGTAACTTGGTTCCTGTCGAAGAATCCAGATTGTACTTCACTTTGAAAAACACACCCATAGTTCTCACTAAAGTCCATGACCATAGCAATAGAACCCTCACCAATTCTATCAACACAAATTCCCATCTGTTGCTGTTGCCATTTGGCCCTGAAAACGTGCTCTGGATACTCTTGCATGTCAGTTTCTAAGCATGTAATTAATGTTTTTATGTCTGTTTCTTTAGGCACACAGGAGACGCAACGCTTTACTTTATCATCTTTTGCTATTTCTATACTTTCCCATTGATGCCATGATATCTGCCTGTCACTATACTTTTCAACAAATGGTTTAAGGTAACTCTGCAAACATTTCACACCGCATTGTTTGCATTCTCTTCTTAAACATTTAATAGCTGGATTGGTGTCGTATTTACAAAAAGTAGCATCACTTAAGCTTTTCTTATCTACTGAAATTTCATCCAAATCTCCATTTTCTTTCACTGCTTTTTTTACATTTGTTAGTGCCTCACTTTTTAGGGCCACGTTACAGCACTTTTGGCATAAGCATGATCTTCTGCTTGTTTCAGACACCTTTTTAACATTCACTGGTTTCAATTTAGAAAATGAAGTTAATCCTATTTTGTGACTATGGTTCCTTAACTTGTAGTCTTTGTAGGCTTCTTCTAATGTCATAGTCATCACATGTTTTTGAAGTATTTCTTTTTGACCACCTTTTCTTACTTTCACAGTTTCACGTTTATTAGGCACTTCCCTACTGATTTCTGGACTTAGAAAAAAATCTTTCACAGATTTCTTTAATGGAGAGTTAAGTGCATCCCTTCTTCTTTTTCTTTGTTTCGTCTCCCACCATGTAGAACTAGGTTTTTGCCCTTTCACTGATACTTTGAAATACTTTTTTAGTCTGTGTCTTTTATATTTCTTCAGTAATGCGTCACAAATGATGTTGTATGCATGTTTCTTTGCACCCCCTTTCCTTGTTTTCACTTCTGAAATGCTCTCTGACACAGATTGTATAACAGTATCTGTCAATTCAAGTTTTTTTCTGCAATCCGGTGTCATTATCATTATATTCCTATTTAGAAACTTTGATGTTGATGGAGATTCAATTAATTTACTTATGATGACTGCTTTTCTCTTTGGGGTATTTGGTAATACTTCCTTTACCTTTTTTAATTGTCTGTACAGAGTTGCTTTAGGTAACACTTTATTCATTGGTGAATCTCTGGCTGACCCAGTATTTCCTATTTCACAATCAGTCTGAATACACTCTTGCTGTATACTTTCATTCAGTTTGATACGCATTCTCCATGCTTGGGTTCTTTTCACAGCTTCTTTCTTCTTTCTACTTAATTCAGCAGTTTTCGGACTTCTTAAATCAACACTCTTATTAACCGATATTGCCAGGGCTGCTTTTTCTTTCTTTTTCTGGCGATACCTTTTCATTTCTTCACGTTTTTTTCCTTCTTAATTCTTGTTGAAGATTTGAATCGGAAAGTGATTGCTGTTTTTTTAGTAGTCTTGCATCTTTTCTTCTTTCTCTATCAACCCTTTTTAGCTCCTCATGTTTCGCCTTATTTTCCCTCTGTTTTTTTCTCCAGGCTTGTACCTTTAGCCTCGTCTTCTCCCTTCTAGCTTTAATCTTCTGTTCATCTTCTTCTGGCTTATCTTTGCTTCCTAAAAGCAAACAACTTCATTCTCATTTTTGTTCCTCTATGTATACGGATGAAATTTAGACTTTACAAAACATACTTGTAATGAGTACGCAATATGCTTTCATACATAAGCAAACTGGAATAACCTGTAGATTCTTAAAGAAAAGTATCTGATTGAAAAAGAAATAGCATAAAACCTGATGATTATTCAATGTTCTAGCATTTACAGTGATTGCACACTTTCCTTAATAATGTAAACAACAGTCGGGTCAATTCACATGTCTAGTAGTGTCTGTAACCATTTGACAATATCAGCAATGTATCCAATACTAAGTCTGAGCTCACTGAATTCTCATAATATTTCTGTTTGAATTTACTAGTCTAATGATATGGAATGCAAAAATACTCAGTTTCAATTGCATATTGTAAGAAATCACTGAAAATGTTGCCTGTTATCAGAAATCTAGATGAAAGAAACTATAAATATACCAAAATATTACAAATTGCAGACAGACAATATGTCAAAATTTAGCCTTACACATCAATACTGTAATAGGAAACATAATTTGGCTTCATTTTTTAAAAACAAAAAAACAGGGATAAAGTCATAGACAGTATAAAAAGGGGATATTGGTTACAGACACTACAATTTAAGAGTGTGGTTTACCATTCAATACAAACTTACCAGAGTTGTTCCCAGAGGTTTGCTTTTGTCGTCTTCCCATGTCTTAGGGATGTACCATGGTAAAGAACAGAAAAAGTAATTAGGCAGCTTCTTCTAGGATAAGAAATTCAGGTTACATTGTCTTGTAGTAAATTACTCAAACAGACAGTGCTGCAAGAATGATGCAATATTCAATCAAGAGAGTTATTGCATCACTTTTTTGCTCTTGGCTGCAGAGGTAAATAGATGATGCAACATTACATCACATAAGATGGAACTTTCTATTGAGAAAAACAATGTTTTAATGACAAGTAGAACAATACTTTTATCTTTCATTTTTATACCTGTTTGTGTAGTGTCTGTAACTTTTTTTATTGAGTTGCTGTTTTTTAATGGTACAATACAGCACCACCAATTTTGGCCAACTTGGACATCACATGGATACACATGAGCCTTTGTAGGATTTATACTTTTCCATAATGAAACAACAAAATTATTGCCATATAAACTTGTAAAGGTTACAGACACTACAAAATTTAGAACTGGAAAGTTTGACAAAGAACAAGCTCTCAATCGAATATCTTGGCTAGCCATGTGATTTAAATGGTTTTACTACTTATTATAATATAAAGTCGAGTTCTAGATGTCAATAAAAGTTATAATGAATGTTATTTTGTACAAAATGTTGGCATATAACAACAGATTAGTGTTTGAATTTCAGTGTTGAAACAAAACTTCTACTGACGGTATTTTGCTTATAAAATCCATAATATTTTACCGATTTCTTTAATTCAAGAAGCAATATTTGCAGGATAGAATTCCGCATAAAACCAGACCAATAAATGCATAATTTCAGTATGATATTTAGAGAATTCTCTATTTTATATTCAAGCTTTTTTCGAGTGAGACTACATAACGCTCAAAAATGGCCATTTTTAGAGCTTGTTTCCATGCATATCTCAACAATGGGTTACACTAACCTCTTGAAATTTTCAGGAAAGTAAGAGAGGTATATGACAGGCTTACCAATCTTTAAAATTGGTTCATATCTTGTTTAATTTTTCTATTTCATGCATATAACATGAAAATTCCTTTATCAGCACCAATACCGTGTTTTAGCCGTATGCGTTTCAAGTGTAAGATTGAAGTTATGTGCCAGGTTTTTCTGTTCTTATACTACAAATGACACCCACATGCTAAAATAGAATACGTTATCATGAAATTGTGACATTTTAGTTACAATAAACCTGTCATATGTCTTGGCATGTTTTTGACCCTGCAAGAAAAGCTGATAAATGCCAATAAAAACTTTACAATGTTAGGAGAAAGTACCAAATACATACATACTGCTCTACAGTCTTTACTTAGAGACATACAGCTTGTTTAAGAGGTCAGAATTACGCTCCATGTCACTTCATAAAGGACAAAATATAAACATGTAAGATTACTTATGACCGAATCTTCGGTTTTCTTTCTTCATAAACTATCTTACTTAAGTTTGAATATAAACTATAGTATCTGTCACGAAATGGTGTGTACTTAATGTCAATGCATCATATATGAATGAAAATGTGCTCGGGTTTCGTTGCCGCGAATAGCATTACCTTAGGGTGGTCGTTGTATTTAGCCGTGGCTATTTCAAAATACTGAGTTCGGTTCACCCACTGCTGCATGTGCAACGTGCCTGTAATGAGAAACCCGATTACCTCGAGTTCCCTGGCCGTGGATTTGACCATAACCAGGATATTTATAGAGTAAATTCTCGCTGTATTATCACCATACAGATGAGTTTTGTCAGGAAGCTGTCAACTTTACAGAAGCAATCTTCGGCTGTATCGCCGTTTTACGAGCAGTCGTAGAACTGTGCAGGGTTTCGTGTAATCCGGATGCTGTGGTTCGTAGTGACTTTGATTCAGAAGACAGCATTGGCATACTCGCAGTGAGGAGCCAAATGTTCAGAACCAACGAGTCTGCAGGGAAAAAAGGTTTGTCGAGGGATCCTTCGGCAGACTGGGAGGAGCGCGCCATGAGAGGTTGCTCCTTGATTTTTCAACCAGAATTGTGGATCCGGAAAAACAATTTGCTCGTCGACTAGACGCCACGAGATACACATGTTCCTATCTTGAATCAATATAATTCAGTATCACTATATGGGTGAAAGTCTAATTCAATATCTCTATATGGATGACAATCAATTATACATGCATGGTACTTGTCGATGAACCATACATTGTTCTTATTTTTTTATAAATTCTATACATTGATCATCTATGGTGATAGATCCATATAACAATCATATTTGTTTATTAATGCTATACATTGATCATCCCTGGTGATAGATCCATATATGACTCATATTTGTTTATGAGTTCCATAAGTTCATTCTCGTTTGATTACTCGTTGAAGTTACAAGCTCTAGTATTTGATAACTAAGAGTCTGAACATTATATTACTTATCCTGGTTTGAGCCTTCTATCCCCACAATTTTACTGTAACGGCAAACGTGAGTGCAGCGTGTACGATTGCCCGGTGCTTGCAAACACTGGTCCGGTCCTCGCGACTGCCCTCTCCAAGAGCGCCTTTGAGACTGTTCCACGAGAGCCCGCTGCAGTATTTATCAGCTGTGGAATTCTCAAAACAGATTATCAAGCTTGACACATGTTGTGGCAGACGAATTAGTCAAACAGTTTTGTCCTGCGTAGCTATAATTCTCAAAGATGGACATACATTTTCAGATTAATATCTATAACAGATAATTGACCATCGGTGATGTCACATTATTTTTGGAGGACGTGTTAATTGAATAATTTGAGACACAGAAATTGTCATACCAGATATCAGCTATTATAATAATTGATAAAGTGTGTGCCACTACGTATGCGATCTTTGACATTGATAAAACGAGACATGTACACTATAATTGTTAGAAAGAACCAATTACACTAGAGTCCTTGCACTAGAAAAAGCAGGTGATGGATGGCAATTTTAAAATGGATTCGGTTTTACATTGGCCAAAAAATGGAGGAGTGCATCACTATTTTTTTCGACAGCGGTGTTAAGTTTATGTATGTCTTCTTTTTCATTTACAAGAGTTAAGCCGTGGCCTATTCGGTTAGTACGTTACACTGTTGATGGAAACACGCTCGCGGAAATTATATTTTTCTTTATTAAATAAGGAAAAATGAAAGTCAAATCTGATGATGTACTATCAGTGTTGATTATAACTACGAAGGATGCATACTTTTTGAGACGTAATTTGGTTTGAAACAACCTCTGAGCTTTCAAGGATGTCGTTTGGCACTCTAGGGGCTCACTTGGGGTAGCAAATTTAAACCGCCATAATTAACACTGATTAGTAACACGGCTGTTGACTGTAAGAAAAATATGTTAAACAGCTTAAGATAGAAGCTTCCTTATAAATCTCAAAGAAATACTATGGACAAGTACAATCCTAGCGGAGACTGTTTCCTTTTGTGTGAGAATATTATATTAAATAATTGCAGCGAGCATTATGCAATGTCAAACGTACAACCGTTTGATACTCGCAGTATCGTGGAAGAAATCATGAGCATAGCTAATGCGAGAATTAAATTACCCATGCAGTGGTGCATTTATAACGTTACAAAAAAGGTCAAATAGCTGTTTAGATTGAATGCATCATATCAGTTTATTAAAGAGGCCCAAAACATGCTGTATGATTTTTCAAACATATATCCTGAACACACTGAAAATTTAACTGGGTTATGATCACGACGGAAACTTGGCGTGAAAAGTCATTGGATAATATTGTGCAAGAAACTTTTGAATCGTTGACGTTGACCGAGTATTATTGTACCCGCCGGCGAAGACTTGCCAACGTCAATGTGGAAAACGGCGTTGATGATGTTGAGTAAAAACCCGAAGAAAAAGACACAGAAGTCGATGAAATAATATCCAGGATCGAAGGGATTGCGGTTTCTGATCCTGGTAAAGTAAAAATGATGCCAAAATAAGCAATTAGATGATGATGTTATTATAAGAGTATGCCTATTCTGAACCAGCTTAAGCAAATTTGCGGGGAGACAGTGCAATAAGAGTTACCGAGAGGTGCAAGAAAAGCAGACATACTTGCACTATTAGTATTTAAACCCGATTGACGCGTCCGACCGTGGGACAGCTTTGTGCAACCGCCGCGCAGTTATGTATCAAAATTCATTCACGGGTCACCTGAGGCGAAATTGCATGTATGGTCGAAGATGAAAAAGACCGTCGTCGTATCGTAGCTACTATTGCTGCTGAGGCTGTCGTGTATACTCGTCAAGGAGTCCAAGTTCCCGAGTTTACGTTACACAAGCGTGTAGGTGATTTTGAAGATTACTGAGAAATCATTCCACACGTATACAAAGAAGGTAAAGACGCTATGAAACTTCTCTAAAACATGCGTCCAGGAATTATATCAACGTTGCAGCACTCGGTGGATTTGCCACTCACGTCCGGGTTTAAGTTGAACATTGCTCCTGGTGCGGACTTTACTTTGCCTCGCACGTCCACAGCCACAGATTCCAACGACAGGATCTAAGACCTGAGGTTTCAAAGTGGTGCTATTGTAATCTTGAACGAAAAGACATTAAGACCACTAATGATGAAATCGAGAGCGGTTTGCATCTATCATAGAGAAGTTTAATAAATACATCCAAGCAGGCGCAAGATAGGCTCTTTCCTGATGCACGGAAATTTATGCTAGGGTTTTCTTGTATAAGCCTTTCAGTGTGGATCCAGTTATATTCCAACGCCAGCGTGTACTCTATCACAGGCAGTGATACAAGTGAAAAACAACGACAACCGTTGTTTAAAATGGGCGATCTTGTCCGCGCTGCATTCCCCACGCGATAATACAGACCAGCTTCAAAAATTCCAACAACACCTGGGTGAAATCGAGTTAGGCAACATCGAATTTCTGTACAAGTTACTGACATTGGTAAGTTTCAACGACTCAACCCTGATGTCGCCGTGAATGTTTTCGCTTGGAACAGCGGCCTTTAGTCATTTTGACTTTTCCCACACGTAAATAACAATTATTAATGTATTCGGTTAAGCTTTGATCTGTTGTTGTTGGAAGGTCCAGAGGCGCGGTACCACTATGTGTGGATAAAAGATCATCCCCGAATGGCTTACTGGCACAGCAAACACCATGTAAGAAAGTTTCCGTGTCGACGTTGCATGCATGTAATTAGTGCGCACCATTTGCTAGTCAACCATGACTTTTACTGCGGGGAAGTCAGCGAAAAGGCACAGTGTACGATTATGCCGGAATGTACCAAAACTGATTTGAAATTCGCCGCGGTGCAATTGGAGGATGAAAGTCTCGAATGTGATCTACGCGGACTTTCCGCTTTGAGCTCCACCGATGAAAATGTTCGCGATCACTGTCGACTCACTGGCACGTACAGAGGAGCCGTACATAGCGAATGAAACCTGCGGCTCCGAATTTACCCATCACGAATAAGAATTCGTTTGTGCTTCATAACCTGTGCGGGTATGATGGTCACTTGATCATGCAAGGAATCGCAGTAGTATCAAACGCAGTATTAAGTGTCATTCTCAGCAACATGGAAAAATGCATGACGTTTCGGTTGGTCCAGCTACAGTTCTTTGACTCGCTGCAGTTTATCAATTCCAGCCTGGACAACCTTGTCAACAACCTCGCGGCAGGAAGCAACAATCGCTTTAACATTACTCGTCCATCCGGTGGTAATGACGACAGAAATCTTAGTTTGCTCACCCGCAAAGGAGGAATCTACCCATACGAGTACATGAACGACTGGAGGCCTTATCTTTGTCCCTGTCCCGCGTCGACTACGCGCACGCAAACAATGTCTGATCCGCGTTTGGTTATCGAAACCTCGGTGACTACCACGACTTGCATCTGCGCACCGACGTGCTGCTGCTCTCGGGCGTCTTTAAAGCGTTTCGTGATTCCGCCATGCGCGTGTACAAGCTCGACTAGAGTTGGAACTGGGCATTGATATCGATCAACATTTGTTTGTCGAAAGTGGTATCCGAGGTGGGATTTCCAAGGTGAGTAATCGCTACACTAACACGAACAATCCGCGCGTGGATGGATACGAACCCATCGTACCAACCAGTTACATCATGTACCTGGAAACAAACAAGCTCTATAAATAAGCAATGATACAACTAGGTGAGCTTGTATGTGTCGATCCCACGCATGTGCACATACACAAGTACGACAGCAACAGCGACATTAGGTAATTTTTCGAAGTCGACTTGGAATAACCGGACACCGCGCGCACAATGATTATCGACTGGCCACAGGAGAGCTGTCGGTGCCTCCTTACCAGTCTGGGCTCGTGACTGGTAAGTTCACCGAATGTACTAAACTGATTCCAAATCTGCACCGGAAAGTAAACTATGTTGTCCACGTACGGAACTTGCAATTGTATCTACGGTTGGGAATGCGTTTGTGTAAAGTTGGGGTTTTGTAAGCACGCGTGGATGGCTCCTTACATTCAGGCGAATACGGATCTGCGAACAGCCTCCACGAACGAAATCGAAAACGACTTCCTCAAACTCATGAACAATACCGTGTTCGGAAAAACGATGGAAAATCTCCGGAAGCGAATTCGCGCTGACCTTTTCCGCGACAGTAATCAGGACAAATTTAGCAGGCTTATTGTAAACCCGACGTTTGAGTCACGCAAGATATGATGATAAACACGTTGCCAAACACAGCATAATTCCGACTAATGTTGACGAAATCCATTTATGTTGTCAACGCTGCTCATATACGAGTTCTACTATGACTAGATCAAACCGCGGTACGATGACAACGTTAAGATGCTGTGTACGGATACGGATTCATTGCTGATGCACATCACCACCGATGACGTCTACGCGTACATGGGCTAGACATTGTTTGCATGCGAGTTCGACATCAGTAAGTACCCGAAGAACCATCCAATGTTTAGCAACGTTAACAAGAAAGGTGTAGGGAAATTTATAAACGAGTGCACGGGCAAGCCCATCAAGAAATACTCGGGAATGAGACGTAAAATGTACTCGATCATGGTTGCCCCCGGTGGAGCAAGAAACTCTAAAATCATCAAAATGGTAAAGGAGTCCCACACGTGGTCGTGCAAAAGGATCTCCGACACAACATATACGTGGAGTGTTTACGCAAGCGGTGCGAATTCATGCGCTCAGCAAAACTTATTCGGTCGCGGAAACATCGCATGTGGGTGTATCGTTGCACCAAGGTAAGTTTGTCCCCGATGGCTACCATACTGTTGATTTTCCCTGATGGGATTACTACTTACGCGTACGGGCACCACGCGATTAATGTTTTCGGACATCCGCGACAATAGAACTTGGTGATAATTCCGTAATTATTTGTCATTTTTCCCGCACAAACGCTCCTCTTGGAGATGAAAGGGACTCTGTCACCGCTGGTGCCAAATGGTAACGCATTGGATGCCCCGGAATGTAAATTTGGTATGAGATCGTGAATGCATCAACGGACTAAACCGGGTCAGTACCACGACGTTGTCCGCCTTCCAGCTCCCCGGGGCTTACAGATACCGAACCAGATTGTCCTCGACCAAGTTCAACGCTGGTGGCTGCGGCTGCAATGCACCTCGTGTGACCGCAACGGTTTTTTGACAAACGTCATCAGCGGGTCTTATACTCGTTGTACGTGTAATTTCGTTGTTCAGCGATGATATGACCAGGCAAAGTCGCGTCACCCACGCTCGTGACCGATCGTGAATCGACAAATGTTGCGAATACTTATGCCCAAATAAACGCTAGGCAAGTGTACGGTTAAATCGTTCCACAATGGCTTGTTTACGATGAATCTTGTCCACGAAGCACCCGCAGATAATGTTTCACCAACAACGTAGCAACTGCTTTGAGAAATTCTTTGCCTGGATACACCTGCAGAAGCCGCAGTCATGTTAGTGATCCACGTTAATAGATATGTTTAAATGTGTTTGCCGCACTTATTGAATCTTTGGACGTCAGCGGTTTTACCTCTTGGTATCTGCTGGCAACATCTACAACGATTAACGCGCATTTGTATGTACGCGCATGACCGCGTACACGACCACGTACCTGATGTTGTGGGTGAAACAAGATGACAGTGTGGTGAACTTCGTTGGCGTTCTCACATCAAGCCATCAACGGGAAATTTCCATTGGCGCGGGTAGACACCGAAAAACAATCGTGAAAACAGTTACCAATTAGTTAATGTGTTTTCGTCTATATATGTTGGTGTCCGTATGCTTATGTTTTGGCTAGATTTTTCTGTCTCTATATACTGGTCTGAGTATGTTAATGCCGTTTTCTAAAGTAGATTTATTTAGAATTTATCTTTATACTAAATAAACCTTATATACTAAAACAATGAGCACCGTAAGTTATTTTCAGTAGCTGAATTTATAATGTATTATTTGATTGTATGCACATTATTATTATTGAAAGTGAATTGGTAAAACCAGTTTGATCAACGCCGCTATAATTAAAGCACTATTGATGTCAGTTGCCAATTTTCTGAATTTAATACCATTCTAGAACACTAAATATAATGCTGACTTTAAATAACTTTGTGTTCTTTGGATACAAGGAAGTGTTATTTTATTATATCTGTTCAGTATAATAAAATATATATTCAGAAATCAACATTTAATGGGTTGAATACGTGCTTTAAATGAAATATATATATATATATATATATATATATATATATATATATATATATATATATATATATATATATATATATATATATATATTATAATGGTCCTACACATACTTTTAAAAATAACTGGCTTATGTTAGGCTCAAGCACTGAAAGAACAATCTGTGTAAATTGTTAAACCTTTTAAATTTTGCTGTAAGAAATTATTAAATCAGTTGAACTTACACTTGCATAAAGATTGAGGACTAATATAATATTTAACACTAAATCTTTTCTTTATTTACATAGACAAGCGCTGAAAATGTGAGTTTTATTTCTTCAAATGTCATGTATGGTGTAAGGGAGATAACTGAATGAGATACATAAGGTGTGGTATTTTTATTTCCTCCAATATATTATCCATGTAATATAATTAGTTCATGAAAATATGTATTAACTTGCATGCAATTATATTATCCAAAAATAAATTATTGATTAGGTGTAGAACCTCAAATTGAGGCTTCTATATGTAGTGGAGACCTTGAGAGTGATTTAATTTTGTTCGCATAGATGAGGAGGCTGCATCAAATGGAATAGTTTATGTTCTCTAGAATGCCGGTGTGTGGAGTGCAACCTCCCGCAAACATGCCAATATGATCCCATGCTATTCTGGATTCTTGCGATGTGACCCAAAGTTTGAAAAGCAGTGTGGATTTGAATGGAAGGAATGGGAAATATGTGACTAATGTGGTTACCACTCAGAAATGTTTGGCCTTATATGAGGAAATTCCAAAATAAACAGTTGGACAGAAATAAATATGATTAATTGAAAGTCAATAAAGGATTATAAATGAGCACATGCAAGTGTCAATGGGAAATACTAACTTAAAGAAACTGCTCTTGTCTGATGATATTCCTGCAACCTCTACAAAAAGGAATGCAACAGAACTTATCTTCATAAATTCCATGAAGAATTTCAAGACAAGAAAGTGTTCAAAAAGGGGCAATTATTGCATGACAATAAAAAGAAAGTGGGAAGGAAGACCATATCTATAATAAGTTACCTTAAATTACTCATACCAGCATATCCTATAGGATTCAAAGTAATCTACAACAATTGAAGCACCTTCTTTGAGCCCTTTAGTGTGCTCTATCCTGGTTTATGGCATGCTTTTCAAAAAGCAGATACATGATATATCACGAAATGCAGGTAAAATAGTTAATATTTGGCCACAATCATCCACATTGTGTTTACATAACTTATTTTGTTGCATGTATGACAATCTCTGAGCTGAGTCCACTGATATAAAGCCATCAGGCCATACAACTCACTGTCTGCCACAGCCATCTTTATCAAAAGCCCCACCTCCAAAGCCAACATGTGTTATTTTCTGAAGATTGTATACATTTTCTATCTAAAAGTCTGTCAATATTTGACCCAAACTTCTGAATATCCATTGTTTTTGACAAATGACACTATGATGGTTTATAAATGGTGCCTACATGTACACGTTACTATGGATACCCTGCGAGGCTGGTATTCCTTTTAAAGCCAACTTTATTTTTTTCAATAATCTGTGATATAGCTCGGGACTGTACAAGTAACAAGTGTACTAAGTCTCTCTTGTCAAAAACTATTTCATGAGGTACCGAGCTATGTCTTATATTGGTGCCTTGGAAATGGCTTTGAGCTGTTTCAACTGATGTTTTCATACTTGTGCTTTACTACCAAACTATTTTTGGGGAATAAAATGAATTTTTTTAATTATGACTTGTGTATTTTCATATCAGCACTTATTGAATTTCACATCGGTGATATGGAATAAATCACATTATGTCATATTATGTAATAACTAGGTCAAAGGTCAATGTACTAATTAGTATGTACCTCTCCTACTTCAAAATGGAGAATTCATCTAAAGAAAAGGACTTTATATTTGTTTAGTAGACAAAGAACTTCACATCAGTGACAGGTGGACATGACTCAATCTTATTATAAAGTATAAGCTTTCAACACTTTACACCAACTGCAGATACATGAGGTCACTAACCTCTAGTCCTTGCACAAAGGTCAGCCTACCATTTGTGAAAAAAATTCATGCCTTAAGCCAATCTGTCACCAAATCATACTTGCCATATTCCCAGATAGTGTTGGGGTTTTTTTGAGACTCAAAAAGTGTGTTTTGAGGCCCCAAGGGAGGTCAGTGAGTGTGACCCCTACAACCGACGTCATCCAAATGAGAATAAGCTATATTTTCAAATCAGCCTATAGCAAATGACTGGAAATTCAAATCTGAATAAAAGAAATACCATCTGTTTTCTCTGAAGCATTTAATATACTTGCAAAAAAAAAGGTAGCCTTAGCATTGTTAAATAACATCACAACAACATGGTCACAACCTCACAGACATTAAATACAAAAATACACCAAGTTACTGTCTTTAAAAATCCATTGGACTGTGGAATGTAGTTTTAATTACATGCAGTCTTTGCTGCTTTCAATAGTTCACTAGTTGGTTTGACGGTAATGCAAGTGTCATTTGTGTTCACAAATATGCCTACACTTTTCCTTCGCGAATGTGCATTCACGTCTATGTTGGCGCAAGCAATGGCCAAAGTCGCTAAAAGTGAGAAAACCTGTAAGATGGCAATGAATATCCATTTCAAAACAATGAATCTGACAATGAAAACATTCAATGTTTGTGGTAGTCGGCCGAATTGCTAAATTCTTTGACCGCCGCTATTGTAACGTATTTTCGAGGGTAGAGTCATACCTACGGCAGTGAAGATTTAATTTATTCTCAGGCTAAATTAATGAAAAAATGTGACAATTTATGGAAATACACAATTTGTCATTTGATTAACGATTTAATACTTTTAAATTATTAAAATTCCATGGTGCAGTTCATTTCAGGTTTGATCAGATATTCAAACATGTTGATGTTTTCACGAGTTACTTGATCACATTATAAAACGTTTATGGCAATTATGTAAATGTCTAAGGAAAATATGAAAAAGTTTAGGTGGCAAAACTGTCGAAGCAAATAAGATTATCTAATTTTTTTAGTACTTCTAGTGCATTATGTACTACAATTGTCCTTTGTCCCTTTAAAATGTTGTGTATCCCACACATCTGGAGGGTGAGAGACATAGTGTCCCCTGACCTTTTTATCCTAGGTGCAACACTGCATTAGATGTTTAATGGTGCTGTTGTTCAACCTGCCAAAATAATCATTTTTTGGAATTTTATATATTGAGTAAAAATCCGACTTTAAAGAAACGTTGCCGCTGTTCGCAAACTTTAATAAAGATGGCTTCAACATTCTCATTCAGTGCCGTCAGTGATGTGTAATAACATTTGGTTTTCAACACGCATCTCTTTGATGTACTTAACTTCAGACAAAATTGGGTTGTTCCACTTAGAGTACTTTACCTATGCAAATTAGACTAGTGGGCTCTCCCTCAGCAGTGTTCAAAGGATTTGACACGACACATCACCCTAGCAATTGTGAGCCAGTTCAGTAAATCTCTGAAAGGTGTCCATCTCTGACCGCCTTAACTTTTAATTGTCACTAAACAACTGTATAAACTGCCCCGATGATAGTTTTACATGAGCTCTGAGCAAGACTGTTTACTGTTTATAGATACCATAGATTACGGGCATATATCATTGTGATCAAGAAATATTCATTGCTTTCTTTTTCTTTTTTATTGTGGGAAAAATGTTATATGCTAAGATTGCTGAAAATCGAATTTTTCGAGTCAGGGGGTTCGGGAGTCCAAAATCGTGTTTTTCGCGTGACACATCGTGTTATGGCATGTATACCAAATATTGTAGATCCCAGCTTCTAAGCACTTATATTTGATTTGGGGTGAAATGTGGGGAATAAAATACAGACAAATGCCAAGGAAAAAAAAAAATAAGTACAGCAAGTCAAATAGAGTTTTAAACAGGATGAAAGTGTACATCTAAAAGGGACATGTAGCTTATAATAAAGGAATCAAAAGAGACAACCACAACATAGAGAAAAATGAGAAGCAAATGTTTGATCGCAATACCTTCGAGAAATATGTGGAGGCAGCGCCCCATAGGTCCAAGGACAGTCCTAAGGCATCAGTACTATTACATCCCTTACAAGCACCAAAACTTCAGGTGAGGCAGTGTGCATTCTCATCTGAAATAAAAGGGTAAATAATTTAAATCATATAGATGCATGTAATTCCTATTGGTCCTACACATACAATTTAAAATAATTGGCTTAAGTTAGACATAAGGAAAAAACAACAACAAAAAAAAAACAACAACAACAACAAAATCTGTGTAAATTGTTAAACCTTTTAAATTTTGCTGTAAGAAATTATTAAATCAGTTGTACCTTCACTTGCATAAAGAATGAGTGCTAATATAATATTTCACACTAAATCTTTTCTTTATTTTCATAGACAAGCGCTGTTAATGTGAGTTTTTATTTCTTAAAATGTCATGTATGGTGTAAGGGAGATAACTGAACGAAGTACATACGGTGTGGTATTTTTATTTCCTCCAATATATTATCCATGTAATATAAATTAGTTCATGAAAACATGTATTAACTTGAATGCAATTAAATTATCAACTGGGCAAAACCGGCTCAATTAGATGCACAAATCAATTTCAGCACTGGTTTTTTTTTTATATAATAAACATTTTTATTTTAAACATTATATATAAATCAAATAAAATTTGAAGAGCTTCAAAGTACTGGTCAAAACCGGCTCAGTTAGATGCACAAATCAATTTCGGCAATGTGATTTAATATAGAAAAAAATGGGGGGGGGGCAAGTGCTAGGGTCAGCAACGTGAAACAGGGACGGTCGGCCGACCGGAAACACATATTTGTTTTTTTAAATTTCTCCTAAGGGAACAAAATCTTTGTTATGAAATAGCATAAACAAAAAATCTTTTAAAACTTTACAGTACCTTAAAATATGACAATTTTATCAGAAAGGTTGAAAAAAAATGCATCATATTTCTTTTCTTTCATATTTTTGCCATCATTATTTATAAGTGTTTTATTGCAGTCGATATGCGTTTGAAAGAAATGATTTGTATTGCATATGCAAATATTAATAATACAGGGACATCATACACGATCGATTTCTAGAGTAAACATTGACCTAATTGTCACATTCCAATCTAACGTCACGTGGCCTTTATTTCAGAGGCACGAACCACATATTACTTCCGGAAATAGAAACATTTAGACACGCTCGGAAAAACGGCAGCTCGCAAAGAATTTGGAGAGTTTATGAATAAATTAAGCAGATATAATTGAACACTTTCTATGGCGATTTCAATAGTTTCTCACAAAATTATAATATAAGCGTTAAAATTAACGTTGAGGACACGAACCATGGTAGATCAAGGATACTAATCTCGTCACACTATTCTCGATAACTGACAACATTAATGCATCGAGAACTGCAGTTTGGCAGGCGCAGCAGTAAATAATAATGATCTGAAAAATTATCGTCTCAATGATTGTTAGGAGCAAGATTACAAGGTCATCTTATTTGACGTATTAAATCGTGGGGGCAAAGCTGCGAAAATGGCAGTCAATTCACTGCTGTACCCGTAAACAGGCAAAATGCAATACGGTCTTGATTTTACTCACCAACATGATAATTCCATGATTTTAAATTATCTCCTGGTTTCTATGATCAGTTGCTGCACATATATTGGTATTGCTTGCAATGAAATTTCCCGAATTAACGAGCTTAATTTAAAAATGGCGCTTGTTTGAAAGCGAGGCTACCATGGTAGTTGTGTGTTGTAGTGTCTTCAAAACATTATGTGCATATTTTGCGATCGGTAAACCAGTCTCCAGACTGTAAACAAGGGAAATAACCGGCGTTATTTTCTCGATACCGGATTAGGTATCAGTCGCGGAAAAACACATTTAATCTTGTGTGATTTTTTTTATTATTTGATTTGGTTTTTGAAAGCAAAATTCTTGAAGCATAATTCTTTATAGAATGCTGGAAGAATAGGATGGGTCTCTAAGTCACATGATAAAAACCAACTTAGATCAAATCTAAAATGTGTCTGATCAGGTGAGAAATTAGAACTCTGCCTTATTTTCAAACATAGTCAGATGTAAGGGGAACGAATATTTTCTAAGTCATACATTCTCATGTGAACATTCACATTCTGACGTGAGCACAAATTACACATGAGAAAATTTGGTAAGTTTTTCAATGGCTCACAAGATCTAACAAACTGCACACATGAGCTTGCAAAATATACCCAATTTGCATACGTTTCTAACAAGGTTCTCATGTGAAGCTTATGAACAGCTCATGTGAATTGGTGAGATTTTTTCTGTACGGGATGACAAATAAAAAGAAAGTGGGAAAGAAGACCATATCTATAATAAGTTACCTTAAATTACTCATACCAGCATAACCTATAGGATTCAAAGTGATCTACAACAAATGAAGCACATGCTTTGAGCCTTATAGTGTACTCTATCCTGGTTTATGGCATGCTTTTCAAGAAGCAGATACATGATTTATCATGATATGCAGGTACAATAGTTAATATTTAGCCACAATCATCCACATTGTGTTTACATAACTTATTTTGTTGCATGTATGACAATCTCTGAGCTGAGTCCACTAATATAAAGCCATCAGGCCATACAACTCACTGTCTGCCATAGCCATCTTTATCAAAAGCCCCCCTCCAAAGCCAACATGTGTTATTTTCTGAAGATTTTAACATTTTCAAGCTAAAAGTCTGTTTATATTTGACCCAAACTTCTGAATATCCATTGTTTGTGACAAATGACACTGTGATAGTTTATAAATGGTGCCTACATGTACGCGTTACTATGGATATACTGCGAGGCTTGTATTCGCTTTAGGTATCACGGTACCAATTGTTTTTCCATAGATCTTAATGCTAACATTTGGTGAAATAAATATTCTTTCTCTCCAACTTTAGCATGCATGTCACACACTCTCATAGAGAGCAATATTAGATTGTCAATTTGACAAGGACATAACAATGTACTCCATTTAAGAGAGATAACTCTGCTGGAACTAGACATGGGTAAGAGTTATCCATTCACAACAGACACATTTTGAATGATGTGTGTCACATTTTTAAAAAATCATAAAAAATACAAAACATGATCTACGTATGAATTAACGTAATCTCACTTGTTGCTAAGAGACTCAACTTTTTTTTAAAGCCCGACAGAAGCTACAACTCTTACATAATACACCAATCACAGCTAGTTTTGTTGTTTATTTCTGAATACAATTGAGGAGGAGTAGTGATAAGAAGATATTTAAAATGACTGCCATATTTGAAGTTTGATTGGCACCATTTTCCCGCAGGACCAAGTCGATATCATAATTAGTCTTGTGAAAATCCCACGTCGATATGAATTTCTATTTGAGGAATAGTAGCAATAAGAATATTATCAAGATGGTTGACATGGTGACCATAGCGATTTAGGACCAAGTAAACATCATAAGATGTCCATTAGTGAAAACCCCATGTAAATATGACTTTTCATTCGGGAGCACTAGCGATAACATTTTCAAAATGACTGAAACACCTGACATCAGATAAGCACCATTTTCAAGTACGACCAATTAGACATCACAATAAGTCTTTTAGTGAAAACCCGATATTGATATGACCATCCATTCATGTTAAGTTGCGATAAGATTTTCAAGATGGTCAATGTTGTGCCATATTGGACGTCTGAGCAGCACCATTTTAATTTAGGACCAACTAGATCCTGTGATGAATGTGTGTGTCAAGTTTTATGGCTATCCTCTGAGTAGTTTAGGAGGAGTATTGATAACACACTTGTGCTAAGCAGACAGACGGACGATGGACAACAGGTCATTCCATTAGCTCTTCTGTTCTATGACTAGTTAAGCTAAAAAACGACATATCTGTATCGATACTATAAATATATACAAATAACTGTCTACTGTTTAGTATTAATACAGGTATTTCTGCTTTTTCTTAACTTCTGTCGCCTTTCTTGCAAGAAATGTCAAACTCCTGTGGCTGCAGTGATCTCAGCTTCCAGCTTTTCGAGTCAAAATATGATAATACAAAGTTGTTTAGGGATTCATTTTAGTAATATTTAAATTGTCTTAATGGATTTAAAAGATTTTAAGTATATACAGCTGAACAGTTGCTGGAAACTTTAATATAGTCACGTTAGACACCCACCAATCCCCGAACTCCGCCAAAGTTGAAATGAACAACAACAGCATGTCAAAAATACCCCTGACATATATATATATATATATATATATATATATATATATATATATATATATATATATATATATATATTTATTGCGGACAGATTTGTCTGCAAACAGTTCCTATATTTTATTAATAGGTGACATCATACCCACAAAACGTCCATCAGTATTAATACAGGCTTTTTTTTGGGGGGGGGGGAGAGGGGGCTAATTTATCGGACTAGCTCCCCTGTCGACTGACCGAGGAACTAGTGGCCAAATTTACAGCATTATCTCACATAACTGGAAGCCCATATTGACACTGTTGTACATATTAAAGTCTAATTGCTTCAGTCGGACTATACTTACGCTGATGTCTTTTTCCTGACGTAATGACATTCTGGCACAAGCAAGTGGAGGCGTTTTCATGAGTCGTTGACATAAATTTCGGTTGGTTGAAATGCGATGGTAAACGATGAATGCCTAGGTCAGTTAAAATGGGGTACGTTTCTTTAACGGATGTATCTAATCGCTTTTCTCAACATTAGTGTGCATTACTTGCAGATCAGTCACCTTGCAAATTTAAATTTCTTTGGTTGTCATGAAAGAACTAATACAATACTTGTACTCTGATTGATAGAATGAAATAAAAGAGACGATATTGGACGAAATGCGGTATAAAATAAAATGAAAATAGATCAAACTCAAATACTAACAGTCAAGCATTTAAAAACACACACACACATATATATTATTTCGCACACAAAAAAACCTGCAATAGTTACACAAATCATGTATGTATGCCACTGTTCATAATTTACATTTCGCAAATACTGCGTTTCGAGAGAGTAATGCCCGACTTATTCGCGACCACACTGATTCACAAAGGTGGAGCAGACAATTCTTGCGACTTTGCGCTCTAATGAATATAGGAGATCGACCATTTAATTTACGAGGGGGGAGGCTTTGTTTTTCTTTGAGCCGGGATATTTTTAGCTTTTTGTTGTTCTTGGTGATATGAATCAGAGCAAGAAGGTTATTGTCAAGCTATAAGACAGCCGTAATTTGTTTTCTTCATAAAACACCCCAGGGGCCCCACCCCCAAATTAAATGGTCTGTCCCTAAACACTATGCATCAGTTCTAACTCTTTAAAGGTATAAATGCGATTTTAACATTTCTAATCGTAATGAATAAGAAAATAACACGTCGTGGAAAATATACACATCTCAGCAATCGATAGAATGTAAACTGTCTTTTTTTACAACAAGCAACTTATAACACGTACTCTCAGACGGCACAGCTATTGGAGATCTTCTGAGGTAAAGGCAACTGGACAACCAGAATCCCATGACCATTGATGTGAGAAAAGGAACCTCTGAGTACCAGATTGGCGAAAATAAAGTCAAGTTTGCATTCTTTCAGTTGGTCTTCGACTCTGTCTGTCTGTCTGTGTCTGTCTGTCTGTCTGTCAATCTTTCTCGCTCTCTCTGCTGGTGCAGCATCCTGGCACTCATCCTGACTATCGTGACATACAGCTAATTGGTACTATATGGGATTGGTAACATAACTTTTGTAGGCTAAAGTCAAAGTCTGAAAACTATTATAAAAAGTAGATAAATCAGATTTTTCTTTGGACTCTGTCTGTCGGTTGACTGAATGTTACTGTTTCATTGTCCTTATTTGTTTTTCTGTTCGGCTGATAAAGGAGTTGAAATGATTAAAAGTTAATTTAAGGAATTCTTTTTATGTATTTGTTGTTATTTCTTCTAATAATTGTTTATACACGAAGACGTAAGCTCACTTCATTACTTAATAGCTATCTTGACACGAACATAAATTTAGAATAGAAATGTGTTTGAAAGTTGCATGCTCATTGAGGCGACATTATCTCAATAGCCAACATCCGTTTTACACAGCGTTTCCTGCCCTCGAGTTTCCGTACCTTGTCACAGTCACGAAATACACTTAATAGCTGAATGCAACATATTTAAGAACAGGAAACGAAACTGAAACCCTCAATAATTGGCTCAATGTGATAAGCTGTAGATCCGTATAGGTCATGTGTTGATTGGAGATAAGTGTCTCCACAAAATACTAGTGTGTCGTTCTGAAAGCATAAGTCGAGGACGAAACAAAACCTTATAACTCAAAAGAAGCGGGAACTCGGTTGAATGAATTTAAATTATTCAAAAGCCGTGCGTTCGTTGCGCTCAAATATGGTTAAGATTAAGAGATAATACAGTACAATAAAGTTCAGTTACAAAAGAATACAATGTCACAGACAAACAAAATAAATAAATAACCCATACACTCGAAGTACAAAATACCACAATGTGTTGATATTTTACACGTATCTCAGTATCGTGCTTAATCTGGCAATTTATTCGAGATCTAGTTGAACTGTAAATTCACTGTAAATTTGGTTGGAATTTTTAAAACTATAATTGCTTAAATATTCACAATTTATTGATGTATTTTAGGTAGATGAAGGGCAATATCTTTGTATAAAATAAAAACAATTGGCGGAAAATCGCACTGATCGGACATCGTATAAATGAATCTTCATAGTATTGTATTGTTATAATCAAAAACGGTGCTACCGGAGTATTTCATAAGTAAGCCCGTTATACGTCGATCACAAGTCATTACTTAAAACAGCACGCTAATCTCGAAGTTGTTTTCAACCATTTTAAGAAAGAGCCTGACAGATAATTTGATTTAATTTATAACAAAAAAGGTTAAAGCCTAAAGCGTTTGAAAGTTGTTAGGTTGTAAGAAATTCGGGGATCAAAACTCAATGACTGAATCTTCGATTTTGTGAAGATGAAATTTGAACGCATATTTGGTTGAAGCAACACGGTTGAATGTCTGATTGCAAACACGGCGTTTGATTGACTATTTTTAGACAAATATTTGCCATAACTCGCGAAACGTGGTCACAATTTATTGATTATCAAATTCATCATTAATCTGTGATTAGTTAAAGTTTTACATCGATTTGGGTGCAATTATAGAACAAAAAATGCGACTAATACAAGGCATTTGACTGTCAATTTGATTCTTACGAGGTGGCATAACTGTAGGAAATGTAAGGCTAGTATGCTCTTGATTTCTTTCCTTGGGCTGAAGCAACATAGTGTGTTGAATAAATAAAAAATAAAAAATTTAAAAAAATAGGACGCTGGAGGGATTTCAGGTTTGTTCATGGACGGACGTATGGACGAATGGGCTTAAGAAAGGACGGAGTAATTTGCTAAAGCACGGATGAACGGAGGAAACATTGAACAAAAAAACAAAATAAAACCCCAAAAAACAAAACAAACATACACTGACTATTGTAATGCTCGCTCCAATAAGCGGTGGACGACGAAATGCAAATGAGAACCAGGCACACGTAATGCATAGAAGACATTTCATTAGAAATGAAGATGATCTTGGTTTATTCAAGCTTTAAGCATATTTAGTTTACTTGACAAAACTTGCATTCAAAAAATTCAGTTCTAAAGGAAAATATATGTTTTCATATATGTTTTCATATATATTATATATATATATATATATATATATATATATATATATATATATATATATATATATAATAATAATAATAATAATAATAATATGATCTCTTTGACTCTTTGTGTATATCTGCCTGCTTTTCTGTATGTATCTGTCTTTATTGAACTGTACTCTCTTAGTTTATACTTCATGCATACCTAAATGACTTTCCGAGATCTGTGTTCAACTTTTGTAAGTATTTACATGTGTCCGTTGGAAAGTTTGCCTTGTCAAGAGGTACGATTGTTTCCACAATTGATCAGCACAAATTTAAAAAGATCTAATTACGAAAACGTTTAAAAATAATTAGCCTCAATTTAGTACGAGTACCTTTATCTAAGTGAAATGCGGGCATAATGAAGAATTAATATTAAAGAATGTATCAGAATCAGATGTGATTATATTCAAAAGTGTCATGTCTATTTGCAATGGTTGAAGCTGAGTGCACGTTATTTGTTAATCGTATCGTTATACTAGATCTTGCCGTCCACTTAGCGTACTGTCTGCACGTTTGAGGTTCGCGCATATCAAATGACCTTGTGAAATGCTGCTTTAAAGAGTGTTTAAGTTGTTACAACTTCCTTTTGAATTTTGTATCATGCATATACTTGAATATAAAACTGCTTTTTGAGTGAAACGAGGAAAATAATAGATACAACAGAATCATTCTATAATAGATAAGCTTCAAAACGATCATTTTCCTTTTCAAAATGTTGCATATAGTATTTAAAATGGCTTTCAAAATAATCTTTGTGTAACAAAAACAAAATCTTTATTTTTATTCCATGTCCGTAAAGTCTCACCCCGTATACATGTCAAATCATTTAAATTACCGAAGTTTATCCTTTATATATTTTTTCCTTGTATATGTCAGCGAGTAATAACTGCTGCAGTTAACAATAAGAGACTGACTAAAGTTACTGAAAACCTATTGTAATTTAAGTTGCACAAAACTTATGTGAAATCTGCGTGTTGCCACTGAAGAATTGTTTAGGAAGAAGCAAACGATGTACACACTGCATGTTTTAACAAATTATAAATATCAGGGCCACCTCTAACATTGTAGGACTAATACATGTACCGGATACGTAGCCACAACCAAAATCATAAATATAAAATATAACTGGGCATATAAGGCGTAAAGAGTAATATGTGCATGTATCTGGTGCTTTTTTAATGGTAACATACTTCCTAAAGATGAAGATTACACGCATGGAGCACAAACCGTTGGCCACCTGACCAGGCAGCAGACTTGAAATGTTTTGTCTTGGTTTGGTGACCTACATTTATACCAATAAGATATATGCAAAATGATGGGTAGATACAATGAAGAATACATTATTGCACCACTCTGTAAATTAAAATGTCACTCTTCTTCAACAAAGGAGAAGTAACAGGCATAATAGCTTACCATATTCCACCAAAAATGAAATACACATTGTGAATCGAATCGAAACGACGCCATCATTGCTCTACTTCACTGTACTTTACCCGCTAGCTAGCGCTAAAAAGATGTATGTGCGATATTTGGACACTTGAAAAGTGTATATCTTTAAAATATTTTTTATTTCTGGATATTTTTACGGAAGACACGCTAATTTAAAAACAAGTATCAATGTATTTCTTTATGAGCAAGATTAGACAAAGATATAAGCCGATTTGCACAGAAACTAACGCAATAATTGGGCCTTCAAAATAATGTACTTTTTACACTAGCTAGATATAGACCCCTTAACTTTGAAAGCAACATGTTAGAACATTTGGGGCTTAAATTATTAGAAATAGAGTTCATTATTGCTTTTCAGGCCAATGGGATTGTTTCTAAACAAAATATTTCCTACTGAAAAAGGAGAAAAGAAAAGAAATCGATTGTGAAACATTAGATCGCCATCCTTTTTTCGACACAATATCCGTTTCTTATACTCAAATTCTGATAACTGTTGGCGGGTCGGTAATATATATATATATATATATATATATATATATATATATATATATATATATATATACCGACACTTTAAAAGCCATGTTATTTTTAATGTATATATATATATATATATATATATATATATATATATATATATATATATATATAGATATATATATTATATTAATAGTTCTAAAGAAATAACAATTCTTACTGTCACTGTTATGGGTATGAATACAACATGCCATATAAAAATATAGAGTGACTCTTTTTGGATACATAAGGTAATTCAGTAGGTGGGCCATATGCACGGGTTGCTCATATTTTTGCACTTATGCACAATAAGCACCTGAAGTGAGTGAGTGAGTTAGTAGTATGTCCCTTGATTGATTAGTTTGAATTAGAGACGTGTTCGGCCATTCGGCGATGTACGTCTAAGTATGTCCCTTATAAAAGCCCCTGCTTTTGTAACTAAAGCCCGGACTCTTTCAAATATAGATGCCTACTAGAATCCACCTGGCAGGTTAGTATGATGTTTTATCTTTGTATGTATCAGTATGTATTTCGTGAAATTAACTTATTTTACAATCATGTACAGGATGTACAGGTTTTTAACTTTTAGTTATGAAATATATTTTTTTAATATTGTCCTAGCCTCATTTAAGTCCCAATCTGATTATTTGTTAGCAGATATGTAGAATCAGGTTATATCTAAGTTATGTAACTTGTATGTAAGTCATGTTATGCTAAACCAGAAAATATTCAATTTATAATTTCAAGTCAGCCTCTTTTGCATTCATATCATTCCGTATACAAGTAAATGCCATGGACCCCTCATTAATCTTTATTTCCTCTTTTCAGAGATAAAGATGCATACAAATGGAAAAGAAAACAATGAAACAATATTGAAATTAATTGAATTAGTTATATACAATTAACAGAGGTATACATGAGAGAAATCTGTGGATTTTCCCTATGAGGATTCTTATATGAGGACACTATACTTATCAAAAGTATGGTGCACTCTTGCGCAATCCTTCAATGCTTAATTATCGTACACATCATCATTATTTTACAGAAAATAATATTGTATATGTAATATATATATATGTATATATATATATATATATATATATATATATATATATATATATATATATATATATATATATATATAAAAGCATGCATGAAGACATGATTATCAAGATTTCAACGATCACATAATTCCAAATCTTGATAATCTGAAAATCGATCTTATTACCATGAAAAGAATCCATGAATTACAATTGCAGAGAATACTGAGGCAGACATTATAAAATTTCTCAGTATTTCAGGCTCGTCTAGGCCGATACCGTTGGGAAATTCTCTACCAAGGAGATGTTGAATAAATTCTTCATCTGCTATATTATGAAGGTACACGCCAAGACGAATGTCAAAGTTATTTATAATATGTGTCCAAAAAATGTCTCGTTGTCGCACAGTGCTCTGACAGGAAATAAATGCATGGATTATCACATCTGTGTAAGAGTAAGTGCAGTGTTTACAAACTTGCATAGTATTATTTGGAACAGTTATCAGAACATTTGCAAGGGATGTAATTAACTGTAACTCTCTTGTTGTTTTTGGAGTTTGCCATAGAATTGAGGGTTTTATAGAAGTATGAACATTTTTGAATCTTTTGTAGGAAATGTCAGTATGGCACAAGTTTGTAAAGCGCTCGTTTTCATATTTTTGAGTAGCATGTTTTATAATTTGTTTCCACTGTATTCTTCCTGGAAATATTTTGTCTCTGACAAAAATTTCAATAAATTCATAAATATTATATTTCTGCAAAATGCTACATATATCTGGAATAAAGCCTTTTTGTTCTGTAACATCTTTTCTAGAAAGATATAGATATAGTCTGAATAAAAATATTCTTTTAGTTGTTACATTTTCTGGAAGATGGCATAATTTACCAAGAAAGTTCAGTTTCCTTTTATCAATTTCTGATATTATTCTCTCTATCCTCAGTAAACTTTCGCTCATTCCTGACCGCGTGTTTGAGGAAAGCCTTGCAGAATTTTGGTACAATGATGCTGAAATACATCGAGCTTTCTCAAGTCTTTGAGTCTGATATTCGACCAAACTTCACAACCATAAAGGGCTGATGGTATCACAATTTTTTGGTACAAGCTGACGTAGGTAAGAGGATTGGGTCTAGCTTCATTTGTGTCAACCCCTACAAGAGAATAAAATGATTTTCTGCCTTTAGTACAAGATCTGTCTACTTTAGTCAAGCATTTCATATTGGAACACACAGGAATTCCAACATGCTCGGTTTCACTTAAAATAGGTATAGTATGATTGCCTATTTTCCAGTTAAACTTCTCACATGTTGTTTGCTTATTCTGATTAAAAACTAATACACAGCTTTTACTAACGTTGAAGGTGAAGTTCCATGTTAGTGAGTATCTGTTACATATATCAAGCATTTTTTGCAAGTGGATTGGTGTATTTGCGAGCAGAGTTATATCATCGGCTAATGCTGGATTTCCAGACGGAGTTGACCCAACAAGTAGCCCTAATTTTGACTGATGTAATTCTTGTAAAAGGTTATTAATATAAACAAGATATAAAAATGTTGATAAAACACCTCCCTGTCGAATACCCCGTTCTATTGGAAAAGGTTCGGATTTTGACTCGTTCATCAGGACAATGCTTTGAATATTTGTGTATGATTCATTTAATACATGTAAAATCTTTCCTTGAATGCCCAGATTTCTGAGTTTTAGAAAAAGTCCGTCGTGATTCACAGTGTCAAACGCCTTTTTAATATCTAAGAAAGCAGCAAACACTCTTGATCCTAGTTCTAAAGTGGAAAAAACAGCTTCGTGTAGATTGAAAGATGCTGTTATACTACTCAGTCCCTTTTGAAACCCCTGTTGTTCAGTATTAGGGAAATTATATATAGTGCTATTACACCATGCAGTTAATCTATTGAATAAGCACTTTTCAAATAGTTTATATAATACAGGCAGCAGGGAAATAGCTCTGTAATTGTCAGGGTCCGTTTTAGATTTCCCTCCTCCTTTAAATATGGGCACAATTAACCCTACTTTCCAGTCACACGGTATGTAACACTTTTCTATTACCCCGTTGAAAAGCATTGTAATGAATTCTGTTAGTCTTCTTCCCCCGTAGCGTAAATGCTCATTTTGAATACCATCAATGCCCGGGGCTTTCCTAAGTTTGAGCTGTTTTATGACAGAGGCTATTTCTTGAAAGCTAAATTTTACTTTAAAGATAGGTTCATCAATACAGAACTCGTCCGTTAGTTCATGATTTACAAATATGTCTCTAGATTGAGTGTACAATTTAGTAAAATATTTAGCAAACGGTCGAGATATTTCATCCGGCGCAGTCGCTAATTCACCGTCATATTTTAATTCAAAACAACATTTGGAATATTTGCTCTTGTTACGTTGTCTGTTGTACAACTTCCAAAAAAGCCTCACGTCTTATTCGGCTGCTTCATCTAAGTCTTTAAAAATATCTTCTTCATGAGCCTGTATCGCATATTCTTGGGTATTTCTAAATTCCCTTTTAGCAGTTTTATATTGCTTGTAAGATTCATGGACAAGCCCTCGTGGCTTTTCATTTTCTATCCACTTTTTCCGAAAGTAACGAGCTTTGCTATGAGCTTTCTTAACTTCAGGCGACCAATAAGGCTTTGTGTGAGGATTAAACTTTTTCGACGGTACGACCTGAAAAGCTACATCCCTCATTACAGAAATTAATTTACTATTAATGTTTTCTATTTCTTGGGGTGATTGGGGTGATTGGGGGGTCGATTCACAATCTGCCTTTAATAGTCTATATACTTCCAGTTGGTAAGCTATTAGTTTCTCATCTCCGCATTTAGACCAAGATGGAGATGGAAATATAGGAACACGAGAGTTACAATACCTTGCTGCTGCAAACGTAAGGGTGCTGCATACAACATGATGGTCTGAGGCTATGCACGTATCGTGATTTGTAAAACCCTCACAATCAACGACCCTATCTAGCATTCTTCTGTTAACAATTATATAGTCAAGAGTTGATCTACATGGTTCGAACGTATAATTCAGTCCTTTATTTAAATTTGACTTGTTCAATGGTATCAAATCATTGTTTTCAACAAAAGCCGTGAACACGTTACATTTATACCATGTACACCATGATGATGGTGATTCTCTGTATCTGGCATTAAAATCCCCCATAATTATTACTTCACCGTAACACGAGTAATACTCATAGAGGGATTCAATTGAGTTAATACAGTCTTGATATAAATTAAGATTTTCGTCAGAGGGTAGATACACACCAAATATAAAGACTGTGACATCTTTTATCGATCGTAATTCAATGCCAACAATTCGATCATTATTGCAATGTATTTCTTTTACTGAGTAGGCCAAGTTGTTTTTAATCATAATTGATACTCCACCTCTTCGACCTTTCGAGATTAAGCGGTTTTCAGTATTATCAATTTTTGTATAACACATGTATTCCCCATGAAGAGTATCTATAAATTTGCTGGTTTGTTTTGTTAGTTTGTGTTCACATATCACGGCGATATCACATTCTAATAGGTCAAGTAAATTACTGACACATAATGCAGAAGACATAATTCCTCTGACGTTCCAAGTAAGAATGTTAAGACTGTTGTTATGCATCAGTAAGCAAGCAGACATATACACCAATAATATTGCAGTAGTCATTAGTGACATTTGAACTAACATATTTTCTATACGGTAAACAATATATGTACAATAATCAAAGCAGATTACCACTCTCTGTGATTTCTTCACGAGTCATAGGCGTCAAAGCTGTCATGCCTATGATCGTAATCATAATCATCATGGTCGCAGTCTTGGTCACGATCATCATAGTTATCATCGCGATCATGTTCCATATATTTGTTCCTTCTATCACGTTTTAAGTTAAATCCCAAATTATTTCCCCTGAATTCATTGTCGTCGCGTTCGTGATTTCCTCTATGTATTTTCTGTTGGTCGTATTTTGCACGCAACTGGTTTCTAGTGAGCCAGCGCTTACATGCTACACCATTCGGCCAAACAAAGTTTTTGCTTTCTATTAAGTTTGCTTCTTCTGCAGGAATATTTACCCTCACTATTAAGTTTCGTCCATTCCTACTTTGGAAAATACGAACCACCGTCGGATGTAGTCCTCTTTCTTCCAAATAGGAAATTATCCCTGATCTTGTAGTTCGATTATCGATATTTCCTAGGTAATACCTGTACGTTTTTCTGCGCGATACTCCTATAAAGACTTCGTCAGAATCATCAGTCTTTACTTCGTTTGTATCGAAGTCTGGGCCTTTTTTATCTTGTCGATGATCATATCTTCCAGAATCAATTGGTCCACCGTTGCTCGTAATAGAAGAATTGTACTGTGTGTGGTTAGGACTGTATGTTACTTGACTGGTTTTGGAATTTCTATCTGTATACGATTGTTGTTGCTGGTCATGTTTTCGTTGTATTTCATCAGTATGAGTGAATTTTGGTTGGTCTCCAGCTGACTCTTTTCTTTCTTGTGCGTATTGTTTTGTTGGTGTAATAGTACTCACAGTTTGGTGTTGTATGTTCGAGTCTCTATACCCGCCTGGTACAGGTTGCGGACTCAAATGTCTAGCAGTGGCTTCTGCATATGTTACGGCGACATGTGCCTTTCCGCTAGATTCGTTATTTTGAAAGCGTAATGGTGGAGCGGTTTTTGGTATGGGTGAGCTGTTAACTACAATAACTGGACTCTTGGGAGAATCAGTGTGACCACTTGCTTTCTCACTATGTGGAAAATGCGTTTTCATTTTAGTTGATATTTGCAACACTTTGTTTGACAATTTCGAAGCATTAGATTCAATAGCATCAAGTTGTGCTGTGTAGCTGGCTTCGTCAAAATCACCAATATTGTGAATTCTGCTCGATGCATACTTTTTAAAAGCTTCAAGCACCGTGAATTTAGCCTCAACTTCAGACACAAGTTTCTCTAAAGTAGATTGCAAGGTAGCGTTTTGCTTTTCTAGTTTATCAATTTTCTCGTCTCTCAATTGAATAAGTTTGGTAGCTTCATTTATTTCGATCTTTAAGTCATTAACCCTTACGGTCATGTTATGCAGGTCCGCTTTAGATTCTGCTAATGTAAGTTCGCTTGAAGTGGAATCACTACTATCTTTACACCTGGGAGTCACTGATGTTCTTGCGGTTGTTGATCTACAAAAAATGTCTTCTATTTCAGAATCATCTCCATTCAAAAATAAATATAAGGCATAGCAATCTTTGGCGTATTTTTTGGCACTTGTACCCTGTTTTGTAGATTTTCTTACGACAAGCCTTTTGTTTGGATAGGATGAGAGGTTGCTAGCCCTGTCGGCTAAAACAGATCTGTACCAGGACACTAAGTCCTCCTTTCCATTTGAAAGATTAGTGAGCTTCTCAATGTATAACTGTTTAGCAAGACCGTTAAGTTCATGGTCAAACCGAGATATTGTCTCCTGGCTGGGGATATGAGAGTACTGGCTACTGAAATTAAACTCATCGGATTGATTGTAGCTGTCTTCCTCCAGGCTTTGTGCATGAGCTTGATACGGTTCATATCTACTGCAGTCAATGGTAGGGTTAATCCATTCTTGCTGCGGGCAAGGAACGCTGTTTGGTGAGATTGCCCTAAGTTGTTGATACGTACTCGTCTGACTATTCATACTGCACTCTTTGTGAGCTCGTATACAAGTAGCAAATCATGTATGGTTAGCACTAACGTACATTGACATGTTTCGCTCAGTTGTATCTGGACATATATATTCAACAAACATTAAATAAAACATGGAGTCGTTAGATGGCTTTTGTTATTTCATTTGCATATGAATAGATCCGTGTTTTTAGGAAAATGTGAGTCTACATTTTCGCCACAAAAAAGAAAGAACTTCAAAATTATTTCCTATACGTTATGTTACCGCACGGTCTAGGTGAGTTCAGTTATTAGACTTGCATCACACGGTGCTTATAAGTTACCTGCAAATTAATGAATTTGTCCAAAAGAAAGGTTCCAAAGTTGCACAGCTTGTAAACACATCCGCCATCTTAACTGGTTTTTTTTTTTTTTTTTTTTTTTTTTTTTTTATAATTTCAAGTCAGCCTCTTTTGCATTCATATCATTCCGTATACAAGTAAATGACATGGACCCCTAACGATTGTTGTCGTTATTTTGCCTGCTTGAATATGAAAGAGAAAAAAATGAACCCCGTCACATTGGCGCCCGATGTGGGTTGTTGAGGCAGGAGGCAGAGCCTGGCCAGTGCGCGGAGGAGACGATATGAATAGTGATATACATTACGTTGGCTCCTTTTTTCATAATTATTACTTTGTGAATTGCCGTCGGTGAACGTGATTCGGTTGATATTCTCCGGATCGTGTAAGGCGATGTCGGGATTTCCCTAAAGTAATTCTGAACATTTTGCTATTCACTGGGAATCCTCAGGATTAGTGTTCTGAACATTTGCTACTCACTGGGAATCTTCATGCTTGGTGTTTTGAACATTAAAAAAGACAACGGTGACTTTAGATAGTACTATAATTAAATATTCCTTTGTGTTCATATATACATAATTGGCTGAACATTAAGAAGACAGCAGTGAGTTTTGATAGAACTGTAATTAAATATTCCTTTGTGCTCATATATACATAATTGGCTGAACATTAAGAAGACAGCAGTGAGTTTTGATAGAACTGTAATTAAATATTCCTTTGTGCTCATATATATGCTCAATATTTAGGCACACAAGAACCAGTTCATTATGTGGGTTTAACAATATCCAGTGTTGAATTAGAACTTTCGACAGATTATGATATGTACCTGATGATTGAGAGTAGGGTAGTAGCAGCTTGGATTAACGTCGCTTATCGCCTATCGGCATGTGCGACACTTTACTTTGTGCGTTTTTGCACACTAATTAATTTTTGCGATCGACCGCTTAATATTGATGCCACCTAAGCAAGCCGCTGGAAGAAGGGTACCGTGACTGCTTCCATCCAGATCTCTGTCCTTCTCGCTCCGCCTGCCGGCTGTCACCTGATTACGTTTATGTCAAATCTATGCCCAGTTGCTTATTTTTGTAATACGGTCCCTATCCTAAAGCCAAAGATGTGAATCGAATGATCCTGAGTCGTGAATTTACCGACTTGGTATTTTGATTATTTTTGGGTACTGTGCGTACTTATTTGTTTTGCGAAAAGAGTACCAATGAGGTAGGTTGAAAGTAGCCGAATGATTTTTGTGATCTTAATTTGTGTTTCGCGACGCTGTAAGTTCATTTCAGTAGCATGCCAATCGAGTTTTGTTTTCAGGACCATCCAGTATCCGCCTGAAGAGGGCTTTCGTGGGTCAGAATGAAAGCCCTATGATATAACGGTGTGTGCGTGTGCTATATGCAGGGGTATATTTTTGTGTGCTATATGGTATGGCTGTTCGTCTGCTATCTTGTATGTATACTATATGGTGGTGTTTGTGTTCCTTGTATGCTATACATTTGGTTGTTGTGGTTGCTATAAAATATGCATGCTATTGTTTGACTGCTGTGTTTGATGTGATGTTTTTTGTTTTATTTTCCTTTCTATTGGGGGTGTGGGTGGCAATTTTCTTTACATTTGCTTAGTCCTAATTAGGACTTTGTGTTGTGCTCCTTTCTTGGTGGCTTCCCATTCGCATCTTCTTTAATTCTGTTTCATCCTTTTCTTCTTTCGGGTATCTTCTTTAATTCTGCTTCCATCCGGTTTCTTCCTTCCAGTATCTTCTTTAAATCAGCTCCACCTCTATCCCGTCTGAAATAGGTGTATAGTTTTGTTGTTTGTTTTTGTTTTGTTCTGTGCGTGTGTGTTATAATGTGTTGTGTGAGTGCGCTATCACAGGTTATACTATATATTTGTAGGTTTGTTTTGAAGCTATTGGGGGGGGGGGCAACTTTTTCTCTGTTCTCATAGTCCTGAGGACTTTTTGTTCTTTTATTTTCTCTTTGTGTTTTCCTTCTGCTTCCATCTCACGTTCTTACTGCTTTTTCTAATTTGTTCTCTGCTGTCTGCGTCCCATCTCCTATTCTTTTGTTATTCCCTTCCTTTGTCGAATACTCTTCCCCTTTTCCGTCTTCTTTTTCAGTGTATTCTTTAATACCGAACTTTACTGCCCCCTCCGTTTGTTTTCTTTTGACCACTTCGTTTCTTCTTGCTTTTGGTTTCTCCAAGCTCTCTTACTCATTTGAACCCTATTAGCTGTGCATTTATATCCCTCCTTATTTGTTTTGGTTATTATTATATTTTAATATTAATATTATTGTTATTATTATTAGCCTTGTTGTGCTTGTTTGGCCCGTACCTGTGGATTATGTTACGTTTTCTTTTAGGTCGACAATCCCTATCAGTGAACTTACAGCTAACTTTCCCTCTGAGGTATATTTCTTTTTTGTATATCAAAAAATGTATGGACAGTCTGGTTCGCTGACCTTAGGTCGTCTCTTCGACATGGCGAACTGGCTGTCCTGATTGGAGAGGATATTGGTTCATAGAGGTTATTATTATTAGTATTATTATTATTATTATTAGCTTTGTGTTACTTGTTGGGCCCCTATATGTGGCTTATGTTCTACTTTTAGGTCTACCATCCCTATCAATGGACTTGTAGCTAACCTTCCCTCTGAGTTATATTTCTTTTTGTGTATCAAAAATTTATGAACGGTCTGGTTCGCTGGCCTTAGGTCGTATCTTCGACATGGCGAACCGACTGTTCTGAATAGAAAGGGTATTGGTTTATTAAGGTAATATTATGATGGTTACGTTATTTTTAGTTATCCTAATCGTTTTACTGTGTTTAGGGTTGATTAGGTTTGAAATTGCGGTAAGTTTGGTTAGGTTTTAGGCATATGTAGTATCTATTTTCTACTGTTGGTGTTGTTTAATTATTGTTTTATTGGTGGTTATCTTACTGTTGGCTGTCTAATTGTCGTTTACTGGGGTAATTAATTGTATCCGGGTTGTGCTTGCCTCCAGAGAACCCTCGTGGGGCTTGCTTGCTTGTATTGTTTTTATGGGGGTTGTTATAAGGGCTACACGAAGGTATTTTATGCCGGTGGTAGTGGGGTCGGCAGTTTCGGTAAACGCGCCTACCCGTTAAGGGGATAGACATAAGTGTCCCCCTTCCCCCTTACTCAAGTTAGCTTGACCTAAATTTTCCCCCTTTTTCCTATGTTTGTTATATATGCTAGGAGATTTTGATACGTAGTTCCCAAGTTTTTGCTTCTAGCCTCGAGATATCCCGGATATGTGCTTCGTGCCCCAGTGCTTTTTTAAAAAAAATTTTTTTTGAGTTTCTATAGCACCGATCTGTCTTGATTATATTTTGGGCATATGCTTAGCACATGATCAAATGTTTCCAGGGTCGGGCAGTGTGGGCAGTTTTTAATTGTGGCTGCGATTATATAATTTCCTGTGCATTCTGCTAATAGGGTTCTACCTGTGCGGATTCTATTTATTATAGTCGTGTCGTGTTGACTGTGGGCGGTCGGGTTTGTTGTTGTCTATTTTATTTTGTACAGGTTACCGTGTTACTGACTGGTCCCATGATTCATGCCATTTCGAGTTTATTTTTGTCTGGATAATGCTGCTTATCTCCGAGACACTGTATGCGATGTTCTTGAACGTGGATTCATTTAGATTGCTTTTTGTGTTCAGTTGGATTATGACTACTCCTGCCGCGGTCTTATTTGGATTCTTTGTTTTCGATCTGTCTGTATATATTTGGGTGTAGGCACCATACGTACTTTCAGCATAGGTAAGTACTAATGCTCTTAGCCCTATTGGATAGTCTTTTTTTGTTCCGACGTTTAGATGCTGAGATCCACCTTGAGCGAGGAGCAGGTCCATGGTGGATATGAGAAGTATTTAATCTTTTCTGGGGCAATATCTGGGATATCTAGGTCTACCTTTAGGTCGGCCATAATCTTTCCGCTAGGTATTTTATTCATGTTTTTGCGGAAGGGTTTATTGTACTTTTCTTCGCTTGAAGAGTAAGGTGATTTGATCCATGTATTGACACGCGAGCAAGATACCGGAACATCATTTCGTTACGTCTTAGTTGCAGCGGTGGTTCCCCTGATAATATAAGGATTTCCTCCGTAGAAGTGCTTTTAACTACAACAGTACATGCTCGTAGCGCTTTCGATTGGATTGCATCCAACTGACGCAGTACCATTGCGCTCGCTGATCCATATACTTGACACGCACAGTCAGGTTTAGCTCGTTATTGCTCCGTATAGAGTTAAGAGCGTTGTTTGGTCAGCGCCCAGTTAGAGCCCTTAAGATTACGGATTAAGTTGTTATCTCGATTGCATCGTTTTACGAGTTCTTTTATATGGGATTCCCATGTTAGTTCTTTATCGAGTATCATACCTAAAAAGGTGGCCTGTTTTTCTAATTTTATTGGTATTCCGTTCAGGAATAGCTTGGGTGGGGGTGGGTGGTTTCGGCCTCTTGTACGGAAGAGTATCCCTATTGTTTTTTTGTGGGGATAATTTTAAGCCCCATTTATCAGCCCAATTTCCTATTGCATTTAACCCTGTTTAATTTTTTTGTGAGTTTGATTTGTGGGATTCCCAGCCTTACATATACCACTATCATCTGCGAATTGTGATATGACAGGGTCTTTACGATTAACTGCTTTTACAAGGTCATTAATCATAATGTTAAAAAATGTCGGGCTTATTACACTTCCCTGTGATGTTCCATTTTCCAGTGTGAACTTATTGGAGTACTCTTCCGATTATGACTTGAAGTTTCCTATCAGCTATGAAGTTTGCAATCCATTTGTGCATATGTCCGGTTATTCCGTAAGATTTAAGTTTGTATATAAGCCCTTTTGTTAACATTAAGTCTTATGCTTTCTCCATGTCTAGGAAAATGACGGTGACATATCTTGATTGTTTCTTTTTATTAAAGAAGGCTAATTTAATAGCGGATTCTAGTCTAATTAGATGGTATATTGTGCAGAGATTAGTATGGAATCCTCTTTGTGTATTTGAAATTAGGCATCGGCTTTCAAGAAAGTATACAAGTCTACTATTGATCAATTTTTCCATTTGTTGCATATATTATCTGTAAGTTACTTTAAACATATTTTATTGCCATTAATCTTATCAAATGGGGTCAAGCTACAAGTTCTTACAACTTAGAATAAGCCCTTCGTCTACAATCGATAAGAAATTTACATGGATAGCGGCAGTAAATTAAAATGGTCTCATACAGTTATATGTAAACATACATGATTCAAGCAAAATAGGTATGATGGAGAGAGAGAGAGAGAGAGAGAGAGAGAGAGAGAGAGAGAGAGAGAGAGAGAGAGTACATTAATGAATTAATGATCGTGGCAGAAGTTGGACAAGAGTACATACACCAAAATGAATTCAGCCGATAAGAAAAAAAACATGTCTTAATTACAATTAGCAGTAATTAATTGAGTAGGGAAATCAAATTGTGAGTACTCCTTAATTATGTAATTAATTTCGTGTCTTTAATAGATGTTTGGAACAAGTCAAATAAGCGATTATTTAAGTTCGCTGTAAAATCGGATGATCCGTATAACAAATTATTTGTAGTCGCAGGTACATTGAGATGATTTAGATTCTGAACCAGTACCCTCCCCCCCCTTTACTTTTCTTTACCATGAACAAGGATATTAGGTCACTAAGGATCGTCTCGCCATACCATGATCAAGGCTACTAAAACAGTTACGCTCATGCACACGAATAATTCGTGCGCACCTCACACGACAGTACAATGTTAAGTTCTGCATGTAATGTAAATAACACAGGTAACCGGGGTTCAGAAAGTATTGAATGCGAATGACTGAGACTGATGGAATAAACAATTTGAAGAGAAATAAATAAATAATTTATATGACATTTAGTTTAAGTAGAACACGTAGTTAAGGCGCAATTAATAAGCTGAGAGAATACACATTTGTCATTAATGGGTATTATATGTAAGATCAATGGTCAGAAGATTGGCTAATATCGATAATAGGTAAATTATGGTATGATGTTAGTGTATTCGTAACTATTGCGGTAAGTCAGATCAAAATACACGTAATAAACACAAGATAATACAACATGAAATACACACTGATTAAAATTTAAAGACAGAATCGAGTAAGTAAATAGTTGTTAGATAATGAAGGCAGATAAGAACAGATGGAACAAGGGGAGATAAATTGAAAGACTTAAAGCCTACACGGCCGAATTTAAAACCAAATTATAGCCATCGTTGCTAAAAAAAAAATTAATCTTTACTACCAATACTTTTTCTTAGGATCGGGTTAAACATGGATAGACAGGAATCAGTCTTCTTGGATTTTTTAAATTGGATTATTTTCTTCACCAGTTTGTGGCGTTGATTGGTTAAATCCTCTGAGATGAAGATTTTGTCTTCATTTCCCTTCAGCTTTTTACGATTTGCTAGAATCTTGGCCCTCATCTTCTATGCTCTGAATTTGACTATTATTGGTGCCTTCCCACAAAGGTTCGATCTGTCTAGGTCCTCAGGATTACAGTCAATTTTGTTAATTTTTTGGAATGTTTCGCATACAAGACTGTCTGAGTTGATTTTTCCCGTGTTGGAGTGACGTTTCACCGGCACATTATGTACACGAATATTATTTCTTCGTGGGTACTGCTCTAGGTCGTCACATTTTTTCCAGTGTACTTATTGAAGTCTGTAGCTTGTAGATTTGTTTATCCTTCTGTACCAGTTTATTGTGCAAAGGGGTCAAGGTTTGGTGTACGTGAGGGTATACATGTCTAACCATCTGTGAGTGATATGGGCCTATATGATTTTACATCTTCTGTTGCGTTCCCTGGCTTGAGAATGGAGATGATTACTGCTTTTCCCCATCTATTTGGTATTAATTCTGTTTCACATATTTTTTTATTTATTAGATCTAATATTATGGTTATGAGTTTATTTGGAAGATTTTAATATATTTCATAACCCAGGGTAGCTTCCAGGGGATGTGGGTTTTGTGCCATTTAGGGCCTTGTCCCATTCGGCTTTAACAAACAGTATATTCAAATGGTCGTTATTGTCCCCTTCCTTGATGATATTTAGGTTATGACATATTTCAAAACCTGTTTTTTTTAAATTTATCACTTATGTGCTGGAAAAAAATACTGCAAAGGTTTCGGCTTTGGTTTTGTTATTATTTTCAGGAATGTAAACGACTTGCTTTTACGTCTCATTTTCTTAGTCTGCTGCCATACTTCTATTGATTTAAAGATTTAATTTTGAGCAGTAATCTCTTGAGGATTTCTGTTTTGTTGCTATGATTACAGAACGGGACAAACTATCTTTTTGTCTGTAATTTAAGAATCAATAGCGGTTTTTGTCTTATGAAATGTGTTTAAGGCGTTTTTTGTTCTCCTTTACTGTAAGGTAGTGCATTTCTTCACACATTGACACATAAACGTCCATCCTGAAATAACCTAGCTATTTTCTATTGCTTAAGGCAAAACCCAAGGTATATTTATGAACATTTTTATTTAGCTGATGTGTCTTCAAATTGTAACAATATAAATTTAAAAAGTGGGGCTTGTACTGTACTACCGTGGAGTTCAAAACAAAAGGATTGTTTGCAAGTAAATGTACGATACAATGTACAATGTTTCTGCTGAATGCGAAAAATTGTATGCTTCATTTTATAAAAAAAAGGAAAATAAATAAGGAAATATAACAGGTTACAATATTACAGTAGCCAAAGAAGAAAAGGATTATTGAACAGCAGTAGGACGTCAACCCGCAAACTGGATAGTGTAAATCAAAATATACGTGCAACCTACAATATACCTCTAAGCAAGATTAGTTTGGTAGTTAATGGTAGAGCTTCTGTCTTTCGAGAGGAATGAACAGGGTTTGAGTGGCAATAAAACACATTCTTTTTGTTGGTAGTGAACCTTTTTCAAACAAATACCTCCAGTATCCATCATTATTCATTTAGATGTTACAAACCAAGCTTAACTGATTGCTGTATATTGATCCAAGCAGGTTCAATCATTTAAAACATTTATTTAAAAAAAAATAAAAAAATAGAGAATCGCCTGCTACAAAATGTGATTTTACGCGAGTGCAAAGCTTACATTGGTTTGCAAATAATAGCATTTTATACTGATGATGGAAAATATATATTTCAGGGTGTTCTTCTGACAGAAAGGGAAAAGGGTGGTGGTTGATGTTGGGTAATGGGGGTGGATCTGGGTCCTATTCAGCATTCAAAATTGCTGCCTGCGACACCTGGTACTTTCATAGTGGACTGGTAACTATTTTAAAGGATTTTCCTCTTTTTTAAGTCCAGCAGTTTCTGAAATAATTTCTGAGAGGTAATAGTCGGTTTCATTCTTTCTTCTTTGTTTTTGTTGTTGCATACCATATCCCCAACTGTGATTTCGTGGTTTTGACTAAGTTCAAAGTATGCAGGATGTTTTTTTTATAAGAGAGAGAGAGAAAGCTCTTGTTGCGATGCTACAAGGAATGTATATATATATATATATATATATATATATATATATATATATATATATATATATATATATATTCACCTTTATACACATTTCACTTAAATCTTTTGCAGTCAAAATTCTCGCCTGTGAAGGACATAAAAGACGTAGGTATCACATTAATGGATTGGATTGTTTGCAGCACTGATGGTGATTATGTTAAAGTTTTAAATATAGCCATGTAGTTATTCATATTAGTGTCAACTGTATGTTAGATTTTGGAAATTAAAATAATCTTGTTGTTTTCTGTGAGAATAGTCATTGTGCGAGTGGAATATAACTGTCAGAACTTGTAGAGTTAATTCTAGGTGTTCATAAATAAGGAAATGGTCAACGAGTGAAGGCAGTTTTAAGAGAAACATTATGTAATAAGGGAATATTTAAATAATTACTCACACGAATGAAACCAGCGCGTGAGGAGCACATACATGATTCTTTGGCATGCCAAGTGATTCTGTGCAGACTCTCTTGCATTGTTTTGGTTAGAATTAAATGCAAGCATAAAAATGGTATATGTGGTATTGACTCTGAAGTATAGGGTACTGTGAGTCTTTATCAGATGAGGTTTACTTTCATTCTAGTAGTGAGTAGTGAGTTCAGAAAAGCGAGTGACGAGTGACAAAAAGCGCGTATCTCTTAGAGATAAGCAAGTACCGAGTTACAAAAAGCGAGCATCGAGTGACAAAAAGCAAGTATGGAGTAGAGAAAAACTAGTATCGAGTTACAAAAGCTAGTATTATGGGAAGAAAAGCGAGCATCGTGTTTAGAAAAGCGAGTATCGAGTTGAGGAAAGCGAGTTTCGAGTTGAAAAGAGCAAGTATCGAGCAGACAAAAATGAGTATCGAGTAGATTAAAGCTAGTATGGAGTAGTGCAAAGCGAGTATCGAGTCAAGAAAAGGGAGTATCGAGTTAAAAAAGGGAGTATCGAGTAGAGACCATCAAAGAACTGACCATTTAGGAAACAAAATATATCCTCCCTCATAGCCCCTTTACCTCCCCCCTCATCCCAAATAAATGAAATGATTGGCATCCCCAAAAAATAAAATAAATAAAAATACAAACAAAGAAGAGAATATTAATGCATAGGACGCAGGAGCTTTTCTGCAATTTTGAATTATAGATCAGCTCCTGTCGTATGAGACTGACCTTAATACAGTACTCTAAACATAAAATTTATCTAATTGCTGCCATTCTTTCTTATTAAAATCAAACTGTAAAGTGATAATCAGTAAGTTGTCCAGACATAAAGAAATGCTTCTTGACGATAAAAAATGCAAAATTCAGATTGACTAACAAGTTTCAAAAGTCGTCGAATTTTATAAAATATGATAGCTGATGCAACAGAGTTTGGTTTTAAAGAATGATAGATGATACAAATAACTAAATTGTAGTCAACACTATTTCAAAGCTAATAATATCTGAAATAATAATAATAATAATAATAATAATTTCTTGGTAATTTTTTTTCAGGTGAAATTCAACGATGAAATGAAAGGTGCCTTTTGTCTGAGCATGTATTGGAGATTAGACACAGATCCATTCATGGTATGTGTATCATCTCGTAAAAGAATTCGTGGAGCAGTTGAAAGCGATCAGTATAGGTTTAATATATATTAATCTTAAGCATGTTTTATTTGATATACATTGTTCTGTACTTTAATGAATTTTAATCAAAGTGCAAATTCTTGATTTGAATTCGCATGTGACCGCAAAGCATTTCTGTAATTGCATACATCAAGCACATCGCTGTAGATTTCCCATACTTTTACATTGTCTGAATAAAGATTCAAACCAGTAAGTTGATCATTTGTGTTTAAGGTTTTTATGTCATACTGTCTTAACATGATACACTCCTGATATATATCTGTATTGTTATATATATATACAGGGTTTCTATAAAAACCCTGTATGACAAGGCGACTAGTACAGTTCTCGTCAATGGCAACATAGGAGACTAGTTCAGAACCACAGACGGAGTCAGCCTTCTCTCACCCACTCTCTTCAACATCTACCTGGAGAGGATCATGTCCGACGCCTTGGAAGACCATGAAGGCAGAGTCAGTGTTGGAAGCAGAACAATCACCAACCTGCGCTTCGCTGATGATATCGATAGCTTAGCAGGAGATGAAGCAGAAATGGAAACCTTAGTGAACCGTCTCCGACAAGCATCACTAAGATATGGGATGGAGATCAGCACTGAAAAAACTAACCTAATGACAAACAACCCGAGTGGCATCCAAAAGGAAATAAGAGTGAATAGACAGAAGCTGGACACAGTAACAAGCTTCAAGTACCTAGGTGCTATCGCCTCTGATGAAGGTTCAAAACCTTAGGTTATTTCCAGGATTGCGCAGACAACAGCTGCTCTGGCTAGGTTGAAGCCTATTTGGAAAGACAGCAACATCACGCTTGGGTCCAAGATCGAGCTTATGCGCTCCCTCGTCATGTCCATATTCCTATATGCATGTGAGACATGGACCCTAACAGCAGAATTAGAGAGAAGAATCCATGCCTTAGAGATGAGATGTTATCGAAGGATCCTGAAAATCTCATACTTAGACCACGTCTCTAATGCGGAGGTGCGCACTAAAATCCAAAGTGCAGACTAAGATGGTATGGTCACGTCTCACGCTAAACTGACCTGTCAAAGACAATCCTACAGGGTACAGTGAGAGGAAAGAGAAAACGAGGCAGACAGAAGAAGAGATGGGAAGACAATATCAAAGAGTGGACAGGCATGGACTTTGCAAAGTCCCAAAGAGCAGTGGAGAACAGGGCGAAATGGAGAGAGATTGTCGCAAAGTCATCAGTGGCCCCCCTACCACCAGCAAGGTTACGGGAGAAATGAAAAAAAAAAGAATATATATATATATATATATATATATTAGCGACCCGCCAACAGTTGATCATATATATATATACTCTGTATTAGAAGGCAAATTAATGTAACAGACTATAATGCAACGTCTGGTTTACAATCCTACTTCAGAGGAGTAGGGTAGTAAATTGCTGTCAAAACGAAATTTGAAATAAATAAACAAAAGAAGAAAAATTCAAAAAAATGTAATATGTAGATCGATATAAATCAAGATGAATAGATCATAGATGGATTGATTGCTATATAGAGGTTTAAGGCAACAGCTGTGATTTGCTTTGTTTATCCGTTCAATAGATTAAAAATAAAAGGAGGATAGTCCAGAGCTAAGTATTTCTTATCATCTACATATATTTATTTATGTGCTATGCCCAGTTAATGTTTTCCGTTTTACGAAGTATCCTTTAAGATTCTCAGTAAATCTCCATTAAGTAAATCTCCATTTTCTTCCTCTCGACAACACCGGAAGCATGGCGTAAAGAAATAGACCAGAACCGAACATTGCAATTTCTCTACGAACGTCTGTCCGCTCCTGCTCCTCCATCTTTTCCATCCGCGTCATGAGATTTCCTATTTCTTTGTGTAATTGCTGACCCACTGTTTTCACCTCAAGGTGTGGATTTTTACTGATTGACAAAAGATGAAGAGATGAAAGAGATATTAGTGTGATAAAAAATTACAATATTCAAACATTTGTATATAAATGCTGCTAACACATGTCATAAGTAATGCGAAAACTGAGTTCCATACCTGTGTCAAACAAGTATTTCGAGCTTAAAGTCGGGTGTAACTACTTTGGCCATGTACTAGTTTCATGTTATACAGATGACCAATGCACAATGCCTCACAAACGACCTAATTGTTTATTTAATTTATCAAAATATATTACTTAATAAATACAATACTGCTATTATACCGAAATGATAAACGTTCAAAATATACAAAGAAAGCGATTCAAGTTTGAGAAAGAGAAGTGTATAAATTAATAGAGATCAATATTTAAAAGAAACAACTTTATACATCGCTTTAATGTCACAATGAGGTGACATTACACGTGAAAGTATAATGGTCGGTTTTGACGCATGGAAAGTAATGCATCATTAACTGCTTTTATGTGAAACGACAACAATTATAAAACAAAATTACATTACAGCCATTCAAAAGATTGTTTAAGTGTGTGCGTGTATATATATATATATATATATATATATATATATATATATATATATATATATATATATATATATACATATATATATATATATATATATATATATATATATATATATATATATATATATATATATATATATATATGCTATCATTAAGAACTAATGTATTGGTCTATTCGCCGGGTCATTTTCTGAATGGCAGATCATTAACGCACTTTGTACTTTATCCACCAGTTTCATACACGGATGAAACAAGGAAATAAAATTGTTTTCAGTAACTGTCCCTTTTTTGTAAATTAAGGATTCATAGTAGCCCCATAACAGCTCAACAAATGACGCCACCATGGCAGCATTTATTGTGTATTAAAATCAGTCACGGATACTGAATGTAAGCAGGGTACATTTATTCAGATATATTTCTGAATTCGGATATGTAAATGTACAAACTCTTTCATGATGATTATTAACTTACCCGCTTGATAATGTTGACAGATTCCGTAATGGAGTTGCCATGCCATTGAATCTTCAATCTATCTGAACAAAGAAGTAAATTATAAAATAATATACACAGAGAGAGACAGAGACAGACAGAGAGACAGAGAATAGCTGATATGTCTTTACAGCACTATATACAATACTGTTGTGTAAAGATGAATAGAAGAGTAATTTATTATGTTAACAAGCAATTATTATTTCTCGTGTTCATTATCGAAAATGGATTTTTGTTCTTTATTCATTTAATTGATAATGCCACTGCATACTCTGGGTTTGAAAAAGGTAAACAATATATCTCTCACAGATATGTGCCTAACGCAATCTTGCAATTTCATCGGGAGTTGACATTTTTACATCAATCTTATTCAATGTAAATGGAGGCAATTTACATAAGATCATAAAAGATACTTAATCCATCAAGTAATGTTTTCCTCTGGATTCCTCTATGTATCTCAGATACACATTTTACCTTGCCAAACATTGCAAATATTCAAGCACACATTATCGAAATCATTGATTGCCTAACAAGTTATGGCAACAGTAGTCAATGAAAATATGTTTGCTTCTTCCACCCTGTTGAACAAATATTTCAATCGTACAGTACACACAAACACACAGATATATATATATATATATATATATATATATATATATATATATAGAGAGAGAGAGAGAGAGAGAGAGAGAGAGAGAGAGAGAGAGAGAGAGAGAGAGAGGAACCTCGTTAATCCGGAATCTTCGTTCCAAGTGAATATGTCCGGATTAATAAGTTTTCCGGATAATTGAATCATGCACATTTTTATTTTGCGATGTCATCATACCGTATACATGTACATATAGTTGCTAGCTGTAAATGTACTGTATATTCAATAATGGTTGAAATAAATTAATGAATACATCTATTGACTTGTGTTTATTTCACTTTATTATAACATCCACTTGTACATATACGTAAATAGAAGTTTAAACAATTAACACATCGAACACATCACACTATGTACATGTCCGTGTACATGTTTGTACTGTACATACATTTATAATGTCAATTTCCCGAAGAAATCTGTGACATTTGTTTGCCTGGATTCTTTGGCGGATCGATCTGCAATGATTCTTGATAGTGTCCATAAGGCATTATCGACTTGTTGATATTTGGAGTGGCGATCGCGGGTTAGGTCTGCTGAGTCGGCAGGTACAGACAACCATTTGCCCTTGTTTTTTATGATGTCCGCAATTGTTGACTTACCAATGTCTAAGGATCAGTCAGCTATAATATGCCGGCGGATATTTTGAATGGTAACTTTTGGGTGATCTTCTTTGTGCTGGCAAATCTTCTTTTTTATGCTGGCCGGTATCTCTACTCGTCGACGCTTGCTTGATGGTGTCGCCATAATAATGTAAAAAGTACAACGAATATAAACTGATATATCGCAGTTAAATGTGTTATAGTAAACTAATAAAGTGCAGTCATTTTTATAAGTCGTATTTTACAACTGTTATAGCCGATAATTGACGTCGCTTTTATTCTTAAAGGAAGCCCTATACTGTCCACAGCTTAAATCAATCAGCTTTATTTGTACAGCCATCAACAAACTGGTTGTTACATACAATTGGTAAACAACAAAGAGACTTAATGATACACTTAATTTATTAACCACATGTTTTGTCAAATGTGTGGACGATTTGATCCCAGTGTGTTTATTTAAATATTAACACCCCCTTCGTCAGCGACTAGCAAAAACAGACATTGTTTATACAATCGCTAGTTACGATACGGTCACGGTACTTGAAGTTTTTCCACACACATGATCACGTGATTATTTTATAACTTTAACGTGCCACCAGAATTTGACCAATCAGAGATTGATACATTAACAACCTCCAGATTTGCGCAGGTGAATCTGTGTTATCCGACTAACTGTATTTTCATATGCGATTCTTCGAATTTTCTTATTTTTGGACAGATTATTTCCGGATTATCGAAGCAAGTTTTATAGTAATTTTACACTTTTGTCCCCGATTTTGATTTCCGGATCCGGAACGCGGATTTCTTGATTAACGGAGCAAATTAACGTTTAGGAATTCCGCTCCCGTTGAACTATGTCCGGATGGCGAGGTTTCCGGATAAACGGATTCCGGATTAACGAGGTCCATATATATATATATATATATATATATATATATATATATATATATATATATATATAGAGAGAGAGAGAGAGAGAGAGAGAGAGAGAGAGAGAGAGAGAGAGAGGGAGAGAGAGAGAGAGAGAGAGAGAGTTATTTGTATTAGCTTCGTAACATTCTAATACAACCGTTCCCACATGTTGTGGTCCTGCAAAATATGATCTAAAAGACATTATTGATAATTGAACTCTTGTGCCAATAGTTACTTTTCAGTGCCTTTTTTAGCCTTAGAGGAATACATGCATGGATTTTTGATGAATCCCCACTTGAATGTGTTTAAAGTTCCCAGTGTGGCTGAATCCATAAAAGAGCATTTCAACATGCTGTATGTGCATTAAAACTGCTATATTTCTGTAATGATTCCAATACATCGATGATGCATGATATCTACACGATACGTAGTCGTGTCTGTAGAGCTTTTTCCATTAGCGTAGCATGGAATGGTATTAAATTAGCGCTCTTAATCTAGCGTGCAACGAACGTAATTCTTTCACACAAGGAATCCCAATCATGCTGTAGGGTTTCCCCTTGCGATACCTCTTTGATTACAACGCGATGGAAAATTACCTTTGTCTTAATTTTGTACAACCAGATAATCCGGTTTAGTCAGAAGGTCACATGCATTGTACTTGGCTCTTTTACTTTTGCAGAGAGTAACCACAAACGTAATTCTTTCCCATCATGGGCAGACCCTATATCCTTTTCCCACAGACCCACTAAAATATCAGCCATTCCTGCCTTGATGGAGTCTTTATCGACCAGGGTTAACAAAGCAGGCCCACTGTATTGACGTTCTTAAGACCGGCCTATACGTCATAAGGAAATTAATGACTATTTGAAGAAGCTGCTTATAGTGTGCAAACTAGATTCATCCAGATACAAGGGGCACACACTGCGCAAGCATAGGCATGTATGATGCCCAAATCAGAACACTATAGAGATGAAATTCCTGTGACTTAAAAGATGCATTAGACCTTAAAACCTGTAATGACTTCGCCTTATCCAGTTGCTCCTCGTCGTAATCCGTTTTCTGTTGTACAGACGTTTCCACCTCACGTCCGACAGTTACGACACCAAATTCAACTTTGATTTTACAAAGGCCCAGCTGAAGTGATTTTGGCGAATTTATTATAGCTGCCATTCTTGTTCAAATTTGTTGTTTGCGTTGCTTGTCATACATTTCAACAAGAAGCCATGAATAGGGTTGATGTGCCTTTCAGATCTCCATTAATTACATATTACATTTTATATAATGCTGCACTGTTCCCATTTTTGGGTTCATTTTTATGCGCATAGTAGTGTCCAAACCAAAACACATACTTAAGCGGTGAAGTTTCAACTTTCCTGCATTTTCGTTCATACTTCGTTGTGTCTATAATGTTTGTTCGAAGCGAGGGATGCACCTATTGCATTTACAGTACTTTACTTTGGTACAACTTTACAGTATTTTATTTTGCTACCACATTTAGCAAATATGCATTTCAGTAATCCTAGATATGTACTGCATAATTTCATGCGAAATTAATTCTGAAAACAATTTCAATTCATCTCCAGAAATGTTGATCCCAATTCTAATTCTGTTAGCTCAATAGAGATTTCGTTTGCTTATTATTTCCATGTCAATATGGTTTTCGCCTGTTGTTCGGGGATCACTGTAATTCTGGCATCATATAGCAGCTGATGTCGTTGCAACATCATACTTATAACACGGACACAAATAGTATTAAATTTTGTTTTAGGATTAAACATGGTTTGTGTTGCTGACCATCTTTCAGTTCCGTGTTATTATGTCAGAGAACAATATTTCTACAAAGACACTCCTGATTTCTATGTCATAGTTTTTTTCTTCATTTCAATATGGTTAATATTTACTTAACAATTGCAATATATATCCCATTGACACATTGGCATTGAAAAAGTTATGTGTCTGTCTGTTGGGGCAAACCGAAGTATACATGCTATTTTACTTCATGATATGGTTGATGGTCTATCTTTTGCCCCACATTGAAGGAAAAGAGGAGAGGTAACTCCATAGGTTTTGATGTAACTATCGGAAGTATTAGCTGCTCAAAACTTTGTTCCAATTTTGATGTGTTGGTAATATCAGTTTTAACATATGCGGACAGTGCTTCATGTGTAATTTGCTTATTGGTTGTAATAAGTAAGTATTGCGACCGATACAAGACCAAAACTAGCGATAAACTATGAGATCTCTGTAATTCACACCCAAAATAATATTACAAAGCAATTGCCAATATTGGAGAAAACAGAAATAATCAGGTATAAGCATTAATGTGTTTTATGAATACATTAAAGAGCTTAATCAGGTGTTTGATTAAAATGAAAATTACAATATTATTACAATATTATCGACTAACAATGAAGTATTTAATAGATCTATTTATGTTGAAGAAGTACAATAGACTTTTTGAAATCTAAAAAAGAAAAATAATAAAGCCGCGGGTATATACGACATCATTGATAACAATACAAAATCTACTTAACCTACTTTTCTACATGCACATGCTTCCATTTTAAATACAATATGTCAAAATTAATACAGCCAATATATACAAATAAAGGTGATACAAATCGTCCATCGAGCCATGGACTTATTACACTATTGAGCTCTTTTTGACCAGTGTTTATCTCTATTATAAATGCAAAACTTGTGGACTACTTACGGACTACCAATATTTGAAAAGAAAATTAGTGGATTTTAGAAAATGATATTCAAAATCAGATAATATATTTTCTCTGCATGTGCTTGTAGAAATTTAAAAGCATGCATAAAACATTTAGAATGTACAGTTGTCGATTTTGAAAAGGCATTAGAGGGCATGACTTTGGGAAAACAATCTGATTCCAAATAATGTCAATAGTAAATTGCTGGATGCAAATATAATTATCGTAAAATGAAGTCATATATGTGTGGAATAAGGCAATGCGCAAATCTCTCAACAATCTTATTTTTGTTATATCTTCATGATTTAGAAGGGTTCAGTCTCATTTGAGCAATCTGAAACAAGGTGCTAACCGGGCGGAATTTTCCACTACTTTGTGACTTTTCAGAATAAGATAAAAATACATTGGTTTTGAATTATTTGGAATCACGTAGTGGAAATTCCTTATCTCCCAAAAACCGAAATCACGTAACTTTTCAAATTCACGTCTGACTGCCAATGCGCTATCATGATAAATGGGTTTTGAAAAAAGTTGATCATATTCCAACACATTTAATTGTCGCTCCGCTTCCAAAATATACTTATCTCGGTCCATGCCAACGAAAGTATTTATCTTATCTGCCTGATTTATTTTCAAAGACTTCTGTTAGGATAAATTTTGCATCACCATAATTTCCGATTTACTGAGGTTTGAATTCGGAATGGAAACGTCAGGTATACTTTTGTTTCTAATGTCCAAAATAAATTTGCATACACGGTACGGCACATGCGCAGGCTCCCAGCTGGATTTGCTTCTAAATTTGGATTCATTAGGCTGCTTATTTCTTTTCTGAGTTGCCAAATAGGTGAAATTAAATTTTACCGACAAATGCTTTTCAAAATCTTTTACATTCTCATTCAGAGTATCTATTTTGTCCAGTCTTGCTATACAATTTAGACTTCTTGAAAGTAACTTTGCTCCGTAAAGTCAGAACGTGACGTTTGGAAAGATTTACCACTAAAGTTCCCAGTCCTGATTGCAAACCCATGAAAAGTGGTCCAGTTTTGGGTATAAGTTGTCGCAGTCTTGTCCGTCCAGCGTGTGTTGTCAGTCCCTGTACGGAACTTGGAGTCTTCTAGTTCAGGGATAAAATGAACATGTTTGAAGATAAAAGAATTTAGCATGTCCAAGTTTCTGTGTCCACCTTAAGAAAGTTTGGGAGACTAATTCACTATGTGAAAATAAATTCTTACACAGAGAATCGCCTGCTTCGCCAAAGCATTCCTAACTTTATGAAGTTTTCAGGAATAATCTGAGCACCACTTGTTTGCTTATCATTAATTTTGATGTCTACAAGGACCTTTTTGACATTTGTTTGCGGCTTAGACTTTTGAACAAATGTGGCAGGTGCTCTATCTTAGTACCAGGAAAAGATTGTATCTCGGCGTTCAAGATAGCATTTTTCTAGCCAATTGCGTGTGTCAATTAGCGCGACCTCTTTACAGAATGTAGGTAGGTACCCGTGATTTCCGTTTCGTTTTCGTGTACGTCGTCAATGCCGTGTTGTTGCGTGCTCGAATTCTAGTGGTTGGAATATGGTTAGTCTAGTGAAAACTCGTACGTTAATCGAAACGGTTGTTCGGGTGCGCACACAATCTGCACATGATTTTTCAGGCACTGGGGAATTGAAAGTACTAGGTGTCGATGCTGTAAATGGGAGGGAGTTTGGGAAGGTAGCAAAGGCAGATGGACCAATATTAGGAGATGATCTCTTTCTACTTGTCTGTTTGGCCGAGTTATTAGAAACTGACTTGTTCGTATCAGGCAGAACCATGCAAAGTGCAGGAGCATCGTTAAGGAAAATTTGAGAAAATCTATTAGTACGTGTGATTGATGAAGGAGGTGAAGTGAGAGTGCGTTTGTTACAACGTCTTTGTCTCAGTGTCGACCAGTCCGACTGAGGCGGAGAGAAAGTTGGATGACTTCCAGAGTGCAAAGAGTTTTTGTAATGAGGTTCCTCGCTTCCAAAAATGTATTTGCAAGAATATGTTTTTACTGTTTTCGGACACATTGTTGTTGAGCTTTTTGGAACGCACGTAACACTTTAAAGTCCAAAATTGATCCAATTTCACCCAAATTCTCAGATATCAGATTTTGATAGTAATGTATGCTATAGTTTTGAACCGAAGCTGACGTCATGTTTGCCTCTTTTCTTAGTTTCGACAGTATGGAAGAATTGGGCTTCCAATGTCTAATGAAATCATTTATCTGGAGTTCTTTGTGTTTTTTGTTTTTTTTTGCCGCATTCTGACCTCTAAGTTTCTTAAATGGTGAATGGCCTCAGTGGGAGATGTCCTAGTTTTGTCGATTGCCACTTATTACTTGGCGAAATTACAAAGCACATGAAGAAAATGTTCAGTAATAATTGGGAGTACCTGATAAAGTATTTTCCGAATCAATTCAGAAAAGAAAAATAATAGGTAGATGGATAAATAAATAGATACAAAAATTGATATCCCGGATATAATGCACTGCTTTAATGCATTTTACTAAACATTCAATGATCATGTTCATGCTATAATTAGAAATTAAAAGATGATTATTTAGCGTATTTAAATACAGTATGCATTACCAAACATTTTCTGAGATAATATGGAGGAGGGACATTTTAGGGGTTTATGGGTCTGACCTGCACAGCATAGTGCAGCAAATGGATGATAAATATCATTGTCAGAGATTAGTATTAATTTACTTTTTCTTAACTTATCTGATCTCTCCTTTTCATTACCTAACCATTTATTCATTTTATTAGGTTTTACTGATCATCGGCAGATTTCCGTGGATTTACATCTCCAACATATTGCACACGACTCGGGATATAGGGTTTGCTAATAAAAAATATGACATATCTATCGTTTAAAGAGGGAGACAGACAGACAGTCAGAGAAAGACCAATAGAGTTTTCAAACACAAGTTTATCTTTATTAAAACTGGAGTAATGGTTCCCAGCGGTTCCGGTTCTCAAATCAACATAACATTTTCTTTCTTATCAGATTTGATTGCAATATATTTTTCCAATTTATAGTGGTATTTAAAGAAAAGTTTAAACTCATTTAATCTACGTATGTCCCCTTTTATTGTACATATATGTATATAGAAATTGTTATGGAGAAAAGCTAAATATTTTTTTGGTATATATATATATATATATATATATATATATATATATATATATATATATATATATATATATACCATCTTTACGTATATTTCCCAATAAGACAGTTCTTACGTATCGCTCAGCGCCTGTATTTACTTTATTCCGAATCCAGTTGGATACATCATTCAGTAGCTTGTTTATCCTGTTACATTTTCAAAACAAATGCAATAAATTTTTCAGGGTCAGGGAACGTCTTATATCAGACATTTGTGTATTGTATGAAAATTAATCTAATGGTAAGAATCGATGAATAAAACGAAATTGAAACCATTCTAATTCTTCTTGTTGTTGAAGCATTACAATATTTTTTAGGCCAACAATCCACACTAAAACTAAAATTTTAATTCGATTTATTTTCAAAAGTTGGTTTAACATCTGATTTCAAAAGTTTTATTTTGTAGAAGTTTTTACACTATTTTTTTGTTTACGAAAAGCAGTTTATATCTGGATCTGCCATTTGTAGTTGTATCTAACTTTAACATTTAAATCAAAACTTTGCAGATTTAATAATGTTTTGAACGACAAGACATTTTCTGTTGTGGTCATATTTAGTTTTAAAGCTATCAATCCGTAAGTATAATATAATTAACATATGTCTTATAGAAAACTGGTACCTTGTTCACCCATATAAGTGAGTTCATCCATACATTTGTTAACGTGACGAGAAAATGATTAAGCTTTGGAACAATGCAAGTTTTTCAAACTGTTGTTTTACTAATTATTCTTAACGGTCGCTTTACCAAATGCATCTAATAATTTTAGTAATATATATTCTAATTTGAATATTTCAATCCTCATCCACCACACACTTTAAGCCCAAATATTAACATTCAGTCACTCGCTGTAATTTTAATCCTTGATGAAATGTTTCATCATTATATTTCTTTCTTTCTTTCAATCGATCAATTCAATACTTGCAAATAAATTTAATGCTTCAATAAAGTATTGAAAAAACCTACATTAATTGTCCTAACTACAAATTGCCTAATATCTGCAATACCCCCAACCTCCCAAACAAATTAAACCCACTTTTTAAATGTCTGCGCAAAGCCACATGATCATAGACCCTTGTTATTTTTCATACTTTTTAAACAATCTCATTTTGTTTTGTAGCTTTGCCTTTGAGTGTTAAATATTACTTTTGGTTAAACCTATGAATTGTTTTAAATGTATATCTTCTATTGCATTTTCCCTATTATATAGACATGTACGATACTTTTTAACGTCCCTTAGAATACAAGATTAAACTGTAACAATTTAATTTTCATCTGTAATTATTTGGCAATTATTTGTTCACATAGTTTCCATTTTCTTGAAGGCAACATTATCTAGTCGGTTTATTCTACCTATTTCAATCTTGATTTAATAATAATTCCTCGAATCTTTTCTTTTCTCTTACTTCTATGTTCTTTCTTGGTACTCTCTAATAATGTTAAATTATGAAGCCCCGTCTAACCATTCTTTAATGACTGTATTTGCAGTATAAGTTCATTCTGCTATTTTATTTACATTTAATTTTATATGAAGCATAAGAAACAGTTATTTAATACTTTTCCCACGAGTTTTTATGATTCTACTATAGTAAGTTTTAGGTCTGAACTCGATACTTTGACAACATGTCCGTCATAATCAGTTGATGCTTAAGGAACGTAAGGTCAGCAAATTCTTTCAGACACAGAAGTTTGGGAGAGAATTTAAATCTATTTCCTTTTGCTTCTTTTCATATTACTTTTTACAGAATAAACTTTGCAAAATAAGGACTTCTGATAATAAAATATGAAACTTAAGCACTGTGAGGTTTCATGTATTATGTTTCAACGTTTCATATTTTGCCATCGGGTGGAAAACGTTTAAAAAAACAAAAAGATCTTTACTATCAAATTACAGGTTTCCAAACAGTATTATCTTCTTTTGGATCCAAGCGTCAAATACCGATAACTTAGCTAAACTAGAAGAAGTAAACCTGGTGCACATAATGGTTCTTGTATGTTTATTAATATTTCACACACGTGTGTCAATAGTGACGCGAAACGCAAGATACAATCATGATGTACATGTCCAATACAAGCAAATAAATTCACAACATGGCATACGAGAAAAGTGCACGAAACTGCTATTGAAAATAGGTAGAAACTCTTTGTCGAGTTGTACCAAACCTGCATAATATTCGTACCTGAACGTAACATCAAAACGCCCTGCTTGCAGTGAGGTTTTACATATATAAAGCTATTGAAAAGAAACCTTTTATATGCAACATTTGTATTATTTAATGAACCATATACGCCGCTTTTATATCATATTTAGTGTTCAAAACGGGAGAGAACGGTTGTGCAACGCATCACAGATCATGTTATAGTGACATCGAATTATGACAAACCGAATTTGGAAGTTACCGGTTCTATGAGAAAGGTAGTTCATTTGACTCATACACAAGAGAATAATGAAATAAAAATAATTTTATGGTGTAGAATGAAATGAAAGATGTAAATGTAAGTTATTTTCAACCATTGGTATATTTTTGTGATAAAAATGACGGGTTGGACCATTTTCTTGTCGTTTGTCAAGGGAGGTCGTAACTTATTGACAAGATAAGTAAATTTCAAGCCCCGTTTCGAAAAAATCCATTCAGGAACACGCTGGTCAGTCCGCGATAACGGGTGCCATTATGACAGACTTGTAAAGGTCAATATAAAGCTTCATAACCGCCTAGAAAACCATTTGTTAACGTAATTATTATACCTACATGACATTACAGAATATTACTAAGACATATCTTCTCAAATATCCAAATTAACACTAAATAAGTACAAAATAGCACGTTATTTCCGTGTGTAGTATCCAATTTCTTTATTATGTGTACCGCAAAGAATATATGTTATTTTATCATTCCAATAAGTGTATAATAATAAGAAAAACATCTTTTATATTATAAAGTCTTTATTGGTATTAATACTATAATAATAATAAGAAGAAGAATAATATGACTAATAATGACAACAACAACAACAACAAATAGACAATGATATTATTAATTTTATAATTGTACTTTGAATGACGATAAAGAAAAGTATATAAAAGATTATCATTATTATACACATAATAAAATTAATTGGAATTTTCCAAGTAAATATCATACATAGTTCTACATATTTCTACTTGTTCAGCGTTAGATTGGACATGCCCAAGTATTAATCAAAAATGTCATGTAGGTATAATAATTAGGCAGTTATTATGCTTTATATTGCCGTTAAACAGTCTGTTAGATAGCACCCGTTGTATCGGGGATTGGTCATCATGTTCCGGAATGGGTCTCGAAATTCGATTATTTTGTGAATACTTTACTCTTTCCTTTGACAGAGGACGAGAAATAGTCCAAACCGTCGTTTTCTATCATGAAAATCTGCAAACGAATACAAATAATGAGCATTTACAACGGTCAGCAGGTCAGAACGTTTCCACTTTAGTTAGTCAGCAAAACACGCTGACATCAACAGACTTGTCACTTCTTTGATATGGCTGGGACCAGATGTGAAACAGCGACACGGTTTTACAATAAAAAATATTAACCAAAACTTTAACAAATTGTTGACGCAGCCGAGACAATCCAAGCTTCCCCAGCAGAAAAGCACTTTTACAGATTTTTATTTTAAATGCAGCATGGATATGGTAGACATGCATACATTTCGACAACCTGTCCACAACCGGCTCAAAGTTTTTGCATTGAACAGAGTGAACTGAAAAATACATGTACCCTAATCTCATGTAGCATAGTATCAGTAACATAATGAGTTTCTCTATGTTACCGCCGTGGTAATATTTGTGACAATTTGTTGAATCTGTCAGGTGAAAATGTCGTCTGCATATTAAGCCGAAAACTATGAGAGACAGAAACTATGTGTAAAATTTCACTTGCAATTCTTGTTAGCTTAAGGGATTATTTGGCTTTTAGCTACAGTCATAATCCCCAATACAAGCCAGTACACTACAATATGTTCATAACTTGCAGTCTGATATTTTGTTCTGTGTCCGCTCAAGTTTTGAACCAATCAATACAGTTTTTGAAAGTTTACACACCAGTGTATCATCACTAGACTATATGTCACATACCAAACCCATACCTCTAGATTACAGGTCATACTCACAAATGGAGGTTAAATGTCAAAGTAGTTTTCGTGTCCATCATAATTATATACATTACTGTACAACCCCTTAAAGGTATATCATGTGCCTGAGGCAGTGCTCGTGTCTATTCTCCATAATACATAACACATTTTAACCAATTTGTGTGTGTCTGTATGTATATTGGCCAAAGTTGAGGATAAGGAACGGATATTGTGTCGAAGCGTGTATTGAGTCGAAAAAAGTATTGCGACTTATTGTTTCACAATCGATTTCTTTTCTTTTCTCCTTTTTCGGTCGGAAATATTTTGCTTAGAAACAATCCCACTGACCTGTAAAACAATAATCAGATGCTATTTCCAATAATTAAGCCCCAAATGTTCTAAAATGTTGTTTTCAAGGTTGAGGGGGAGCTATATCTGGCTAATGTGAAAAAGTACATTATGTTAAAAGGCCCAGTTTTTGCGTTAGTTTCGGTGAAAATAGGTATCTATCTTTATCTAATCGTGCTCACAAAGAAATACATTCACATTTATTTTTTAATTAGCCTGTCTTCCGTATAAATATGCAGAAATATAAAATATTTTAAAGATATACACTTGTTAAGAGTCCAAATATCGCACATACATCTTTTTTTAGCGCTTCGTAGTGGGTAAAGTACAGTAAAGGCAGAGCAAAGATGGCGTCGTTTCGATTAGATTCACAATGTGTATTTCATTTTTGGTGGATTATGGTAAGTTATTATGCCTGTTACTTCACCTTTATTGAAGAAGAGTGACGTTTTTATTTACAGAGTGTGCCATAATGTATTCTTCATTGTATCTTCCGATCATTTTGCATTTATAGTATTCGTAAAAATGTAGGTCACCAAAACAAGACAAAACCCGTTGAAATCTGCTCTCTTCATCTTTAGAAAGTATGTTACCATTAGAAAAGTACGAGATACATGCACATATTACTCTTTACGCCTCATTTGCCCACTTATATTTTACATTTAAGATTTTGGTTGTGGCTACTTATCCGGTACATGTATTAGTCCTACAATGTAAGAGGTGGACCCTGATATGTATAATTTGTTAAAACTTCCAATGTGCACACCGTTTGCTTCTTCCTAAAAAAATTCAGTAGCAAAACGCAGATGTCACATAAGTTGTAAACACCTTAAATTACCAATAGGTTTTCAGTAACTTTAGTCAGTCTCTAATTGTTTACAGCAGCAGTTAGTACTCGCTTAGATATAAAAGGGAAAACATATATAAAGGATAATCTTCAATAATTTAAATGATTGGAAATTCATACAAGAGACTTTACGGACATGGAATAAATATAAAGATTTTATTTTTTACACAAAGATTATTTTAAAGCCATTTTAATACTATATACAACATTTTGACCAGGAAAATGATCGATAGGAAACTTACCTATTATATAATTATCCTGTTGTATTCGTTATGGTCCTCGTTTCACTCAAAAGCAGGTATGTATTCAAACATATGCTTGATACAAAATCCAAAAAGGAAGTCAAGCTAAGTGGTACAAGATCAAGTAACAAAGACTTTACACTCAGCTTACAATGAGGGTTTCTTCAGTTTCGTTGCCTGTTTGGATGCACTGTATTCAGCTATTAAATGGGTATGGCTAATCTGACAAATGACGGAAAAACGAAGGCAGGAGGAAATGAAAAACGGATGCTGGCTATTGAGATAATGAAGCAGTGACATCGCCCCAGTGGGAATGAAACTTTTACACACATTTCTCTTCTAAATTTATGTTTATGTCAAGATGCCTATAAAGTAACGAAAGTGAGCTTACCTCTTCGTGTATAAACAATTATTACACGAAATGACAACAAATACATAAAAACAATTAATTCAATTAATTTTTAACCATTAAACTCCATTATCTTTTATCAGCCGAACAGAAAAACCTATCGAACACCAGTTGAGACTAAGAACTTTCCATCTGGAAGAATGCAAACCTAACTTTATTTACACCAGTCTGGTACACAGAGTAGCTCGATGATGCCTCCATGTGCAAGGTTCCTTTTCTCCAATAAATGTCTAGGGGAATCTGGTTATCCAGTCGCCTATACCTCAGAAGATCTGCACTAGCTTTGGCGTCCAAGAGTATGTGTTACAAGTTACTTGTTGTGAAAATGAGTTCACATTCTATCGATTGCTGAGATGTGTATATTTTCCATGAAATGTTATTTACTTATATATTTCGATTATAAATGTTAAAATTGCATTTACACCTTTTATGAGTGAGAACTGATGCATACTGTTAAGGGAGCAACCATTTAATTTGGGTGGGGTAGGGGTGGTGGTCTGAGATGTTTTTTGAAACAAAATTTACGGCTGTCATATAGCTTGACAATAACGTTCTTGCTCTGATTTATAGCAACAACAAAAAATAACACAAAAAAAAATATTTTATCCGTTATATTAGTTGAAAAAAAAAAGATTGTAAGTTACAGAAAAATAAATTCACGGCTCGAAAGAACCCTGCGTAAATTAAATGGTCGATCCCCTATATTCATTGGAGGGCAAAGTCGCAAGTATTGTCTGCTCAACTTTTTTTAATCAGTGTAGTCGCGAATAAGTCGGGCATTACTCTCTCTAGACGCAGCAATTCGTGAAATTTTAATTATAAACAGTGGCATATATACAATATTTTTGTAACTATTGCAGGTGTTTTTTGGTGTGCGAAAAAATGTGTGTGTGTGTGTGTTCGTTTTCTTGGGTCATATATCTGAACTATTTCAATCAATGCCAAAAACCCAATAAGTCGTGCTGTATGTTGGCATTGAATCATATAATACAAATTATCTAGACCTACATAAACATTGACGTAAAAACAATAGACCTATGGGTCGACACTGTTGCTGGGGCACTGAGAAATATGCTGCGATAGACTATATTTGCGGCTAATGTCTTTCATAATTACTTGAATGATTTACTATAGGTCAGATTTGTTCCTTTTTAAACGCTCTAGACCATTCATAAAATGTTTTATCTTCTGATTTGTTATCATTTTCATTGATTTCCGTTAGCATTTCTTTTTTTTTCTTTCTAACAATGCATACATGATCCATTCATTTTCTTTCATTTTGCTATAAGAATTGTTTTTGTTTTGAATGTTTGACTTTTGGTATTTGAGTTTGATCTATTTTTCATTTTATTTGATTCCACATTTCCTCCAATATCGTCTCTTTAATTTCAGTCTCTCAATTAAAGCAAAACTACTTTATTAGTTGTTTCACGATAACCAAAGACATATAGATTTGCAAGGTGACTGATCTGCAAGTGATGCACACTAATGTTGCGAAAGCGGTTAGATAGATCCGATTCGCTAAAGAAACTTACCCCGTTTTGACTGACCTAGGCATTCATCGGCTACCATCGCATTTCAACCAACCGAAATGTATGTCAACGGTTCTTTAAAACGCCTCCAATTGCTTGTGCCAGGATTTCATTCCGTCAGGAAAAAGACATCAGTGTAAGTATAGTCCGACAGAAGCAATTAGACTTTAATCTTTGAAACAGTGTAAATATGGGCTGCCAAGCATGCGAGATATTGCTGCAAATGTGGACACTAGTTCCTCGGTCAGTCGACCGGGGAGCTAGTCCGATAAATTAACCTCCCAAATCTGTGTTGATGCTGATGGACGTTTTGTGGGTATCATGTCACCTATTTATAAAATCTAGGAATTGTTTGCAGACAAATCTGTCCGCAACACATCGGTGTACACTTTAGACAGTTACCGGTATTTCTCACGTCTCTTGAACCACCGTCGGTAGAAGGGTCCTTTTGGCGATATGTACAGAATATTCTGGATCAAATCTTATGTTTGACGATTTGTAAATCCACGTGAAATAACACAATTCTATGTACTGTGGCCATTTTGAAATTCGTGGCTGCATACGGCTGTTACCAAATACCGGTAAGCGTCTAAATTGTACGCTGGTGTGTTCCGGACAGATTTGCATGCAGCAAATTTGCACCTTTTTATGAATAGGTGACATCATATCCACACAACGTCTATCAGTATCAACACAGATTTGGGAGGCTGATTTATCGGACTACCTGTGAACACACTATACAACACCGCGTGTCGCTTGTGCTGGCAGTAAGACGTTGACCCGTCCCTGTCATAACTATCAGGGTCCACGTCTTACATTGCAGGGCTAGCAGGAGCAGTGTTCTCCCTCGCCCTCGGTAGCTGATGTCCGTCAAACGGATTTGTACCGAATATTGTATTGAAGCTTAAGGAGAGAGAGAGAGAGAGAGAGAGAGAGAGGTAACAAAAACAAAGTTGTTTTAACAAAGATGTTTTGGCGACGACATATCAACAAAATGAACAGATTTAAACCAAAATTGTACCGGAAGTGGTCTTGTCTTGCTAACATATGGCGGATGTTACCATAGGGAAACCAAGTAATCTGTTACTTGGAATACATCAGGATTATACGTTGAGCATCTTGTCTAAGTTATGCAGAAATGACGAACTTCAACCGAAATTAATAATTCTCCCAACATACAGATCTTCAGCAAGACGCCACTGTATATCTTTGGCATTTTTGTAAAATTTCTGATTGTTGTATATATATATATCTTTGGCATTTTTGTAAAATTTCTGATTGTTGTTATATCTATATAATTATTGTGAAATTCACAGGATACGAATTCAGATGAATTTTATTGGAATAAAGCGTCATCTCGCACTTGCGACTTAATATGTTATTTTACGAGACTGCTCTCACTTCGAATAACTGTTGGAGAGTCGGTTATATCAATCTATATATATATATATATATATATATATATATATATATATATATATATATGTATCATGAAACAAATATTGATAACGGCGCAAATACAAAACAGATTCCCAACGTTTCGAGCTAAACAAGCTCTTCGTCAGGGGGAAGAAACAATTTACATCCACAAAACAAATGCTAAACATAGAAGTGAAGAAAAATTCTTGACTCCTGCTTCGTTCAATGATGGAAAAATAAACAAACAAAGGATGAACAATAGAAGAAAGAAAGAAGACAAAATTAAAAATGGTCTAAAACGGGTAAACTACATATCTATGTTATGCTGCCATCAGCCCAACAAAGCTGTGTAAAATAATTCAAAGAAGTGTTTATCATGCCTATCACGCAGAGGACCTAAGTGTTTATGTGTGTGTGTGTGTGTTTCATGAACTGGAGTTTCATATTCCCCATTTATCACATAGTTGGTATACTTTACATATAGTGTGTGCAGTTTAATATTTTTGATATGTTAACATGTTAACATATCACTTTATGTGAATCTGATTAGTCCAGATAAGCCCATGAAATTCCTGCGCAGTATTCTCTATACTGAATGGCTGTGACCGTGGGAATTTTCCTTACCCCACCTTCTGAAACTTTTATATTTTTACTATTACTATGAGCATTGTGGCGGCCATTTTTCGAATCGATTGCCCAACAGGCATTGAGAAAAAAAAGGTTACGTTTGTTGGAATATGGCCAATTCACCCCATAGGGGCTCGTTACAAATAAAATTAAGGGTATCGGTCAATGGATGAAGGACTGGGGTGGTGGGTAGGGTGGGGTATAAACCTGTAGCAGGGACCACACTCTATGACAAGCGTGGTTTAAATGTTAACCTATTGGAGTAAATAAACTCACCTCTGTTTAAAGAAGAATGTGGACACATACCGGTCTCACAACGGACAGAAAGGTTTCCAACCACAGCATTGTTTTAAATCAAATAATTGAAATATCCGTTCACAAATAGATTACATCTGGAATGACTTTACTCAGCAACAGCTTTAGTCTAGATTTAGTACAGTTTCTGCATCCAGCAATCATCCCTTCATAGGAATATCCAACAACTGGAATGCTACTTTTTCTGCCGTATACAAAACAACATAGTAGTGGAATTGACACCATTTAGGTGGAAACATTGTAATCAATGTCATTGACATCGATGTATATATGGCGCGCCGAACCTAAGTCAAGTGAACTATGTGATTTGGAAGGACAGTTGCTCTTTGAATTATAATTTGTTAAAAAATCTACTTTTAAATGTTACTGGGTATAGAACTGCCTATTATTAATTCAACTTGCGTCTGGGACTATTTTTTTTTACGCACAATAATTGAAAGGTGCAGCGTCTGAGCAGAATAAACGAAATCATTTCTTCTTCTTTCTCTCTAAACTATTTCCATTAAAATAAAAACTATGTGATAAACAGAATCTCAAATGGGTAATGATTTAATATTAAATTTATAGAACTCGTTGAATAGTTTCCAGCTTTTGCTCGCCAAGTCTCGTAAAAGCTGGAAATTATTCAACTCGTTTCATTAATTCAATATTAAATCATTACCCATTTGAGATCCTCTATGTCCCCGGCACATATTATGTAATGATTTAGGTCTTTGTCATCATGGGACAGATTATTATGCATTGGCATTATTTAGGCACCTTCAATTTCTCATTAGACTATATCACAATCCAAACATATCCTTCCGCTGATATGTATTGCATGTAGTGATGGTGGTGCAATTGCTTTTCAAGATACATAAACTCCATCAAATTAAGTTTTAGACCCGTTTCCAGCGATGTTTTTTGTTTGCAGACCGACAGAAAAATTTTAGTAAACAAATTAGTTCAGGACGACTGCCGCCAAATTCTCAAAAAAATAACATATCAATAAAACCTAAAATAACGTCACTAATTAGATAAGAAATTCCACATTTTCAGAGTTTTGCAGAAAACAAAGATATTATCGAAACAGGTGTCTAAATCATATTTCGACCATGTTTAGTGAACTTGATCAAATGCAGAAACATTTATTGCAAGGCTAAATATACACATGGCAGGATGTTAAGCATTATCCAAAAAACACTCTCACCAAGTTCCACAAGTTTATATGCCTACAACTTAAATTATTCCAGGAAACGTAAACGCTTGGTTTAATCTGTTGACAACATAGTAATTAGTATAAGAAAAGTGGGTAATTTTGACTGTCCTTCCCTTTGCATGGTTGATAATGATGCATGGAGCTCTCGGACTAAATCTATGATGACTAAACCTTAAATTATGCCAGGAAACTAAAACTAACAATCGGGTTAACTCGTAAACAATAAAGTAATCAGCGTAAGAAAAAGCAGTTCTCTGTAATCTATGCTCCCCTGGGGTCGTTCAGAATGATGCAAAAGAGCCTTAAAGTTAATTCCATGAAGCATAATGCCTACAACTGACATTATTTAAGGAAAATGATAAACTAAGACCCAGGTTAACCTGTAAACAACAAAAAGGTTTCACAAGAGTAGGTAAATGTGACACTCTCCCCTGGGTTGGTTTTGAATAATGCGAACACACCCTCCTGATCCAATTACATGAAGATATCATCTACACAACGTAAGTTCTGCCATGCAACTATAACGCTCAGGTTAACTAAGAAAAATAGGTCACTGTGATAATACTTTCTCTGCTGAGGTCTTGACTGATGCAAGGCACGCATTGACCAAGCTCCCTGGAGGTATAATATCTACAACTGCAGCTAATCCAGGTCATAAAAACTCTAACACTCGGCTTAACCTTTAAGCAACAAAGTTATAATTGTAAAAAAAGTATATCACTGCAATCTGTTCTCCCCTCGAACGGTTCAGAATCTTACCATCATAAAGACTGACCAGGTTCCATAAAGATGTAATGCATAAACCTTGAGTTAATTGGAGGCAAACAAAATTCTGACAATTTGGTTAACCTGACTGTGAATGATGCTTCTGACATCAGGGATACTACATAACAATAAGCTGTTGATCATGGAGAAAAAAAACAATTAAAACTTCTACCGTACTTTAATAACATACTACACAATGCATCACTTTGTAAATCATATCATAATACTTGGTTGTTTTAAAGTAATTTTAAAACAATAATATACAATTTGCAATAAATATCTGTTAAACAAATTCACCATTTGAAACTAAACATTTGAAAAAGACATTGAAATTGCACAAGAGAACTGATAATACGAGAAAAAACCATTTCGGACTAATATATTTCATAATCTAACAACCACTCGCTTATGCGACCAAAGCAGTTGAATATGCTTCACACACCAACGACAGTTTACTACCTATGTGTTTAATATTACGATGTCACATGTCAATAAAGACTTAACAAGAGACTCAAGTAGTCCTGTTACCTCTCACCTGACTTATATAACTTAACAGCTAACCATTTCACCAAGCACGTTTATGTAGTATTGTAAGAACACATCCTATGTAATCTATCTCCCAAACTTTATATCAAGTTGATTTTACCTATTGTACTATATTCTAATAAACGTTCTTTCAAAAGATAAAGGCATAATTAATATGCACAGTCTCTTGTTCATAATCGAAGTCATTCAGATCTTGATGATAGTGTACACATTTAGAAATTTTTCCAACAGTTGCAGACATAATATTGCAATATCGCAATGTTTCCTCCGATATAAAAAAACGAAATCGTTTTTCTCAGTTTTGTACTCCCTCGAAGTTTTCACTTTCATATATATATATACACACAAACATTGTTAACGGCGCAAATTCAAAACGGTTTCCCAAGGTTTCTAGCCAAACAAGCTCGTTGTCAGTGTACTAAACAGCTTACACACTAAACAAACACTAAACACAAAATCTAAGACAAATTATGGACTCATACATGTTAGAATCTCATTGTTAACGGCGCAAATTCAAAACGGTTTCCCAAGGTTTGTAGCTAAACAAGCTCTTTGTCAGTGTACAAAACAGCTTACACACTAAACAAACACTAAACACAAAATCTAAGACAAATTATGGACTCATACATGTTAGAATCACTAGGGGTAATTTACAACAAGAGATATAAAAATAAAGAGTTGTGTACAAATAATAAAGAAGCGAGTTATTGTGTCTAACACATAAAGAAATAACATATTTTGACCTAATTCCAGTTGTGAACAGAGGACGGAAACACAGCGTGACAAATAATCAACGCCATCTACAAGATTTGCTAAAGAAATTATATCCCGGTATATATATTCTCTCCATACATCGATGATCACCAGTTAACTTCTCTCTGACCTAGGATTATTAGGCAATGTAAATGAAGAAATCATTAATAATAAACTTTGTCATGAATATTAAGAGGGCGTAATAACTTCGTCATTATAAATGTCCTCTCTCTCTGTAGTTTTGAATGCCTGAAAATTTTTAACAAGCACATATTCTCCATTGTCATGTGTGGAGATATCTGGTTATAATACTGATGGAAAAAATGTTTAGATTAGCAAAACTGTGTAATCTATTTGGCAAGGTGATGATAACAGAACCTGAGCCAGCCTGCTTAGTTTGAATCAAGTGAACCACATTTGTGAGAGGAACCTTTCAGACTCAAAAACTGAATAAAGAGGAAGATTGCTATGAATGTCGAATTACAAGTTTCTCTTGATTCCGTTTGACAAATACTGTTATACATGTTTGATGTTTGTATCTTACAAGTGATTCATATTCAACACATTCAAAACACAGTTGTCACCACTTAAAAATTACGTTTTTCTCATATGCTACTTGCGTGTAATCCGAGATATAAATAAAAAGATATGTTCTATTTCCCTTTCTTTTGAAAAACATTACTCTTGAAGTGAATTTATATCATGTTGCACAATGTAATTATATAGATATTTATATACACACGTCTCAAAAACTTTAGATATTTTACAAAGTAAAGATATAGGACACTAGTTTGACACGGTGCTTTTGGAACCTTTCTTGTACACAGGCACTTCATTTACTAATTTCCAGCAACGTGGAACACTGAAGTTTGTCAGGAGATATTAAATATGTAGTACAGTGGATACTTAATTGTGCAATTTTTTAAAAGTAATTTTGGGTGCAGCGAGTCAGGATCACGGGCTTTCTTTGCAATTTGGAGCAGGACAAGATAAATCTCGTAGAACTTGTTCGGGATTTTGAGGTAAATATTCGGTTGTTATTGTAGACAAAATTTAATTAAAAACGTTTTCGTTTTCATCGTCATCAGTTATTATTTTGTCATTTACCATCAATGATTCACACAATTTCTTTCTTTATTACTACCCTTGAATTCATGTACTTATTTTCTGCCTGTCTGTCGGGTTACCATGGAAGGACCTGACTCGTTCCATCATCGCGGTATTATGGTTACATTTAGATTTCCTAATATCAGCAATAACCAAGTTTTCCTTTTGCCTGTAAAGAAACCAGTGCCTTTGATTTCGAGTACGTTTCGCTTGATCATATTCCTTTTCTCTGCCATAACAGCTTTCTAGTTTAATTATGCATCCAAAGTGGATCCTTTTTGCAAATAGTAACAGCTATGTATGGCACACATTTTCTTACTACATCCTGGATTATTGGTATAAAATTCACAACAATGAGATTGACAACGTTTTCAATAACTGCACTTTTCCAAGAGATAGAGCATGCTAATAAAGAGAAGATAATTTTAAAAGAGATAAAGAGCATGCTAATAAAGAGAAGATAATTTTAAAAATAGCATAAATTAGACACCGATACTAACACCATCAGCATGAAACTGATACAAAACGTCAGCAAACAGCACCAACATTAGATCAATCAGAGCAGTGGCGGCGCGAGGGTTCGAGGCGCTCGGAGGCAATGTTCTTCAGTGGCGCGCCTTCTTTGCTACAGAGAACAGGTTTTATGTCAGTTGCCAAAATATCCAAAATATAAGCTCTGTGAATAATTAATGTTAAGGTGTATCAAATCGTATAAACAAAATAAATTGTAGTTAACAGTTGCAGTTACATTGCACTGATCACATTATATATATATATATATATATATATATATATATATATATATATATATATATATATATATATATATATATATATAATAACTCGGTCCACTGCGATTACCAGATCAAAGCAATCGCGAACATTTTGTACGTAGGACACGGTGGTATAAACCTACGGCAAATCTATACCGAGTAATCGAGACTAACGTTTTGCAGTACCTTCAAAACGGAACAAAGCAGATTTACCACGGCTGTATAATTATTAGTAGAATAAATATGTTTCTTATAGCTCCATCGCGTTGATTTGCAATCATTTGTACATAATAACCTAATTTTCTGCAGCTATTCAAGTTACATACTTAATATCAGGATCCCTCCCACCCCACACCTCCCAAAAAGTAATTCAGATGCAGTTCTAGGGGAAGTGGTTTTAATTCCACTTGCCCAAAAGGGGTGGGTGTATTCTTCATTATTATTTTTATTCATGGAAAATAGTGAAATACAAGAATACTTGTTACTGACTCGTATTTTATGTTTCTTTATTTCTCACAATAATTGATATATTACAGTATACTGATGCAAATCTTTTTGTTTTTACGTCTTTTATTAAAAAAATTGATAGCTTTATATAAAGATATGGAACTAATCTTCCTGAGGTTTAGGTACCCAATTTGGTCATTACACCATGTATCTGGATCATCTGACTTAAAATGAGCAAAGCAGAGAATAAACATTGCAATTAATTCCAACTTATGTGTGTACCTAGATAACATTATGGTAACTGCTAAAAGGGGGAAGAAAAAAAACAACAACAAAAAAACTATACTTTTCCCAGAACAACCATTTTGTGTGTTGTTAGTTTCCAGAACTTAAATAAAAAAATGACAAAGTTCAAAACGTTTCAAAGCTATTTTGAATCAACACAGATGTCTTCACACCATGTTGATCATGTACTGACAAATTGTGATCGCTAATGTTACGTGTAAGTTACCTAAACTTCATAACTACATGGTTAACTTTCCAATTTTACAATGAATCCGAATGTTTTGTACTTGGAGCCCTGTAAATAGACCGCCGGCTTGGAGACGAATATTAATCGTTTACCAGTGTATTATCTGAAGTCCATAATAAGCATGCCACATTTTCGTCACTCGTCAAGGTCATTGACAGACAAATTAGATCAACAAGTTGACCTTTTCGTTTAAAGAAAAAAAAAACAAAAAAAAACCGATTCAATGACCTACACCAACGAACAAGACAGCAGTTTTCGATTGGTTGCATATCAGTGATGACGTTATGGTAAACTTATTAGTGATATTTAGGGTTTATAGAAATATATTTTAAAAAATTATCAATATTTCTTACACCTTAAACTTTTTTACAAGAAGTCAATGTGAGGATGACATATGTGCAGTTCCACATTTGTTCAGTTACTTTCCTTGGACTTACCTAATGAGAAAATATCTATAACATCTTTCAGCCCATAATCCATATAATTATTCATTTGCCTATATATCCAATATCTTCACGGCATAGGCATCCAAGAATCCATATGCCTAAACATCCAATATCCTCATGGCATAGGCATCCAAGAATCCATATGCCTAAACATCCAATATCTTCACGGCATAGGCATCCAAGAATCCATATGCCTAAACATCCAATATCCTCATGGCATAGGCATCCAAGAATCCATATGCCTAAACATCCAATATCCTCATGGCATAGGCATCCAAGAATCCATATGCCTAAACATCCAATATCCTCATGGCATAGGCATCCAAGAATCCATATGCCTAAACATCCAATATCCTCATGGCATAGGCATTTAAGAATTCATATAAATACTATATATTATTGAAACCAAGCTACTGCATGAAGAAAATAAAAAAACAAATACGTTGAAGCATTGAATAAAAACACACATATTCAGTATACCCTTCCATAATTCATCGAAATTTTGCATAATTGTACAACAGCTATATCCAATTGGAATTTTAAAAACACAAATATACTCAACAAAATTCCTTCAAATAAATGATGAAATCATTGGTAGACTCTGAAAAGTTATTTACAAGGTCCAAAATAGGTACAATATTGTAACATTGACAGACATTTCGATAGGTCGACGAAGAAAGGTTGAGTACTAATATTAGTACCAAGTCCAAAGGAACACGTTTACACAAACTATTACATGAAGTGTGGGCATTGGTTGCTTTCTTGCAGGGACTTGTACACACATCCCTGCTTTCTTGTAATTGTTCTCCCCTTTTTGCCTCCTCAAACGTGAAGAATATGTTCTGAACATCCATTCCTGCTGTGTGGAGTAATACCGCCTTATTTTGGTCCTGGCTTGCAACCATATACCCAGTGCTTACAGTTCAAAAGCTCTTAACCAAGGTTTCCATTTAGTTTTTATACCGACTGTCTCGGCACAGTGAAATAAAGGAATCCTTCTCTCATCCATCAGTGATATAGTAGCCATCCTGTTTTTCAATTATTTTTGTATCCTCATTGCTAAAAAGTAAAGTTCGTAATCCAATACAACTTGCAGATTAAACTTGATTCTAATACAAACAAAATATCATCGAAGACACATGCATTGTTTTAATGAACTCAAACTGCGCATGTTTAGACGGAAATAAACAAGCAGATAGAAGTTTGCTACGCTAGCATATTCCCTCAGGGAACATTTGTAACCGGAGTCAAATAACCGCGTATCCAAGACATAACCATTGTTAATCTGCGTTTTAAATACTATGAAATATTCAGAGTATAACACTTTTGAGCAGACTAAAACTAAGGTTTTTTTAAAAAATAGTTATCTAGAGCTGTAATCTTTAGCGAGTGATCTGAGGTGTGATGTGTGTGAGAAGACATCAGTTCCCTTAAGAAATATATTCGAGAGGCTCTGAAGTTTGCTTTCTACGATAATTTTTAGTCATAATATATATATATATATATATATATATATATATATATATATATATATATATATATATATATATATATATAGAGAGAGAGAGAGAGAGAGAGAGAGAGAGAGAGAGAGAGAGAGAGAGAGAGAGGGAGAAAGAATATTACCATATAGGTTAGATAATTGAGAATTTTTAATTTCGTACTCCACTGAGATTTGAAGCTTGGTCCGTGGGTTACAGTACCCATCGCCTTGCCTGCACGTACCAACCCTCATACCCCCTCGACCAAGCATACATGCCCAAAAAGTATGCCACAAAGTCGCTGATATAGGCATTCGTGCATAGCAGACAAGCCCTCTTATCGACCCAGTAATTATTTTTCAAATTAAGTATACAGTCAATCCGGATTCCTACGACGGAAATCAAGTTATATAGAGGTTATTATGGTGAGTTACAGATAGACACCATACAGAGAGGAAAGAGCTATCCCTGGATCCTGCAGGAGGATGCGTGATAATATGAAGTGAATTTTTTAATATGGAGAAAGAATATTATCACACAGGTTAGATAATGTTTAATTTCGTACTCTACTAATATTCAAACCCGGGTCCGCGGTACGGCACCCATTGCCTTGCCTACACGCGCCAACCCCCATATCCCCTCGACCGAGCAAACAACTCCCAAAAAGGATGCTTCAAAGTCGTTGATATGGGCATTCGTGCGTAGTAGACACACCAGCTTATCGATCCAGTAATTAATTCTCATCTAAGTACATAGTCACTCTGGATTCCTACGACAGAAATCAAAGTATTACATTGAGTTACAAATATACACCAGAGCGGTGTATATTTGTAACTCACAATAAATGATAAGTGGCTAGAGCTATTGGTTATGATTGATTACTGTTATAATCTTGACAAAGTACAAGAGAAAGCGACTGATGTGTCATTCACCAATTGATCGATTTATTCGCAGGTAATCGTATCTTATGCAAACAAAAGTTTCCCTGTTCATAGTCCTGGTTACCACATTCAATCAATTTAGCCGCTTAGGCGTGTGTTATGTTCATTCTGAAAACTTGAGACGCAAATAATAAATGAATAAATAAATAAATAAATAAATAATAGCAGGACATTATTAGTAGGTAATATATGACAAAACATGACCACAACTTAAATTTAAAATAGTTTGATCTTTTTGGCGTGGTCTGTTGCCCACGCACAAGAAATACAAGAAAATAATTCACTGATTAAGGTGTATGTGCCGCTTTTAGTCATTACACTATGTGCGTTGTCTGCATTCCCTTTAATCTTTAGTGTGAAACGAAACATGAACACTTGCAAATAAAATCAAGATATTTGGGCTGAGCTTTGGTATATTAACTTGTAAAGTTTGTTCTGGTTTAATGATGCTGAGTGTGTGGGCGATACAATCGTGTGTTTAATTGAAGTATTTAACTCCCTTGGGTATCTTCTTCTGCTTGTTATGGATTGTGTGTTTTATCGTACGTTCATATCTTCGCTATTTATTTGCGGAAAAAAGCTACAAAAGTCTGTAAGCAGTATACACATTAACACCCATCATAATAGGAATAAAAATATATTCGTATTTTAATAGTCCAGTTGAAGGTTGGTAAAAATCATTCATTTCAGGTTGCCTTTGTTTTCAAAGTTTGTCATTTAATTATATCTACCATCCACACCATGAGTAGATGCATACAGAAAAAAAAGTATCGTCCAGGTTCTTCACGTACTGAATGATCAAAGGTTGTTCTCTCAATGTGTCTTTGAAGCAATCAAGCGCATTGGCCTTGTTTTCATTTATGTCTTCGTCTTTTTTGTTATTTACTTCCATCTATTTTGTCGTGTCGAATTGATTCCTCGTTAGCTTCATTAGTATCAAATAACTTGAACAGATATTTGTTTCCTGTCGATGCTTAACAGTTAGCTATTCCTTCTCCAGTCATAACTGATGCCGCAGCCGCAGCCATTTGTTGCATTTATGAGTAGCAAATGTTAATAATGCTGCCATTTTTGATTTTGTCGTGAAAATCGCCATGTTTTAGTTTGTAACCAATAAGTATTGTTCTCTTCCAGATACTGTGCATACCGTAAGGTTTATCTACGCGTTTCATTTTTAGTTCTGATTTGTAACTAACACGTTGGTTGTTTACCTTTGACTCAATGGAAAACACAATGCCTTCACTGGAAAAAGTAAATAGAACCTGATAGAGCATAGTTATATTATAAAATGTTAACTAACACCTGGGGTGTAGTTTCAGACTTAAACACTTTAAGAACCCTTATAAAAATCCTCTATGCTAATATCAAGTTCAATGCTAATTATATGTGTTTCTCCAAAATATATCTCAGCAACATCCAGATGGAGAGAGTCCGGAGTGAGCACTATGCATCGAGGCATTAGTCTCGTCTTCTCCTCAAACTCAATTTTGTTTTAATCCATTTCTTTTCTAAGTTAATACATTATAACTCCCAATACAATGCTCGACAATCCATTTCCGTATTCAATTTGGTTTTCAATGACAATGCTTGCGTTTACTTTAGGGTTAACTCTGTCAAAGGTACCACTTAACGCTAGTGTGTTTTTGTTTATTTCAGTTTTAGCAGCCTCTACGTTAGTGATAACTCTATCAATGCTACAGCTTAACGGGACAGTCTTTTTATCTATTTTAGTTTTTAATTGCATTTGTAGCTATTGTAAACGTTTTCTACAAATCAGTCAAATCTTTTCTCAACCTCTTCACCTTGCTGTCTGTTTCATCAATGCTACCGTGCTAGCAGAATCTCAGAGCTAGAAAAGTAAATTGATGAGAGCAGCAAAAGCTTTTAGAAGCTCAGGACTTGTCCAAGCAGAGGTTCAATGCGTTATCAACTGTAGAACAAAACCAACAATCACTAAGGGAAAGTACAGATGATTTACCCCTAACGTTAGGCAATGTTTTACAACCAATTGAACAGAGGATACATAGTGAAATTGAAGTACTGGAAAGTGCCATGGATAACAAATATATGGAAAATTATGTCACTTTGCGATCTCAGTTGGAGCACTTATTGAGACACTTGAAAAACGAAATCAAACAGATCGAACAAGTGATTAAAAAACTGATGAGTGTTTTCAACACTAAAGGTACTGGTCTGTATAACAACATCACCGCTAACACGAATATGTCGTCAGAGTTGCAGAAAAAAGAACAATTCACGGAGATCACCATAAAGTTAGATGGCGTAAAAAACAAAATGAATGTGAATGAATGCACTATCAAATCAATGACATAAACTTGCGATTACAAATTTGAGTGATACTATCAAGATGATAATCGAAGTTACGTTCATTGAATTTTACAACAAATTACACGCTGAGATTGAAGAATCTAAATCCGATCCGAAAGAATATGTTGATCGAGAAGTGATCAACATTGGTGTTATTCAAGGTAGTATTGATATAGTGAACACCGAAATAAACACAAACATAAAGGCATTAAAAATTGAATTGAACACGAAAAGGGCATAACGAACATTGCTTCAGGATTTAGAATGAATGAATTGAAGAAGGATTTAGATAAAAACAAAAATGAGTTTGAAGAGAAAACTAAAATAACGCCTGGATGTATATTGTTTTACTATATTCGTATTGTACCGAGCCAGGAGAATCCAGATGGCACTAAAACAGATGTTGGAACTAACATAAGCTTTTTGCACAGAAGTAATCGTATTTAGTTTGGAAACTCGATATCAATATAAAAAAGCAAAAGGATTGCTACAACTTTTTAACTCTCAAACTACACCATAAAACAAAGGCTGAATCTTATAATTTTAACAATGCTTCATCACGCCTTACTGAATACATTTTGCATACAATAGATAATTCAAAACATTACGTCATTAAAATAACATTCTCAGGAATGCATAAAAATTTTGTCAACATGTATATTGAACTTGAATCTAACGTACTTTATTTTGACTTGTATAAAGGATTGGACGTCAACAATCAACCTTCTTTTCTACACAACCAATTCAACGAGGGAATTTAATCTGTACAGTGTATAAGAATGGCAGACATTTTATCTGCAAGAGAACAATACTTTATAGTTGGAATTTAAGTGCCATTTCATACTCTACATGATTACGGTATTATTCACAAGATAAAAAGTGGCAGCAGTATGACAATTACCTATTCCTACAGAGGATGTTATCATTTGGGGGACCAATAACTAAGTACCAAAAGAAATAGTGCAGACTTTTATGAAAACAGAGTCAAGTCGCGCTTAAGTACTTGAAGACTGATACAGCAAAGTGTAGTGACTCGCTACTTGTGCAATATGGACGACGTTTTTTCTCTGTATTCATCTACTCATAGTAATCATTGTTCAAAACTTGATAAACAAAGATAAATTAAAATGAACACTGTTTACCAACCTTATGGTCATCAAGTAAAATACAAATACATTTCAGTTGCAATTATGATGAGCGTTAGTGTGTATGTTGCTTACAATTATTTGTAGCTTTTTTCAGCACTATACATAACGAATATGTAGAACTGCGGTAAATATATAAATCCTAATAAGCAGGATAATATACCACAAGGCATTAAATACCTCTGTAAAACACAGCGTCGTATTGCTCACACACCCAACAGCATTAAACCATATAAAACTTTACAGGTTTGTATACCAAACTCAGCCCAAATATCATTGATGAAATTCTTGGGGAATTTTTTAGTGACATTTGAAACGACGGCAAAAGGACATGAACTTTTGAAGCTGGATCTTTCGAAATTGAATGACTACAATAACATCACGACATACATAGATTTTTGGTCATCCGTATAAGTCAGAACAAATAGAATCACGCAAGGTATAGTGTGCGAAAAATTGAGAAAGCGGACACCAGGAGCTGATAATGCACAACATACAGGTATCGAAGGAGTAAAGTTTGTTTTGTATGGGAAGACGTTTAGGATACCAATTGCCTTTCATATGCTAACAGATCATTATCTGCTCTATCATTTGCTCATCAAGGTTTCAGATTTAACATAACTCACGCCAAAGAGGCTAAATTGATTGAATGTGGTAACCAGGACTGCCAACCGGGAAACTTTTTTTGCAGTAAGATACGATTACCTGCGAATAAATTGCTCAATTGGTGAATGACAAATACATTAATGGAATTGGCTTCATCTACGACTTCATTACTAAGGAGAGAGTCATAGACATGGCAGCCAATGCATATAACTAACATTACACATGGATTCACTAATGATGAGTCTAAAGGGTGACTTTGTACTATGTAAATAAACTGGTGAAAGTGATCCTGAACAGTTTGTTTCTACTCAGAAATGGAGACAATCTCGGTGATAATTGAATGTCTGTCAAACGTGCTTTATTCCCAGTGTTTTCAAGCGCAGTAACAGTTTGTAGAGGCCACTGAGTATCGTTTTTGATGAGCAACAAAAGCACACACATACTAGTAACGTACGTATTCACTATTTCTTTGATGGCATTCATTGAATCTGGTGGTTTAACTTGAAAAGTACTCACGATAACAGATTAAAACGTACAACAAAATATTCACTTTCAAATCAATAGAAAAGAAAATGTTGACGCTCAAAAAATATTTAGCTATTTCATTTCAGATGGTTAGATTAACATTCAACATAATCAGCTGAAATCAATGACGTTTTAGGGATGCATACATATATATTTGCTGAACTCCAAACCATAATCATTTGTGTACTGACTAATTGTGATAAAAAACAACAATATACATTATAGAAAATGGAAACTTAAAGATAAAAATATGATCGTGGTTGACCCGAAGGATAAATTAGATAAGTGGTTAAAGTTGATGTGTACCAAAGTATAAATACTTTGTTTCTGATTGATGATTGTGTGAATCTTGATGGCGTAAAAGGAAAGCAACTAAACCAACTAGAGCAGATTTCAGTGAAAGACATTTTAAAATATTGGTATGGGTGATCGTACAGAAGTACAACTCGGTGATCAAAGATTTCAGAGAAAATACACGTTTTATTTGTCGTTTTCCACAGCAAGGACAGAAAGACAGTGTTTGAAGAAAATCACTTCATTCAGATTAAATGAATCAAGGATTGTATATACTTTGAAACAGGACAAACGAGACAAACTTTAATGAGGTTAGAGTTGTTATTTCAGCTCAAAGTACGTTGTCAACCAAAAACCTCTCATCTTAGATAGACAACTATACTTTGTACAACTTGATGTGATCCTTCGCGTATCTTAAAAAATTTGCTGTCTCAATATCAATGAACAATAAAGCTGTATCAATTTCGAGTAGTCTCATTCCATTTCCGTATTTGCTTTTCAGTTTGGTGTAGTAAAATTCATACACTAGTATTTGAATATGTTTGATTAGCTTGATCGTTTTGTTTTCAGACTGACTGGTACCAATTCATCAAAAATTATTGTCCTCCTGGCAAACGATATATCCTTTTGACACTTTAAAAATTGATTTACATCTCAACATATTTTAACTGTAGTCTTTTTCTGAGATTCTAATTGTTTCCCAAATACAGAATCGTTCATCTATTTGAAACAAGAAACCTTTCTCAAACTCATTGGTAGCTTTCGTCTCAAACTTTAATTCAATTCAGTATATGATTTCAGCCAAGGTTGTTGATCAAACAAGACAGTTCTGTGTATTATTTTTCACTTTTAAACCCAGGTGTATAGTGTTATGTATGATGTTTATATAATATTATAAATATTTTAGGAAATTATAAATGTTTCTTCACTTTAATATTTGCTTAAATCTTAATGTTATCAGGAAAAACATGTTTAACTAGTGTCCTTGAATTAGGTTGTTTTGATCAATATGTTTTCTCAATTTGAAGGTCAAGGTTGAATTTTTGTTTACAAGTAAAATTCCATTAAGATGACTCATATTCTAGAACATTCTGTCATGTGACCAATCTTTATATATACCATGTTTGGTGGACATTTTTTCAGTTTCGACATTACCATCAGTCTTGTAAAGAGCTATTACAGTTGTGAAAATTCATTCCAAATTCTAAGAGAGGAATTATTTTAAATATTCATTGGATTATAACAGTGCTCATAAACTTTTGGATTTTGGATTTTTAATTGATGATTTTGGAATTTATGTGAACTTATTCAGAGATTTTGGAATACTTCATTTTGACATCAGCACATCAAGATTTCTAGTACATCAGGACTTTGGAGACCATTAGCACATCATAACATTCAAGGACACAGCCGTGAATTCGGAAATTCTATATTTAGGACTTGTGATTAGAACAATCATTCTTATTGGATTATTAGGATTTCAAAACACATTACTGTAAGTGACTTTTTGATTTTTCATTTTAATTATCTAGTAATAAATTGCTTGTTGATTTTTACTTGATTTGTTGGTTTCACTTTCTTTCTGTTACATTTTTTTTAGACCATAGAGTCGTAACATATAGAAAGTTTTAAGTTTCAATAATGAATCGCATATTTATTTTGCTTTTCTTAATATACACTGTAGTTTTTGAACAGTTGGTATATTACCCTTCCAATCATTTGTCATTTTTTATTTGCAAGGGAGATAAATCATTTTCGTCCGGTGCCAGTTTTCTGGGTGCTAACAGACAGTCGCTAAAAATGTGCTTGCATCTCCAGATTATTTTTTGAGATTCACTTTGAGTCAATAACATGTGGGATGCTTAATATAGTGTATCTCTATCCACATAACTTGTTCATCATTTTCCCATCTGAAGTGTGTAAGCAGCATGTACTGGCTCGTTGCCCAACCATAGAGGTTGTTTGTATTTGGGTACAAGTTATATGACGTTGACATTGGCCTGTCATTGTAACCATTATTTTATGTTTTATTCAATTATCGTTAACATTGTATTCGTTAAATACTTTGGCATGCCCGTGCGGCATCATGCTAAAACCACTTCATATTCCGCTTTCAGTCATCATAAAATGCGTGTCCTTCAAAAGTTCAACACCTGGTATCTTTAAACTCGCATCATGAGCTAAACCGTGTACATTGTAAGAAAGTCATGAAGGTAACATAGTGTATTGAAGTGTGACATCACATCATAAGCATCCTTGTAATCGTCATCTGATATGTTAGGGTCACTTAGATTTGAAACTCATATGTTGGTGCTATAGGTGTTTCATCGAATCTACAAAAAATATCCCTGTATTTATATGGGTCAATGTACTTTCTCAAACATAAGGTTGCATAAGCTCAAAATGTTTGTGTTACTGTACATGTTTCACCATTTAATATTTTTGACAACTGCTCCAGGATGGGCCTAGAGCTATTTACATATCTCATCGTCCTTTTCACTGTTATTTCCTTGTCATCTTTCAGGAATTCATCTACATTGAAATCTTTACTGAATGAACTATATTTCTCATCATTGCAGATTATGATTTTCATTTCATGATCTGGGTGATTTGTTTACAAGCGTCTTGATGAACAAAAAACTATGATAAAGTCATGAATGAATAGTGGGAATAGTGGTATCTGAAACTAAAATTACAGGTTATATCACCAGGACCTTTGTAACTGACTGATAAGTGATTGTTGTTTGTAAATTTTTCATTTAAAATGTTTGAGCTCACATATGTGACATGTTCTTTTTGAGTTAAAATGTTTCTTATTTACATTTGTGGATACAATAGGTCTTGCATTTTTTAATTCAGTGCACACTGTTGTAGGCATCCTAACCAGGTAATTATAAAACACAGATATGCAATCAGTACCTCTGTAGCTATTAATATCTGACATGTATAACTTGACTTCATGAAATCTGCTTAGCTGCTTTTATTGCCCGGGATTATGCTAGAGGCGATAATGCTGACAATGCATGTGATTCATCCGTTTTAACTAGTACTCTTTCCAAAGCACAATATAGGACACATATGACTTTCATCTGATGATGATAGTTTCTGACTTGTTCAGGCATGATGTTGATTGTATTGTCTATGCCGTGACATACATATTCCCCTCGTGTTTTCTTATTTGTGATGATATCAATGTGAATAAATCTTTATGCCAACGTAACGATATTTTTTCCGTTCCATCAAATAAAATCAGCATGTCAGCATGATCGTCTTTCTCTTTCTCTGTCACTGTATCTGCTCTGATGTATTTGTCTTGAACTGTTTCATACACATTTACAGATATGCCATGTTCATGTAACAACTTTCAAGCACTATAAAGTTATTTTGCGTCTAACAAACCAAATACTGTATATAGTCAAACTGTATTTTGATGGCATATGGTGATTTTGTGGGGAATATTTAATATGACTAAATAGTGTAAAGGAAGCATTTATAATCCGCATTTGCATGTTTATGCCAGTCTATCTGTTCTCGACCCATTCAGGTATCACCATAAAATATATACCCATTTAGATTTCTCTTGAATGTATCTCTAAGCATTTTGTGATCATTTTGTTTCCCTCTGCTTATTCATACGTCTCAATTCTGTATGAGTATGTAATCGTGTTAGTGGAAGCTTTAAATAGGTTGATCAAGAAGTATAGAAGTGTAACTAAGTGTAAGAAGTATAAGTGTAACTAAACTTCAATATAGATGAACACACACATGCACGTACGTATATATATATATATATATATATATATATATATATATATATATATATATATAAATAAACTTAGTATATGTAATATTAGCATTTACGTCTTCGTTTGTGACTTTGTTACATTTTGGTGATTATTTGTTGAATATGGGGAGTCGGTGTTGGGAAGATATTTCTCAATCCGAGTAATTAGCCAGTTTATAGGAGCAGACGTCATAACGTGTAATATTCACAAAACTTGACAGCATGGATTAGTCTCGTAAAATGGACCCCCCCCCCCCCCGCAATTTCTTAAACACTGTTTTATACTCATACTTTTTTTTATTCTTGACAATAATATAGCACTTATGTGCACCCTGCACACAATGCTAGAAAAGAGTGTTGCAATATCAATAGATAGACTGTGCCAATTACGGTGTGTTTAGCTAATATCTAGAATTCTAGATCATCGCTAAAGAACGAGTCTTTCCGGAAAGTAGTCCATAGTATTATTCCGCAAAGCACTGTTAGTTTACGGGTTCCCAAGGATAGTAGAGAGTCAAACAAACTTGCACCTGCCAGACAATCTAACCTGGATCACTCGGCAAGCTTCGGCATTCATCGCTCTGTCATTCGTTGATAATATTCGCATTTAAAACAGCACACGTGATACTCCTGTTTTCTAAATCATTTTCTTAAAGAAATATGTCGCAAGTTATACATCCCCAAGTCATTTTCATAATACTTTGATCGATGTATTATGTGCCTCGTAGATATTTTTTTTAACAATTTAAAATGTAAAAATATTCAATAATTAGCAACAGAGATAGGAGTAAAAGCGTGGAATCGTCCTGAATTTCAACCCAAATATTTTTTATCAGCATACAATCAGAAAGTTTTAATATCAGTAAATCTATTTATACGTAATAAAATTGCTAATTAAACTTCAATACATACCTTTTGAAGAAGCAAAATCAACATTCATGGTAAATTTGCCAAAGTAGCCCATGTCACAGATCTATCCTTCTGCTTTCTAAATCATTTGTATTTATTGGTCTGACATTAAAGATGCAAAATCCATTTGACAGATTCTCTGTGATGTCTATGACTTACTGCAGTTTGGCATATTATATATAGATGTATATATATATATATATATATATATATATATATATATATATATATATATATATATATATATATATGTATATATATATATAATAATTGCACTGATTGGCAACATATACAGAAGTAATTGTGTCAAAACTTCCTGGTTTTGTAAGATAACTAGTTGCGTTGATAGATGATGAGAAAAAAAGTTTAAATTTGGTGCATCTAAAAAATTACATATTGTTCTTTTAAAAAAATATTAAACGAGTAAATTCAACATTATTCATTAAAAAAAATTTACATTGTACATTTGCACTTTGTGCCATTCCAGCATTTAACAAATTTCTTAAAATCATTCAAAGAAGCAGCTGTTCTCACATTATTTTGGAAGCAATTTCCATGTAAATGATGTGGCTAAACTAAAACTTTTTACCATCCTGACTGTATTGGATCTTGGTATTTCGACCAGATTTTTTCATATGTTAAAGTATATTTAGAGTTTTTAATTTAAAAGATCAGGCAAGTATTAGAGTCTGGATGCCATTCAAAATCTTGATGTCATAATTTCTGTGCTGTCAATACTTGTTCAACAGATGGAAACAAAATGTATCCACTGATGTAAACAATCCGCAAGAAGGTGCAGTTTTATTATATTTTCCCCCAAGACTGATATCCACAAGTTTCTTATGCTGACACAATCTGGGTAGATCAAGACTAATGAAGTAAACATACTATGGCATGCTGTGAGTTATGGTTATCTTAATATTACAATGGTAAATACTAAGGGAGTAATCATTATTTCTACATTTCTAATACTACATTATTGTTAGCAAAATGTATGATACTCCAATTACCTGCATATTGGGCTTTTGAGATGAAAAACAGTCCTTAAAAGCATAAATGGATTAGTAAAACTCAATACAAATTCCTAAGAGCTATATATATTTGTATTAAATATTCTCCCGATTATAACGTACCAAAGTCAGTATTTGAATTTTTTACTTGTAAATACTTTATAGACAACTCATAGAAACAGACAAAAAACATAGCATAATCACAAGTTAGTGAAAGCTCTTAGTGAAATTACTCTAGCTCCCTTCCCCTTCCGACATATTTAACTTTATCTAAACAAACCTTATAACTGAAAGTACAGTGGTTCCAAACTGTTTTAGTGTGCAAGTTTTAATTTATATGTGGATATTGTTTTTTTGTGTTGCTGACCTTTGACAAAGATATCTGTAGATCCCTAAATAACTCGGGCTAGGTAAAACAAGTCTTTTTGCCACTGTCTCCTTTTCATCGATAGATAGTTAGATAAACATGTGGGGAGTGTATACATGATTGCTGGTATTTGTGTGGATACGATTTATAAATCATGAATAACATCCATATACCAAACAGACACCTAGCTTCCTAACCGTTATGATAGGTCTCATATTGTTTATGAAACCAACTTATTGCAAATTCAAGTTTAAATTTTAATGAAGTGCAATTACTGACGATATAAATAATGAAATACTGGTCTTGAAAAATCCTTAATTTTATAGTCAGATACAGTAAAGAAGTGTGGGAGTACTTGGACCTGCTCCTGGCCCATGGCTTGCTGTCCTGGGAAACATAAAACTCCTTGCTGGTTAACAGGCTTCACTAATTTAACAACATTGGTGGTTCAGGGTTTGGTTTGGTTTTGTGGTTTTAACACCGTTTTTCAGCACATGATAAGCTATATATGGCAACTAGTATATTTGGTGGAGGAAGTACCCAGGAAAGCCCCAAGAAGAAGAAGAACCACTGACCCATGGGAAGCTACATGCAAGTTTTCTCACATACCCACATTGGCCGAGCCATGACTTGAACCCATGCGGACTGATGTGAGATGTCAGTTATCTGGTCCAGGGAAGATAATGAGTATATTGTCTTGACAACATTGGTGGTCCAGGTAGATAATAAATATATTATCTTCACAACACTGGTGGCCCATGGTAGATAATGAATATAATGTCTGGACAACATTGGTGATCCAGGGTAGATAATGAATATATTGTCTGGTCAACATTGGTGGTCCAGGGTAAATAATGAATATATTGTCTTAACAACACTAGTGGTCCAGAGTAGATAATGAATATACTGTCAGTGTTGTTGTCGAGCAATAGTGGATTTAAAGATGTGAGGCCAAAACATAAGCTTTATGCTTACAACCACATTAACTTAAATTTGACATTGTTGACTCAACAGCATCATGTTATAATTTATGGTTTCTCAACATATTTAATCTAAGTCCTGCCTACTCTCATTTACATAGGACAATCTTTAATAATGAAACTAAATTTTAAAACTTACACACTTATTACTTTAAATAAAAATTGAACAACTTCTAAAATCAGTAAATATTTTTGAGTTATGAAAGCTCAGATATATTCTATACGTTTTCTATTTTTTTTTTTTTACTTTAGTTTTTGCTCCCGTAATAAAAACAGCTTTATATAATATACTATGGTTGCAACCTGTCTTTTGTATTAGTTTGTGATCATTATTTTATCTGATATTTACTGGTCCAGCTAACTGCAGTTACAGGGCATACCATAGTAATGACCCTATTTCTTCCTGGTGGCAGGGTTAGTAAATTGATTGATATGATGGAACTTCCAACTACACTCCAACAAGACTCAGTATACCATATTATCTTTATCAATTAACCTGTAACAAGACTTAGTATACAATATTATCTTTAACAATTACCCTGTAACAAGACTCAGTATACCATATTATCTTTATTAATTACCATGTAACAAGACTCAGCATACCATATTATCTTTATTAAATACCCTGTAACAAGACTCAGCATACCATATTATCTTTATTAAATACCCTGTAACAAGACTCAGTATACCATATTATCTTTATTAATTACCCTGTAACAAGACTCAGTATACCATATTATCTTTATTAATTACCCTGTAACAAGACTCAGCATACCATATTATCTTTATTAAATACCCTGTAACATGACTCAGTATACCATATTATCTTTATTAAGTACCCTGTAACAAGACTCAGTATACCATATTATCTTTATTAATTACCCTGTAACAAGACTCAGTATACCATATTATCTTTATTAATTACCCTGTAACAAGACTCAGTATACCATATTATCTTTATTAATTACCCTGTAACATGACTCAGTATACCATAATATCTTTATTAATTACCCTGTAACAAGACTCAGTATACCATATTATCTTTATCAGTTACCCTGCAACATGACTCAGTATACCATATTATCTTTATTAATTACCCTGTAACAAGACTTAGTATACCATCTTATCTTTATCAATTACCCTGTAACAAGACTTAGTATACCATATTATCTTTATCAATTACCCTGTAACAAGACTTAGTATACCATATTATCTTTATTAATTAACCTGTAACAAGACTTAGTATACCATATTATCTTTATTAAGTACCCTGTAACAAGACTCAGTATACCATATTATCTTTATTAATTACCCTGTAACAAGACTCAGTATACCATATTATCTTTATTAAGTACCCTGTAACATGACTCAGTATACCATATTATCTTTATCAATTACCCTGCAACATGACTCAGTATACCATATTATCTTTATTAAGTACCCTGTAACATGACTCAGTATACCATATTATCTTTATCAATTACCCTGCAACATGACTCAGTATACCATCTTATCTTTATTAATTACCCTGTAACAAAACTTAGTATACCATATTATCTTTATTAATTACCCTGTAACAAGACTCAATATACCATATTATCTTTATTAAGTACCCTGTAACAAGACTCAGTATACCATATTATCTTTATCAATTACCCTGCAACATGACTCAGTATACCATCTTATCTTTATTAATTACCCTGTAACAAGACTCAGTATACCATATTATCTTTATTAATTACCCTGCAACATGACTCAGTATACCATCTTATCTTTATTAAGTACCCTGTAACAAGACTTGGTATACCATATTATCTTTATCAATTACCCTGCAACATGACTCAGTATACCATCTTATCTTTATTAATTACCCTGTAACAAGACTTAGTATACCATATTATCTTTATTAATTACCCTGTAACAAGACTCAGTATACCATATTATCTTTATCAATTACCCTGCAGCATGACTCAGTATGCCATCTTATCTTTATCAATTACCCTGCAACATAAGGTGCATACAACTATGAATAGCACTGACCCAAAAATGTCATTACATAATATTCTGGCAGACCCAGGTCTACACTATTCGCATGAAATATAGAGCAGAATGACAGCACAGACATTGATCTTCAAGTGCATTGTGTGACTGAAGATTTCAGAGTCAAAACTTTCTTTCTCACAAGCTTTTGGTATCTTTCTAGGAGCTTTCACGCAGTGACAATGTTTGGTGCGAAAAGCTTATAAGAAAAATAAGCCCATACTGTACATTTCAAACTATTTACATGGCTAGCCACCTGTTCTTATCTCAGCAGAAAGACTATACTACAATTCATACAGAAAGTCTAAACACCTGGTCTGGACATCATAAACTCTGAGCTTGAGTTTGAGACTGAGTTTTCATTTTCAACCAGTTTAAACTGATGTTACAAATGTAAAGTCCTTTGAGATTTTGCTGACACAAATCGTAAGCTCAAACTCAAGTTTTAAGATATCCATGGTTATAACAAAAATTTTATAAAAGGCTAATGGATGCATATTGACAAAGTCCAGTGAGAAAATGAGTACCATACATATTGGCTTTAAATAAGAAAATTAAAGTGATATATTTAATCTTAGCATAAGGATTCACCGAGTTTAATGGCATGTCAGCACAACCCTGGCTATACAGTGCAGATTAAAAGGTTAGTTCTACAAAAATAAAGATCAAAATTGCAAAAAAAACTTTAGAAAGATAAACTCTTCCAAAAAAATCTAATTATCTTAAAAAGTGTGTAAAATATAATTGTAAAGAATTTATGAAGTCTTCAGGAAGATAAATCCTTCCAAATAAAAGGAAATATTATTTATTATATATTTCATTGTGAGATATTGAAATATATCAGTGGGATAAAATGAGATTGCCACAGTGGCGATACCACTTTTATCACTACAGTGGCAGTATAACTTTTGGAACTACATGTACTTTTTTCCCATTTAGGAAATATATCGTATGTTATTCAAACCTGTATTTCTATATTTAGGCCTACATGAATTTAATTTTTCTTTGTCTTCGTCTTCTCCTTCTTTTTCTCCCTCCCTTCCTCTCTCTCCCTCCACATCAGGATGTACAGATCTTAAAATGTGTCAATTGTAGACCCTCTTATGTACATTCATGCAATCAATGAGGTGCTATCAAAAATGACTAAAAACGAAATCAAAACAGCAAACAATTGACTTCAAATATTAACTTTTTTATAATTAGTTTTCTACCATGAATCATGGGAAATGTCTGTTACTGAACTTTATATGACATGTTGCTATGTGTCACCCATACAGTATGGGTGACATGTAATACTCTATGACACAATATACATTTTTAAGAAAACAACTTGTGATTAAATATAGTAATAAATTTTATTAAGTAGCAATTTTAACTCGCATCACAATCATATTTGAAAATGACGGATAAATCAGGCATTGATTAGTGTTTATTGCAATGTGAAATTAAGTGACAATCAAAAATTGGATGCAATGTCTGCTACCGAACAAAACTGCAGGCTTGCCAAGGCCACACAAAAATTCATGTTTGAATGAAAAAATAAACAAAATAAAGAACAAAAATCCTTACAAGTTAACTCACAATCATTAAATCTTTTCTTTAAAGATGTTATGCTATTAAGTCTGTCAGATACAACTGCTCTGTGATGTTTATACATTACTCCACCATAACAGTGTCAAAATCTGTGCATGAAATGTGTAAAAAAAAATAAAAATCTCTTCATTTTCATACAAATAGTCATTTTTTGACAAAATACACAATTTGAAGCATGATGTGAACTAGCTAAATTTGCAAATTGTCACTGTCCCAAAATTATTGTAAAATTTAGGAACTTCTTTTTATCAATGTAGTATTGCAGCTGTTAATCACAATGGCACAGAAGGGAGAAAATCCATTAAAATTGACAGTTTTGCCTTTAAAAATATATATAATAAAAAGAAAATTAATGTTTTTTGAGTATATATATATATAGAAATATTTTACTCGTGAAGAGGAAACATTTTGTATTGTCACTCATGACCTTGCCACTCATGATAATAAAATGTTTCCACTTCACTCGTGAAATATTTCCATATATCTACTAAACAAACATAGATATCCTCCATCTCTTGCAAGATAAAAGGTACATGGTAGAAGATGTTAAAGTTTTTTAAAAAGTATATAAAAGGTAACAAAAAAAGAATGGGTCAGCTATGTGTGTTGCATATGTGAGCAATACAATACCACCTCATTTCTATGATTTCTACTACTACATGAATGATGCCACTCTCCATTACTGTGATAGATGTTTTGAAGCTTGTTTGTGCAGTTTTAATTTTGCATATAATACTTAAAAGTCCATGTATGGGATCTTCCATTCGTTATGACTCTAGGTCTTAAAATAATGTAACAGAAAGAAAGTGAAACCAACAATGGAAGTAAAATCAACAAGCAATTTATTTCTAGTCAGTTAAAGTGAAAATTCAAAAAGACACTTACAATAACATGAATTAAAGTCCAAATAATCCAATAATCCTAAAAGTCCTAATCACAAGTCCTAAATTATACAATGTTCTGAATGAATGAATGAATGAATGAATGTTCCGAATGAATGAATGTTCTGAATGAATGGGTAGTCTTGAATGTCCTGGTGTACCACAATAATACAATCCAGAATATCTTTGAGAAATGCCCACACATATCCAAAAGTCATATATTTAAATCCAAAGGTTATTGGGCGGTTTATGGTAATTCCAATTAATGTTTAAATAAATAATTCCTTTCAAATTATGTCTACAGCATTACTGCATTACAGCACAACTAAAACGTTTATCATAAAATGATTCCAAACAGTCTGATGATTCCAAACAGACTGATCATAAAAAACAGGAATGTTTTTAACACAGGATTTAAAATTGGAATGAACATAACCTTTCATCAAGTTCTTATATACTCTTTGCAAATGGCCTATTTCACAACAGGACGTGTCTCTAACGACCCACAATGCAATACAAAATGTGTCATTCGAGTGGAAAATCCCGAACATTGTTGTATATAGTTGTGAATAATTGTCAATAACTCTGACCTTGAACTTAAAGGTCAGTAAATAATTTGTTGACATCTTAAACAAACTTAAAGTGCAACTTACTATTTGACCGTATTTTAAAGCACAGTCATAGACCAAAAGTTTAGGTACTCATTATAGATTCTATATACATAACACATTTAGAAACGAGGTACTGCAGGTCAGTTTTACTGATTTGACTACATAACAAACAGTACAGTATCCTTTTTACTGGACTGTATAAACAGGTCATGTTTCTTTAAGGCTTGAGATATTAAGGAATTGTCAAATTGAACACTTTGCAAGATTTTCAATGTGGGAAGTAAATCTGAAAAGATAATAAAATGCGTTTTTGGAGAGGTTTTAATATAGTGTACAATTTAAGCATGGAAATAACTTCTGTGGTAAAGATTGGAGTCTCCATCACTTGAACTGTCTTTTCAAGAACATATGACCACTATAATGTTAGAACTGTCTGTGTACAGATACATATGGCCATTATAATGTTATAACTGTCTGTATATTGGAACACATGGTCACTACAATGTTAGAACTGTCTGTATACTGGAACATATGGACACTATGTTAGAACTGTCTGTATACAGGAACATATGGGCACTACAATGTTAGAACTGTCTGTATACTGGAACACATGGCCACTACAATGTTAGAACTGTCTGTATACTGGAAAATATGGCCACTGCAATGTTAGAACTGTATAATGAGGATGTTATGAGATGATCTGAAGTAGACTTTTTGAATTGGCAAAGATCAAAAACCATTTCTGAGGTTTTTAATAACCATGGTGCTGATTTTGTTTATCGACAATTTCACAGTATTGGGAAGATTTTTGCTGCTTGTAGATGAGGTCAAAATTGCAAGTTAGAAGATGGGATGATATATGGTTTGGTATTCGGGACTCAAGACAGCATCAATTACAAGGTTAGATGGATTAGAGGATAGTGTAATAGTATACAGTATTAGATGGATTAGAGGATAGTGTAATAGTATACAGTATTAGATGGATTAGAGGATAGTGTAATAGTATACAGTATTAGATGGATTTGAGGATAGTGTAATAGTATACAGTATTAGATGGATTATAGGATAGTGTAATAGTATACAGTATTAGATGAATTAGAGGAAAGTGTAATAGTATACAGTATTAGATGGATTAGAGGATAGTGTAATAGTATTACAGTATTAGATGGCTTAGTGGATAGTGTAATAGTATACAGTATTAGATGGATTAGAGGATAGTGTAATAGTATACAGTATTAGATGGATTAGAGGATAGTGTAATAGTATTACAGTATTAGATGGATTAGAGGATAGTGTAATAGTATACAGTATTAGATGGATTAGAGGATAGTGTAATAGTATACAGTATTAGATGGATTAGAGGATAGTGTAATAGTATACAGTATTAGACGGATTAGAGGATAGTGTAATAGTATTACAGTATTAGATGGATTAGAGGATAGTGTAATAGTATACAGTATTAGATGGATTATAGGATAGTGTAATAGTATACAGTATTAGATGGGTTAGAGGATAGTATAATAGTATACAGTATTAGATGGATTAGAGGATAGTGTAATAGTATACAGTATTAGATGGATTAGAGGATAGTGTAATAGTATTACAGTATTAGATGGATTAGAGGATAGTGTAATAGTATACAGTATTAGATGGATTAGAGGATAGTGTAATAGTATTACAGTATTAGATGGATTAGAGGATAGTGTAATAGTATACAGTATTAGATGGATTAGAGGATAGTGTAATAGTATTACAGTATTAGATGGATTAGAGGATAGTGTAATAGTATACAGTATTAGATGGATTATAGAATAGTGTAATAGTATACAGTATTAGATGGATTAGAGGATAGTGTAATAGTATACAGTATTAGATTGATTAGAGGATAGTGTAATAGTATACAGTATTAGATGGATTAGAGGATAGTGTAATAGTATACAGTATTAGATGGATTAGAGGATAGTGCAATAGTACACAGTATTAGATGGATTAGAGGATAGTGTAATAGTGTACAGTATTAAATACAAGGTTAGATGGATTAGAGGATAGTGTAATAGTATAATGAAGAGCCAATTTTGCTCATCTGAGATAAAGTGATGCTTCATTTGCCTAAACATTGAGGCTTTCTGAAAGTCAGAGTCCCTGATTCTGTATCAGATTGAGAATCTGATGGTACGATTTGGGTGCTGACCCATACACAATCAAGTCATATTCAAGTTTTGATCTTACTAAAGTCCTTATATAAACTAGAGTAAGCCCTTCCAGTCTGCTCCTGAATCTGTGTTTGCCACAACTCATATTAAATCCAGGGCTTTCTGACATTTGTCCCTGATGCATCTAATATGTGGACGGAACGTTTGTTTATGAAAAAAGAGTCCTAAAAATGTATTCTCCACACAAGGATAAGAAAACCATTAAGACAGAGTTCTGGGTCATCACATATATTACAGAACTGGCAGAGGTGCATACAGAGAGATTTTGATTTCGAAAATTTGAACCAGTTTTTTTGTTTTTTTTTACCATTTATGAATACTATGCAAGTATATCTGATTGAATATCAATAACCAGTCAGTTCCTGGATTTAGGCATTTGACTATGTTGTTACTTTTGATGCTGGAAAGGGTGACTGACATTTTGTCCTGAAGTAAACCATTATTCTGTGGATAGTTTTCAGAAAGGGTGGTAACTTCCATAACTCTAAAACTTATATCTTCAAAATAAATTGAATACATAGATAGGTAGGCAGCCCCTTAGACCTTGATTAAACAGGTCATTCATCATGCTGAACTTTCATGTGATTTTGTAAGCTTTCTTCAAGTCAAAGAAAATGGCCACTGTGTTCTTTCTTTATGAAATCTTCTTATAAATGTTTTAAGTCTGGATGGATGGTCAATTGTGTTTCTCTGGCATATGACTCCACACTGAGAGTCTGTTAATAATTTGTTCAAATCAAAATATCAAAGGAAACTGTTATTTATCATTCATTCAAGTAGCCTTTCATTTATCTTTTATACAATGGTTTTGCAAATATGGCTCATTAGTGCAATGGGATAATAGTTGTAAAGGAAATAATCACGTTTTGAATTTTATATATGGAGTAAAAATTCGACTTCAAAGAAATGTTGCAGCTGATCACAAACTTTAATAAAGATGGCTTAAACATTCTCATGCAATGCAGTCAGTGATGTGTGATAACATTTGTTTTTCAACACGCATCTGTTTGACGTACTTAACTTCAGACAAATTGGGTTGTTCCACTTAGTGTAGTTTACCTATGCAAATTAGCCTAATGGGCTCTCCCTCAGCAGCGATCAAAGGATTTAACATGACACTTCACCCTAGCTATTGTGAGCCAGTTCAGTAAATCTCTGAAAGGTGTCTGTTTATCTCTGACCGCCTTACCTTTTAATTGTCTCTAAAACAGCTGTATAAACTGCCCCAAGGATAGTTTTATATGAGCTCTGAGCAAGACTGTAATGCTGTTTACTGTTTATATGTACCACAGATTACGGGCATATATCACTGTGATCAAGAAATGTACATTTTTTGTTTATTTGGGTGGGAAATTTTTTTTGGCTAAGATTGCTGAAAATCATGTTTTTCAAAACATGACTGTGTCAGGGGGTTTGGGAGTCCAAAATCGTGTATTTCGCATGACACGTCATGTTATGGCTATGGGATAATAGTTGTAAAGGTTGGTATGGTGTCTGCTAGATTTGGGATAGTGGTATTGCTGTTGCTTCTAACTATATTTAATATATTAAAAATTACCAGCAAAAACATTAAATTATAAGCATTTAGATTTTGTAACTTTATTTTCTTGCAGAGCAAGCAGTATCTACTACAATATATATAGATATGCAACAAAGAATACAATAGAAATTCTTAAATGGACGGACATACAACGTAGTATATTAGAAACATCATTCTTTAATATCCACTTGTAGATTAATATAAAAAGATCATTGTAACTATATAAATATATTACGATAATATTTACCTTGGAATGTAATGTATATTAAAAATATATAATAAAATGTTAAGACATTAATTTTGTTCCCTTTAGACTTACCATATATACTCGCATATAATCCCATTCGCGTATAAACCGACCCCCCAAACTGAATAGGTAAAAACATTATAAAGTGCACGACCCACGCATAAGCCGACCCATGAAATATTACCGGAAAATAAATATTATCCTGTAAAGGCAGCACTGCCTGACTTTGTTTTCAAGATTACAATCCTTTTGATTGAGCCGCAAATTTGATACTTGTTCTGTGCCAAGTGGAGTCCTACACGCCTTACAAATTCATGTTTGACCCTAATCCCTTAGCACCCTATTTGTTTTACCACATTACAACCCTTTGATCGAACCATGTAGTTTATACTTATTCAGTGCCAAGTAACAGAGGGTGGTTATTTGAACTCCCTGTGATCTTGCCAAACAACTGACACCTGTTCAGTTGCATCCTTTAATAGATTTCACAGACTGTATGATCAAAGTGTCACTTACAGAGCCCAAGCTCAGTCTCCACATAAGCACCCGCATATGACAGTAAAGACGAGAAATCGGAGTTGGATGATATTTAAGATGACTAGACGATGATGGAGGATTTCAGCACTATAATTGGTCACTCCGACGATGTGGATGAATTCTTGGGCTTTGCACCAGATGACATCAGACAGTGACCTTTATAGGATACTGTGAATCACAAAAGTGTGGACTTGACCTTCATTATTTATTTGTGAGATGTGTGGAATTAACATATTATGTGATATTGTGAATCAGATCATTCTGGGCTACAATTTTTATGCTGGTATGTGACCTATGCTATGATTCATGGATTTATCGTATCAACGGATTTAAAATGTCAATCATTATAAATTTCTATGGATTTTTATGACACGAACGTGAACAAAATGTAAGTTGTCAATTTATTTGTGACATATTCCACTTGATAATATACCTAACTGTAGTTTACACTGGTTTTGACTTTATTATTCCTAACTATCTACCTATCTATCCATCCAGTCTCCTCCAATATATACCGGTAGGCAACAAGAAAACTTAAAATTTTTCAAGTTTAGACCTTGTCTTGAGGATAAGCTGACCCCCCCCCCCCCACACACACTTCTTCAAGGCTTTACTTTTTTCCTATATGAGTATATATGGCATTAATTATTAAGCACAGAAACATGAAGAATTCAAAATTTATTTTCAATCTCAACTGTAAGAAATCTTACCAGATCATGATGACTTTGACCCCATATTCCCACAACTTCACTAGCAACAATTCTCAAAGTGAAATATGTTATTAAATCAAAAGCCTGTTGACAATATTGTAATTCAAACTGAGGCTAAAAACATCTGACCAAACATTCAGACAGACAGACACTTTTTATTCTACTATAAGCCTATGTTTGATAATAAGACCATGTACAATTTCACAAATTTGCATTGAAGAAAGGCTTATTGCTGATAAAATATGCCCACTTAATTTTTTTTTTTTTTTACAATGATAGCCCTTTGGGCTTATTATTGGAGAAAAACTGTAATTTGTAATACATGTTGTGCCATTTTTTTTTTACAAATTAAGATAACATGAAATAAAGTAACTTTTCCTGTCATATTTGACTTTTTGCTTATATATTGGAAAATATTATTATCTGAACTGATCATGAACTTCAAAGTTTTAAATTAAATGCAATATGAGAATTATGTACAATTATTGAGAAAATAATGCTTCCAAATTGTGATGTCTCAAAAACCAGACATGTTGTCTTTCCAAAAGTAATTTAGCTGTATCAGAAATGACAGCAATAAAATTTTCGAACTTTCTGCAGTTTCAAATCAAATGAAATTAAATATCTGGATTTGTCCAAAATTATGAATTTGCCAAAGAAGTGGCAAAACTTAAATTTTCCCATTAACTGCATTTGTAATTAAAGTACATTTTTTTTCTGATAATCTGTAACTGTCATGCATGTTATTTGTAAGTAATTTCCTTAGGGCTGTTCCATTTAAACATACATGGTACCCAGGGCAGGCAGTTTTTTAATAAAATATATGCCATGGTACTAAAATGACAGAGTTCATATGAAAATGATACAGAATTGTGACATTTTGCTTCAAATTTCTATTAAACTCCTTTGCCAAGCTGTGTATCTTTGGGATCACTCTGCTCTTCTGTTTCCTCAGTATGCTGCAAGAAGAAGGGGGATAATCCAAAATTTGTTTCTGAACCAATTCATCTGTATTGATTGGGTAAAGTAACAATGGAAACACAAAAATAACCTGGACAGATGTTGTTGTCTTATTTCTTTTGCTTGCTGAGTCAAGTATATAGTTAGATACATACAGATATATTTGTATATGTGTATGTATGTACATCTGTATTGCTTTAGAAAGTTTGGTATCTTTCAGAAATTCCCTCTTTTTCAATTTCCTACATATTTGACAAGACAAAGGGAGATAATCCAAATTTTGTTTTGGAACTAGTTTATACTCATAAAGTAAGTTTAAGCAAGAAAATCAATGTCACATTTTGCTGTTTTTATATTGTTCTTATTTATTCTCCTTCTTCCCATTAATAGCAGTAAAAAATTTACTTAGACACAAGCATATCCATACCCATCTGTAGATCTGTCTGTCCATCTGTCAGTATGTAAACTACCAGTATTCATTTGCAAATATATTTTGTAAAATAAGCATAAAAATTAAGATTTAAAAATGATCAATGACCAAGAAGTTTAGTTACATCTGCTCTGATTCAGTTGACAATGAGATAATTGTTTAATCTGAAATGAAAACATTGTTTCTGTCTACATGATTTTACAGTTAACATAACTTTGACTATTTACTGTCCAAGGTTGCCAGTTAACTAGTAATCATGACCATTGAAAGTGCAGATAATTTTTAATTGTTAATTAAAATAAGAAAATCCAAAATGAAAATGTTTTGGATGGAAGGAATTTTGGATATATATCAAACTACATATAAAAGGTTTAAAAACAGACTTGTAACCGTATTATCTTTACTGGCTTGATATCAATTTCATTTAAAATATTTCACACGTGTGATTTTCGTGGATGGCATATCAAGGCATAATTTTATTTCCTTTTTTCTTCCTTTGAAGCCCAATAATATTTCACAATGGGGTAAAAAGAATATTGCAAAATATTTGTGTAATATTTTTAAATTTGCACAAACCGTAATTTATTAGATATACAAAAACAAGTGTTTGTAGAAGATGAATGCTCACCAGAATGCTTCAAAAATGGTGCCAAATGCAGAATTTAATCAAATGGGATGGGCATACAAATGAATGCATGGACAAGAGTAAATTCATGGTGGGACATAAAATATTCAGAGTGAACAAAGTGTGTCAATTACAGCATATGAGTAATAATGTTCATATCATAAATAAATCAAACATGTATTATGTTTTAACTTGTACAGCATGTGTCTGAACATATTTAATTATTTCTTGGTCTATCAGATCTAAGTGAATGTAACCTTCTGTACCTGAATGTAAAGTAACCATGATAGCGCTGAAGCAGATTAAGAAATAAATGTCTATTCATATAACGTACCTTTAGGGGATTTTCTCTTTACTTCTCTCTCTCTCTCTCTCTCATTACTTCCATCTCTCCTGGGGAATGAAGCAGAATACCTTTAGGGAGTCTTCTCTTTACTTTCATCTCTCTCTCTTAACTTCCATCTCTCTTGAGGAATGAAGTAGAATACATTGAATTTCAGTTCTGAAGTAGGTGTTAAATGAAGTTAAATTTTATACTGAATAATTCAACATCTTGAAGCTGCACAGATATGAAGCATCACAGTTCTAAGTGGAACATCTTGAGGCTTTTTAATGAACATCCACCCCAGAAATATATGAACAGAGTTACAGCATAAAGGGGGGGAAAGTACCAAAGAGAAAACAACAATGAACTCAATCACACCATGAAATATGTCAGCAAAAATAGTATCAGGATAAAGACATTATGGTGATTTTGTCAAATTATTTGCACATGATAGGTAAATGTAAATTAAAAAATATAATAAAAAATCTTTTGCCTTAATTCATCTCCATCCAATAATGGCATTGATGAAAGATTTTTTAGTGAGTGATGTCACATGAAATTATTTAGTAAACAAAGTACTTGCATAAATTATTAATATGCTATGGCAGCTTCTGTCATATTTCTGAGATGCTAGTTCATTAAGTAGCAGAAAAAGGTGTACAAACACAAACTACATACAAGTTTAGTTCCTAGTTGGCAGAAAGAACAAGTTTCATATGATGTTGGGACATGTCATGGCAATTAAGCCAAGACATATTTGTATGCAATATCAGACGGGTTCTTTCCCCCGACTCAGAACAAAACACTAATGTGGTATTGTATTTATCTGACATACTCTCTCTTTTATGCTCTCCAAATATTTTTCACTATTCAATTTGAAAGGAAATTAAAGAAAAACTGGAATTTATAAAAAAAAAAGCTAAATTCAGTGTCACTAAGAATATCAAAAGCCAGACATCAGTGAAAACACCAAAAATATTTCCAATATGGGTGTGCAATTCCAAAATATAGATTGAATATCTGTATCAAATACTAGATCAATCATGTAAGATTAAATGGGTATGTAATAACAGAGAAAATAGTATAGTAAGAAACCTTTGTGAATATATGTCAACTCTGAAGCACCATAATGTTTCATGCTTAAAAATAGCTAAAACAATTATTGTCTATAACATCATTTAAAACTTCATTTAGTATATCCATCTATCCTATATGAGAACATTTTTGCCTGACTTTACTTTCACAATGTTTGAAGTCCAGAGATGATTTGCAAAAACTCTTGTGGACATTTACAAAGTTACCCACTATCTTCTGCTACCAAAACTGAAAATATGCCAAAAATTAAACATGCACAATTTCTGAAAATCTTAAACATGCAATATTTAACATCACAGTAATGCCCCCATACCTATCTATGTTGCTAATACAATTCTACACTGCCAATATACCTAATTTTTGAATTAACAAAATCTAATAACACAAAACAATAAAGTTTCATAGCACTCCTACTGCATCTAAATAAAACAGAGGACTGCTCATACATACAATGTTTCTGTCCACTCTGTGACCATATTAGCATCTGTGTCATCTGGAAGCTTCCACCCTCCTACCTGGTACTTCGGAGACATATCCACAGGGGTGGCACAATCATCACCAGCCTGGATAAATCAGATCAATTTTAGGTGATCAATGGATAGGCACTGGTTAAGACTAGAAATCAACAGTAAAGCATTATGTCCACAGTCTTTTATTCAGTTACTTGTATTTGCAATAACCTTCAAAGATTCCCTACCTTTCTAGGCACATCTGTATGAAAATATCCTTCATGCATTTACCCCTCTACAATGTGTATCTTACTATAATCAGTGTAGACCCAGATGTACTGTCACACAAGTCATCAGCAGATCCGAGTCTACTCTGCATGCTTACAATCATATGTAAAATAAGCTGTGTATATCCTGATCTGTCAGTATACCATGTGACGGTACATCTGGTACAACACTGTTGGTAATCAGGTGTGTGTTACACATATTTACATGAGCAAACATTCTGGAAGGACAGTGGTCATGTAAGTATTGACTTGTTTTGTACTGTAAATATAATTTTATTCACATTTTATTATTTCACACAAGTTGCGACAGGAATTTATTAGCAATATCAAACAGCCACAAAACATGTATTGTTCATGTAAAATTTAAACACAAGAATTCCACTGAATGCAATGTCTTGTCTGCTATGCTGGTACATTATGTAAGATTTTCATAGATTCACTGAATGAGAGAAAATTAGCAAGAAATGCAAACATTTTACATATTCCCTAGAGTGTGAAAAGCAGGTTGCTATGACCTCTTTTCACTCAAATTTATACATTGTAAAAATATGTGATGAGAAGATTAGAAAATAAATTATATAAACACCAAACAGAGGGTTCCAAATGTAAACTACAGTATTTCAGCACCATTAAATCAGAGGGTCCAAATGCATGTAACCAGAGTTATATTTTCCAAGCCACATTTCATGAATGCCTTGTTACATTTATCACATCAAACCAATAAGATGGACTTCTGAGTGTTGTTTAAAATGAAATGCTGTCAAATTACATTCATATTTTGTTTATTCTTGTATTAGAACAGCCCTCATATTCAGCAGTGATTACTGTTCATATTTTGTTTACATGTGTATAATAACATTCCTCATAGTTGGCAGTGATTCCTATTATTTATATTTTGTTTATGCTTTTGTTATAACATTCCTCATGATAATCCTTTTGTGTTGCAATAAAATAATGCCATTTAACTGTATCTGTATTCACAAAACAGTTACCAGCAAAAACATTTATTTATGATTGTTTTGTAATTGAATGACAAGTTATGTCTTTAAAACTCTGGAATCTAAGATCCACTAAGATTTAATGGTGCTGAAATACTGTGGTTTACAGTATTTAAAAATTCCGAAGGAAGTAATTTTCTTGAAAAGGTCACTTTAATCATACATTAAAATGACAATATTGTACACCAGCAGGCATCATAAAATTAAATGCATTAAACTAGATGGAACTGGCCTGAAAATCAGCCTTTTTTCTAAATACATTTTTGGACATACAGACTGGCTACAGTTACATGAAGTGCAAGGAGTATTTGGTATATTTAAATACTGTTTAACATCAAGAGCAAGTAAAACACCACTTTTTGACGAACTTATTGTGCAACTACAAAATTTGGCCTCTAATTCACTTCTTTATATTTTCCCATCACTATGCCTTATCTAGGCAGCCTGGGGAAATCACTTAGTCCAAAAAGTTTGAGTCCAACATGATCACTGAAACAATGACTGCGTGTGTTTGAAGCCAAAAATAAAGTCATACTTCCTCCTCCTTTTTCCTCCTCCTGGTCAACTGTCCAAGTTTTGCCCCCTTTAAGAAAGGAATCTGCACTCTCCATTAATTTCCTAGGGTAAGGGTCCTCAAACCTGACTGGTACAGTACCAGCTAGGATTTTGTCACTTAAAATGTAAAAAAGAAGAAAATGTAAATTCTATCTCACCTTTGGAAGGAACTTGTGTCGGGAAACCAAAATTAAGAAAATGGTCAATCTGAGACATAACTCCTATAAATGGTGACATGAAATGCTGGAAATAATTCAAGATCTCTTCAATATAATGGTGCATGATATATAATGTAAAAATCCAACATTTCTTAGTAAAGTTATATGATGGTAGAGGTTGAGGTTACAAGGAGGTAGCCTAGGCGGGAGGGGGGAAGGAAATGCCCCTATTATGATTGGGTAACCATTACTGAAGAAACACATTTTACTCCTAAAAATATTTATTTTTCAAATACATTACCCAATCATAATACATAAGGATAATAGGTAAAAGGTGGAGGGAGATACATTTCCTTACCCCAGAGTTAACTCTGGCTCTGCTCTCTTAACATATGTACTGCAGCTTCGAGTCTCACGTGATATGGTCTAGGGTTAGTCCAGATATAAATTGTATTCCACAAATCTAACAGAAGTAGGTAGAATAACCTACATCTTTACTAGGCTGCTGTAGGACCTGGGAAGGAAGCCTGTTGTGCTGCTGACAGAAGTCCCACCAAATCAAACTGAGGTAGTGCTGAAAAGTTTAGTATGATTAGCCACGGGGTAAACTTTTATTGAAGCAACACCCTTAATTTATCTCAATTCATTTACAATTTATTGACATATTTACTGCAGTATCAAGAATGTATGATTTCATGTTTCATGCACAAGTGGATGACTCTGATGCAGAAACAAATTTCTGCCAATGGGTTTAATATTAAGCTTTGGTCTACAATGTGCATGAGTGTTCACTTTCTCATATCTCTGTTTTTATGTGTTTACCTAAATTTTCAAAGGGAGTGATTTGGTGGGAAATAGTTCATGGTCCACATTCTTCTTCATTACGGTAATATCTGGAACACAACTGTCAGCACCTTATATATGAAATATCTATGCTTTTGTTCAGTATAGTACTTTTAATAGGCTGTACATTTTTAGTTGTGCAGACTTTCATGCATTGCTTGGTGGAATGGACTTGTGTGACTCTAAGGAAAGAAGAATCATCTTTACCATGCCAATCATTTTACAGAATTCGACTTAGTTTCTCCATTCAATGACAAGTTTTGAAAATGTATACATATTGATGATTGAGGAGCCATATTTTGATAGTGGGTAGGTTCAAAGGTGAAAGGGTACATCCTTGACCATAGCAACAGCCAAAAATTGTTTAGTGTTACCTGAGCTCTTTGGGATGAAAGGATTCTCTGACAGAAGCATGAGAACTGAGAATGATGCATCAGACCTCCATCTCGGGACTATAATGATGTCAGTCATGGAACAGTTTCACCAAAATGCTATGCTAGTGACATCTGTTGTAATGCCACGAGCCATTATGTGTAAGAAATTCATGTGATCTTGTTTAAATTCCCTGACAGCTAAGTGGTTAACTCAACAGATCCAGGATGAAAAAGACTTAGCAGAGATATCACATTTGAACAGCAAGAACAAAAGTTACTCTCTGGGTTGAAACCAAAAGGTGTAGATTAAGCTGAGGTCTGGGACATGAATGGACCATTCTGTGTGCAATGCTTGATTCTGCCAGGACTGAGAGTTCACTGGGCTGTAAAGTCTGAATGAGGTTGGCAGACTCGAATGTGAAAATATCCAAGAAAATCCTCCTCAGACAGAACACAGAACTCTGAAGGCAAAAGCCAGAAGACTTCTTTAATAGATCCATGGAAGGCTGAGTCTTTCCTTGACATTGTCAGATTTCCTTCCAAGTCAGAGTTGTGGGGCAACAAGGAAGCATCCTGCAATGTTAGTAACAACTGGGCAGAGGAGTCAGGTAATTTTGGAAGATGAAAGACATAGGAATACATCTATGTTAGAAAATGGTATCTCCAGATGGCTTTCATCATTGTAAAAAGTCTAAGATGGGTACTGGATCACCAGGAAAGGGAAGTCACTGTAGCCAGTACTAAGTTATAACATAACTGGGACTGGTGATGGAACTATCTGGTGTTGGTATGCACTGCCTTCATAAGAGTGAGGGAGCTGTGGTGGATCAATTAGTAGAGCATAAGACTCATAATCCAAGGGCCAGCCTGGTTCTGCTGCCTCAAAGTGTCCTTGGCAAAAGCTGATATTTCCTTCGCATGCTATAGCCAATAATGTGCTAATAGTACCATTAACAACCATCACACCAAACTGATCATAGGTATGGTAACAGATATCATGGGAGACATGATCACCAAATCCAATGACAGTTGTGTTGTGTGTCCATGACAGGAAAAGGGCTGGAAGTGACTTGTCTGGTTGCCAGATGCTGTGTCTTGGGTTCGGGAACTCTGTATGCCTGGAAGACAGACTACTGTACCCAGTCCCGTTGATAATGGGCATAAGTTCAGATGGTGCTGTAGCTGGAGTGTACAAGGTATGAGGCAATTTGATGTCTGTTCCCAAGGTCTATTACTGGCTATCAAAGATAGATCACCATTGCCAGTACTGGGGTCTTAGTGTGGTGCTGGTTTGTCTAGGACTTGTCCAAGTGGGTGCCATCCAATGTCAGTACTGACCCAGCAGTCTGTTAAGTGGTGGAGAAACTGGGAAAGAATGGAGACAAACTGGCAACTTCCCTGCTGTGGTTGTGTGCCCCAAATGGTGGCAGAGAATGCTAGGCTATTCTCTTGATCAGCAACTTCTCAGCCTCAAGTTAATATAACAATAAAAAGTTCACACTATGGCAGATGCTACAAGGCTAACAGTGTCCACATCCCTGAAGACACTTCTCTGGCCCTCTCTATAAACCAATATAACTGTGTGGTGGAAACTCTCACCCATCTGTCCTCCATTCAATGAGTGCAGAGTTCATATGTATGGTCTGAACAGCATCCCATACAAGTCATGCAACTGGAGTACATAAAATAAGATGACACAGGGTAGCTCATTATATACAGAAAATGACAATTAAACTGCAAAATATTTGTCTAAAGTGCGGACAGAGCAAAATTCAGTAAGAAATTGATAGATTATACCTCCATGTGATGAGAAAACTCCTCAAGATTACTCATAACTTGTGAAAAGGCACAGAATAAAAGGTTATTGATGGCTGGTATATTGCATCCTTGCCTGTTTCAAATCATTATGATCTATAGCAAAACAGAAGTCTTGCAAAAGTATAAAAGAATGCTATGAACGTATTCAAAAATATACATTAAAATGGACTGAATTATTATGCATCATAAAAGTAAAAGTGTCTATGATTGGGACACAGAATGTCACATGTCAGGGAACAAAACATCATGTCTCCATCACACTATTGTGTTTTCCTGTATTGCTTGATGCGGTATAATAAACAATTTATTGCCCTTGTTTGGGGAAGATATGAAGATTTGTTAACCTGTGACAAGTCATCTTCCACTTGCCCTCGTGGAACATGACTTGCCTTGGGTGAATAAATCTTCATATTTCCCCCTAACAAGTGCAATAAATGTATAATGACATACCTAGTAACTCTATAGCTTCATCCTTCTCTTCAGCATTCAGGTCATCAATATATCCAGAGCCTGTTGATGCTTTGTCCAAGTCTTTCTTATGCAGTAGCTGTTCCAATTCTTCATAATGATGCTGGGCATCTAGCTTTGGTTTTCTGTGATGTCCCATGTTGAAACATAAAGTAAAGATTTAAATTGCTAAATTTATCACTGACCTCATACAAGAATGCTAATTGCATAAAGTATTAGAGGTTTTTTCATGTTGCTGATTTTTCAAAATTTTACATGTCAAATACTTCCATAAAGAATAAATTGATAAAGAATTAATGTCATTATTCATTATTCATTAATAACTAATCCGTAAACCTGCACAAAAATAACCACATCAAAACTTCCATCAATTAACCATTCTAAATGCTATTTTGTAAAACTCTAGAGCTATAAACTATAGTATACTAAACGATATTTTTTAAACCACTTTAACGATTTCTATGCTTCAAAAACATTTGGAAGCAAATACTGAAATTCCTCAGAGGTATTCAAGAAATAATAGTGTGAAGGAGGAAAAGTGAAAGGAACATTGATTAAATTTGTAAAGGTAGTTTTTCTTATTTATTAAATTGCATCATTATCTACACATATGCACAAATCTAACTGAAACTGTGTGTATGTGTGTGGGTGGGGAGGGGGTAGGCATTAAAGAAGTGTTTCCAACCACTCCCAATCCCCCATATCCCTTTAGGTTTACCATTTATGCAGATGACGTGTATAAATAAGCTCCTCCCACACTGCAAGCAGTTCTTGACAAAACACTACTAGCTATGACATCTGACATTTTACAAATAATTCTTTTGTGATTAATTTTCAGTAATTCACCAGGTGGAATAATAAAAAGTAATAGTGAAAAAATTGTCATTAAATTAACTCAAAGTTTAAAGAAATGAGGATAAATACAGTAGTAAAAATATACCTAAGTTGTGTTGACTCCTTTGATGCTTTGCTACTGTCTGTAACATGCTAATCTAATCTCCCCAGCTTGAGGGTCATCATCCAGATTACAGATACTTTTAGGGCCTGTGTATCCTCCATCTGCAAACTCTCTACCTGAAAGATGAGTGAAAAGTATAGTCATGTCCCAAACTGTATATGCTTGAAAACTGTACACATACTGTACTACTCTGGGAAGATAATAGCAAAAAGGAAACTGTTTGAAAACGTTTTTTCTGATACAAGAATTCTGTATTTATCAATACTCAAGTTGATCAATACTGGGTGATGATGAAGACAAACCAAGTGGTTGATGTAGGTCATATTTTCTTTTCATTATACCCCTGCTGGGGTGGGGTACAGAAAAATCTTCATGTCAGTCAGTACATCCATTAATTCTTCCATCCATCACCTATATTGTGAACACAACTAGTCCTGCAGTTTTTGATGGTTTGCCAAATCATTTTCCGCTCATAATTTTTATAAGAATAATTGCCCTTTCTGACTTGAAACTTAATGCAGTGTATGATAACATCTTGTGAATGCAATTAGTTTCAGTTTTCAATGGATTTCCATGAAACTTGGTAAATGATATGGTCATCAGCTGATGATGGGCAAACAGACAAATCACTTTGCTCCCACAATTTTTGATACAGTTATTGTCCATTTTGTCCTGCAGCTGATACGTAGTGTATGGAAGAACCATGCGAACACAATTTGTCTCAGGCAGTTCAGTGGATCACCATGCAATACCATAATGTAATGCTCATCATTTAGAGATGCACATATCAACAAATCCCTATGATATGTACGATAGAACCATATAAATGCAATCTCAATTTTCAATAGATTATCAAGAAACTCCGTGTATGCTGTTATGATCACCATTTGATGATGCACACATCAAACAAGAGTGCCTTAAAGGGACTGACTTTCTACTAGGCTAAAAGAATTTCCACGAATTTAAGACCATCTCTTCCTTTAAACTGCTGAGTGTTGAAACCACCTCTGATATTCTCAGCAATAACAAGATTTTCAAATTAGCTGCTGTGGTGGACATACTGGATGTCAGCTTGGCACCATGTTCATTGAAAACAAAGTAGACATCATTAGAAGTCTTTTTGTGAAAACCACATGTCATAATGATCATCCATTCAGGGGGAGTAGTGACAACAAGATTGTTAAGACAGTCATCGTGGCAGCCATATTGGATGCAAGAATGGCACCATTTTCATTTAGGACCAACTAGGTATCATAAGAAGTCTACTGGTGAAAACCCCATGCTGATATTGCCATCCATTTGGGAGGAGTAGAGATAACAATATTTTCAAGATAATCACCATGGTGGCCATATTGAGGTTTAGTCATTTTCATTAAGTCTAACTAGATACCATAAGAACTCTTTTGATGAAAACCTCATGTCAAAATGACTTTCCATTTAATAGTAGCAAAAACAAGATTTTCAGGATGGCCACATACTGGATGTCAGATGAATGCCATTTTTATTTAGGATCAACAAAACATTATACGATGTCTTTTAGTAAAAAAATCCATACTGATATGAGCATTCATTCAAGAGAAGTAGCGATAAGAAGATTTTCAAGCTAGCCACTGTGGCAGCCACATTAGACATCAGATTGGTACCAGTTTCATTTAGGACTAACTAGACATCATAAGAAGTCTTCTGGTGAAAACCCCATGTCATTATGACCATCCATTCAGAAATAGTAGTGATAACAAGATTTTCAAGATGGCTACTGTGGTGGCCATATTGGACCTCACATATGCACCATTTTCATTTAGGATCTACAAGACATCATAAGAAGTCTTTTGGTCAAAACCCCATGTCAATATGACTTTCTGTTTAGGAGGAGTAGCAATAACAAGATTTTGAAGATGGCTGCTGTGGTGGCCATATTCGACATCAGATCAGCACCATTGTTATTTTTGACCAACTAGACATCATACGCAGTCTTTAAGTGAAAACCACATAATGATGTGACCATCCACTCAGGAGGAGTAACGATAGTAAGACTTTCAAGATTGCCACTGAGTGGTTGCCACATTGGATGTCAGATCAGCACCATTTTCATTTAAGACCAACTGGACATTATAAGAAGTCTTTTGATGAAAACCCGATGCCAATATGACTTTCTGTTCAGGTAGACTTCTGATAACAAGATTTTCAAGATGGCTGACACAGTGGCCATATTGTCAGATTGGCACCATTTTCGTTTAGAACTAACTTGACATAATATGAAGTCTTTTAGTGAAAACCACATGCTGATAAAATCATCCATTCAGAAGAAGTAGCAATAACAAGATTTTCAAGATGCTCATAGTGATGGCGATAGTGGATGTCCAAGAAGCACCATTTTCATTTATGACAAACTAGACTATGGAATGAACGTGTGTGTGTAAAGTTTCATGGCAATCAACCAAGTAGTCCTGAAGGAGTAGCGATAACAAACTTGTGCTAATGGACAGACAGATGATGGATTAAAGACCATCCCATAAGCTCTTCTAGTCTATGACCAGAAGAGCTAAAAATTACTTTCCAACAACAATTTTTGTTAGAGTTATTCCCTTTTTTGTCTTGCAGCTGAATGCAGTATATGACATAATGTTGTGAATGCAACTTGTCCTGCATTTTTTGATGGCTTGCTAAGAAACTTGGTATAAATTATGGTCATCATCTGAAGCAGGGCTGAGCAATTTTTTTTTCCATCCACTTGTCCAGGACAAGTGGTTTCAGAAAATTCACTTGTCCCACCTTACTTTTACTTGTCCCACCTTACTCTTCACTTGTCCCACCTTACATATCACTTGTCCCAAAATGAAAATCACTTGCCGAGATTTGATGAGATGTATGTACTTAATCCATAGAATAAAACAAATAAAATAATATACAACATAATTTTTTCTTAAAAGAATTTAATTTTCAAAAACATTGGTTGATATATATTTGGCTTCTTCAGGTTCATGTATATATGTTTTAGCTGCTGGATTTGAAAAAATGTCCATGTACATGTCTGCCACCTGCACCAGCACTAAGCCAGCAGTTGATAGCTCTGACTGGGTTAAAGTCCTCAAGCTCTGGTCCATTTGGTGAAATGTTCATTAGAATTTTTAAACTCTCTTGGTTTAAGAAATTCTCACACTCAGTAGCAGTCTTACATTTTATCCCTCCACTTTCACAAGAATTTTCCTTCTTCGAATCGTCCTTATTACCTTCCTTCGAAAATAATTTAGCAAACTCATTTTAACCACATAGTAAATATCTGCTTGCTTGACAAGTGCTTCTAAAGTGATCATAACAACCATTTTCTCTTTTAAATATAAACAGAGACAGCTCATTAATTAACGTAATTGTTTCGCTTCAAACGCAATATCGCACGTAAAAGTTAGTCCTCTGTATAATCAATTAAAAATTAAAGAATCATTACTGTCATTTAATCAGTTCATAAGGAAACCAACACTGATGTCAGTAAAATACCTTTCATTAATTTAATTACACTGACTCGCTGGATTAAAATCAGAGTCAGCCGCTCATGAGGATCTGGTTTAAGTAAACACAGTGCAACAAAGCCGCTTGAAACACTGCTAATTAATCATATCAGCTTTGTTTTGTTTGACGTGTTTTGATTTGCCGATAATTTGGTCGCTTAGCCCAATATGCAGTCAAGCGGTAACAGAACGTGCACATATGCTATAGTTATCACTGACCACCTGTAGGTGTTATACAGGATGTAAATGTATACATGGAAAGGGGTAGAATCAAGTATTCAGTACACCCAGAGGGCATGAATGGCCAAATAAAGGTAGATATAGTGATTAAAGCACGAAAATAAGAACTTGCCCGACTTTTTAAAATAGGAAAAAAGCACTTGTCCCGGACGAGCGACTTGGAAAATTTAACTTGACCGACTTTGAAAATGAATAGTCCAGGACGTTGGGCTATGGGATTTGCTCAGCCCCAATCTGAAGTTGCACATATCAATAAAACACTGTGCTCCTGTGATCATTATTGCTAGAGTTATTGTTCTTTTTTGATTTAGAGCTGGATGTAGTGTATGACAGAAATATTGTCAATGCAAATAGTCTCATTCCATTTAAACATACATGCTACCCAGGGAAGGGACTTTTTTAAAACTCAATTCCAGGGTACTCTGATTACTCTTAGAGTTCATGTGAAAATGATACAAATTCTAAATTGCATCTATGGGTGACTACTCCACATAAAAACTGCTTTCCCTAGGTCCCAGGTATATTTTCCTGCAACAGCCCTAATGGATCAACATGAAACTTGGTACACATTATTGTCATCATCTTTAGATGTGCATATCAACAAATCACTGTGCTCTCACAATTTATGCGAGAGTTAGTGCCCTTTTTGTCCGACAGGTGAATGTAATGTATGACAGAATCTTGTGAATCATCTTGTCTTGCAGGTTTTTAAAACATCACTGTGCAAAGATCAGCATACTAAATCTTTATAGTCCTGTGATTTTTTGTAAGCATTATTGCTTTCTGACTTACAGCTTGATACAATATATTACAGAATTTTCTTGAGTACAACTACTCTCACAGTTTTCAGTCGATTGCTGTGAAACCTAGTACATATTATGTTCATCATCAGAAAATATGCATGCTGACCAATCACTGTATAAACTCCATTTTCAGAAGAGTTATGCACTTTATTTTACTACAGACTCATATCTATCATGGGGCTAGTGGTGGGTTGCAGGATAGGCAATGGTATATTTATGTGAGTAATTGTTCATCATTTCTCTTGTTTTCTTTGATATGGTAATGCTGTACATCATGGAGCTAGTGGTGATATGCAGGGTAGGCAGGGTATATTTATGTGAGTACTTGTTATCATTCCTCTTGTTTTCTTTGATATGGTAATGCTGTACATCATGGAGCTAGTGGTGATATGCAGGGTAGGCAGGGTATATTTATGTGAGTACTTGTTATCATTTCTCTTGTTTTCTTTGATATGGTAATGCAGTACATCATGGAGCTAGTGGTGATATGCAGGGTAGGCAGGGTATATTTATGTGAGTACTTGTTATCATTCCTCTTGTTTTCTTTGATATGGTAATGATGTACAACATGGAGCTAGTGATGTACAGGATAGGCAGTGGTATATTTATATGAGTAACTGTTCATCATTCCTCTTGTTTATGTTTTCTTTGATATGGTAATGCTGTACTTCATGGGGCTAGTGGTTGGATGCAGGATACATGTACTTCTTAAGATATGTGCTCTTATTCAGTTTGATGACTTCAAGCAAAAGGGTCATAGAAATTCAACTAAACATCAAAGGTATATATAGTCAAAGAACTAAAATGTAGGTCATGGTAACCCAGTTTTTATATCCTGGTGCATTCCTCATCAGGATGCATGCTCATCTCAGGTATCATGACTGTGCATATGTCCAAAAAACCTAAGCATGACAAGTGTACATGATCACTGGAGCATCAAAAGTATGTGACAGTGTCCTATTTTTGATATGGTGGACTAGTTCTTCTGCGAATCCATGCACAGATCTGTTTTCATGATGGACCATGCAACAGTGTTCAAGAAAGTGATCTAAACATAAGAAGTATACATGATGAATGGAATACAAATATGTACTATTCCTCAAGATAAATGCACAAATTAACTTTCATGACTACATATACAATAGTATTTGAGATAACAACTGAAATATAAACAGTGTTCATTTGTTAATGCCAACACCAACTCCAAGAATGGACAACTATGACACACTTGGGGTATAGCATATTAGCTCTCCTGCCCATAGTACTGGTGACCTAAAATCCTGCATTAATGCTCTACACTGGAAAACATGGTTCTACACAAAGGAGTATGCTAGAATAAATTGAACTGGCACAAGCAATACTAGTTCAGCTGTACTTGGCCAATAGACTGTAACAGACTGTCAATATTTCCATTTTATAAACAGAACACCTTAAAAAATCAATAACAAGATGCCAGTGTACCAGTGTACTGATTTGAATGCCTTACTGCTCTAGGCTGTCTCCTCGTTCTTAGAAAAGGTACTGCCAGATAGGATGTGGAGGCATTCCCTCCCATCTGCTGGGGTGGTCTAGACAGCGCCGGTCCCTGACTGGTTTCGTTATCTTTGTAACTCATCAGAGGGAATTGGTGGTGTTGATTCATTTTTTCAAATGATCACTGTACCTTGTTGGTGTGGAGTTTATATACCTTTTGCCGCTGGTACAGCCGCTTATTGGGTTATGGTACAATAGTTATCTCCCTTTTTAGGAGGAGGTATTGTCATACACTATTGTTGTAGCCGGTGTACTGTACCCCGGATTGCATTAATGTTTGCTGCAGCCGGGTTTTGAATGATATTTTTGTTTCGTGCAGCCGGGGTCAGCTTAAGTGGAGTTTAAACATAAATAAGTTTTTACGTAAAGATCAGGGTAAAAAATGAAGTGGCTAGAAATCTCTTTTGAAATATTTATTTTTTAATTACAGGGACTTTTTATCCTTTATACTGTGAATGAACACAGTTAATGTTTGGATTGCAAAACATAAAACCGCCATGGTATTATATAGGTTTGTGGTTCCCGAATCTTTTCCCAGGAGAAAACGGCCAGATTGGGTACAAATGTCTCGACTGGCAGAATGTTCCAATTTAATGTAGGACAAATTATGTCCTCAATAGAATTTCCTTCATTTGAGTTTATTTCCATGGCTTCTGAGACATCACCTAAAGTAGGATGTAAAAGGAGTGGATCACAGATTGTATCCGTAACCTTATCAATTTGATTTAGGGGTACAGTAGAAGAGACATCCATTGAACTGTGATGCTTCTTCTCGTGTTTTCTGAGATCTACTTACCTTTTGAAATTTTTATGACACTGGTATTAAGTATGTAATATTAACGTGTCGCTCTAAAGATTGGCGATGTTTATATGTCGTTTCACATATCACACATCATGTCTCCTCATTCTTAGCTTGGGCTGGCTTTACCACAGCACAGCTCTGCTCAAAAAGCTCATCAAAACCTGTTGCTGTGACCTTGGTGTCGGAATTCCAACCTTGGGCTTGTTTTCCCTGAAATTATAAATATAAAGATGTACTTATACCTTTACATGTACTGTTTAAAAATAGAATCATTGCAGTATTTTATGAGAAACTCACATTAAGTCAACACAGCCTGTGTAAGAAATTGACTGGCATAGATATGAGAAACTCACATTAAGTCAACACAGTCTATGTGAGACACTGAATGGTATAGATGCATTTATACTGCTCGCATATTATGATGTACACTGAAAAACCATTTGATCTGAGTAACCAACACCAGACACAATTATAATATCTCAACACTGGCAGATGACCAATAGTTGTTCCCATTGCCTGCAAATACTGCAGTCTGTTTGGAAATATACCAATACTGGACTCCCAATATTCCAGCAGATTGAGGATACTAGAAATTGTACTAAGAGAATTAAAAATCTTAATCCCTCTCAATGTAGTCATTAAATTAAAAGAGTGTGTACAGAGCAAGACTGGCATAAAGTGAATGGCATAATAAAGACAAGAAAGCAAGGGTCTGTATGACAAAAAGATTGCAGTAAAATGTGTAACTTTGATGCCAAGGTCAAAAGGTTGAGCTTTCATGTTGCAGAATGAACTGTATTAATTTCATAATGATTCACACATATTATGAAGAAAATGTATCAAGGGATTTAGCAAAATACATGCAAATGACAGTAAGCACTTTAATCAAAACCTTAATGCAAATTTTCAATAACAGTTATCAGTACTGTGACCTTGATTCCAACAGCAAAACGGCAACTGAATGTGTCGTAGAATGAACGGTTTTAGGTTCATAATGATTCATCACATGTAAGAAGACAATACATCCAGGACTATATGAAATAAAAGCAAATCAAAACTTTTTCAAGTGAAATATTAAAGTAAATTTTTCTGTGACCTTGACCATAACTCCAAAGTTATAGGGGTGATTAAGTGACCCCAAGGTACAAGAGGCATGTCGGAGTATGAATTCTCTTAGCTTCATAATGATTCATGCCAAGAATGATGCCAATTTAGCAAAGGTGTTTAGAAAATGTATGCAAATAAATATTTACATACACAATGTATGTTACTAAAAAGTATATAAATTATTGGCTTTTGACCTATTTATAGCACAATTCATGTAATGACATCACTCTTTCATACCCGATTTGACAGGTATGATAAATGGCGAATCGCAATACATACACAGAAAGAAAGTGAAAAGTATCAAAGTACCAAAAGTATTTGCTGACATAATATATTTACTTTAACTTTTAATAATATAGTTTTTACCAAATTAAAAAAAAATTCATAGCATTTAATTTAATTTGTATTTAAAAGCTTTCCAAATATTTTATATTAGTGTTTAATCAAGTACGACAGAGTAATGTCATTACATGAATTGTGTTATAAACAGGTAAAAAGTAAATAATTTGTATAAAAAAAATCACTTAAATCAAAGTTTATTTTGCTTTTTATTATTATCCAAGAAATACAAATCATAATACTCAATCATCTTCAAGAGTATTTTGGTAAAAATATGTGAATTTTGGTTTTCTAGTAACCCGTTAACTTATAGTATATTTTCTTTAACAAAATGAATATGTCTATGAACATTTTACCAAATATGATTAGCCATATTCATTTCATTAAAGAAAAGTAACCACCTGTTAACTGACTTCTGCATTCCTTGGCTACCACTGCTTTTCAACCAACTGAAATTGTACACAACAGAGTCTGAAAAACTCAACCACTTGATTGTGCTCGGATATACTTCAGTAAAAAAAAAGGCATTACACTAAGTATAGTACAACTAAAGCAATTAGACTTTGATCTATGCAACAGTGTAATTACGGGCAGTCAACTATGTGAGATATTCTTGAAAATCTTGCATCCAGTTCTGGGGTAGACTGACCGGAGGATACGCATCATGGTACCTCTTATTCAAGCAGTATCATACATTGTTGGACTAAGGTAGGATTCAACATGGTTGGAATACGACAGAGCAATTTTTACTTCTATATTTGTCAAATTTTTATTCAGCGCTATACTGCCAGTATTGTGCTGACGTGTACTTAAACCCTATACATATCTTCTTACCTCCATATTTCATGCCCTTAACGTGAATTTTAATGCTTGCATTTTAATATTGTGAGAAACTATTAAAATCACCATAGAATGTGTTCAACTATATCTACTTAATTTATTCATTGTTGGAAAATGTTTATAATACTCTGTAAATCCTTTGTGAGCTACAGTTTTTCTGAACGTGTCAAAATTTGTCTATTTCTGGAAGCTCGTCCATGTTCCCCTGAAATAAAGGCCATGTGATGTAAGATTGGAATGTAACAATTAGGTCAAAGTGTGGAAATATATTGTTTTTGATGTCTCTGTATTTTCATTAATTGCATTTGTAATATATTTAATTGCTTTTATATGCATAGTGACTGCAATAAAACACCTATCAAAAAATTATGCCAAAAGTTTTTAAAAAATAAAAAAATTGGATGCATTTTTTAATAATTTTTTTTCAAGATATTTAGATATAATTATCGTATTTAATAATTCGCTGAACTTTTAAAAGATTTTTCTCTTCAGGCTATGTCACAACAAAGATTTGTTTGCCCTACATTATATAACAATAATCAAATAAAGAATTTCATACCACATACTCTTCCAGGGTGGCACGATTTACCCAAATACACCCAAATATACCCAAATATACCCAAATACTGCCCAAATATACCCAAATACTGCCCAAATACTCCCAAACACTACCCAAATACTCCCAAATACTGTCCAGAGACAAGCACGTGATACATTTACTACTAAATCAATTTTTAAATTCATTGCCAAGTTAAGTTCTGGATAAAATGAAATACGTTAAATTAATAAAGCAACTAGAAATTCGTTGTACAAAACGTAACGAACATCTCCAATTACCATTTGCTCGGAAATTATCGACAGAGTCCGGGACGACATATATGTTCCTAATTTGAATACTTAATTGCAGATATCAATATTCTATAAGATTGTTAATTTTTATTTGTGGGCACATCTTCGACATTTAGATATAATTAGCCATTGGCCTCAAGTGTGTCCCCCTCCCCCTCCATGGCTCTTTGTCCAAAACATTCAAAGGTTTTTATGTGTTCGTGTTCCCACCCTCTGATGTTTATGTGTTGTTTTTTCCGTAAAGAATAAAAAAGAAGTTTGAAAAGTAAATGTATTTATAGTGTCGTTTTTGTTGCGGTGGTTTCTCTTAATTCACTACTTTCTTGGATGAATCGTTCTCTGAGGTTCCTGTATATACAGGCCCCTTATTTCCTCCTCTCCCAATACTTGATAGCTTTATTATATAAAATTAATAACTTGTTATATGTTTTGTACTATCACCCACTGACATATTTGTCTGTGGATAATTACATAAGATAATCCCTAGTTCCAGGGATCGTGGCCAACGATCTTCCTACTCTCCATGTTTGCTATGTATATGCTATAATGTTTTGTATGCTATATAGTTTCTGTGTCTGCACTGGCCTTTGTGTGGCCAAATTTATTCTTTTGGTAAATTGGTGTTTATTTCTCCTAGAAAAAATATATACTCTAATGATTAATATATATATATATATATATATATATATATATATATATACATGTGTGTGTGTGTGTGTGTGTGCATACATCGTTACCTTTGGCTTCAATCCTTGGATGCATGCATATGTATATAAAAATACTGCCAAATATACCCAAATACTTCCGACGACCTCCCAAAAAGTATATTTAAATGCTACTAAAACATGCCGATACTATCCAAATGCTCTAAAATATATTTAAATATACCCAAATATACTCGGATGTTTCTATCGTATCTTACAACTTCAGTCTTTATTTTCATAGGCCTGATAATTATTTCTTTATTTGCGTCAATTCAAGTTGTATTTTCCGCTGCTGAGTTTGTTCGGCAGTTTGTTTCGTTCCATTTTATGCAATCTCCGACAATTTAAATAACTTTAATTCATCCTAATTATTGCGTGTTACTTGTTAATGTTGGCCATTTCTAATACCTAAAATAAACTTGTTAACTTGATTGCTCAAGGGTGGAATTATCAAATCTTTCCGTTATTCAAATCGTCATGTGAAGTCATTATCTGATAATTGACAGTCATGGGCTGAATTAATGACATCATCCTTGGTTCTTTCGAGTTCTCTGTCACAACGGATAAGCAATTGTATTGTGAAAGGCACAATACTGCGCCTTTTTGGTAACTTTTGATGCTGTAAAGGTGATTACATTCATATACAGGTGTAAATGCAAAGTCAAATTAGAATTAAAATATTGTTATGTTTTATCTTTTATCAAAGTGGCGAAATACATTAAAATAGCAATTATTTCCCAAATACAGATGTATCTGTCATACAACTAGTAATAAAAGCAGTTACAACCTTATATAATTTATTTCACAGTGCATTAATTAATTAGGTACATGTACATGTTAGAAAATGTTTATTAACTATCGGTGCTTTATATCTGTTGTCCGTTCAGTTCTTGGTCTTTTCCGTTGGCCCGGTTTTCGTCCGGCAGTTTGTTTCGGTCGCTTGCACTTGTATGTTCCATCTGATGAATGGACATAGCTGGACTCCGCTACTGTGGCGATCAGAGCAGCAAGAAATTTCTTGTAAATTTTTTCCTTCTCCGTTACACTCTTTGAGTGCCAGGCTTGTTTGTCCAAAAGAAAAGAAAGAGACTGACCAAAAAGCCTGTAGTTGCCAGCACAATACAAAGCTCGACGTAGGTCTATGATCTGCGTTTTTGTACCAGAAGACAATCTGTCTACAAGTTCTGGGAGCTTTAGCTGTTTCCACTCAGTGGCTTGTTTTAAGCGATTGTTCAGGGACTCTGCATTGTTATTGGTCCATAACTTAGAAATGATATTTGCTTTTAATGGTTGGTAAACACGTTTTAAATTTTACCTTTGAAATGTGTTTCATAATAAGTTTTAAATCTCGGATATTTATCGAAATAGACAGAGAGGTTGTCTTCTCGCTTTGAAAACTCGAGGTTGTCTTTACTAAAAACTAATCCGTATTTGTCTTCGCTGAAGATTTTATTTATAAACTTCTCCCTCTCTTTATCATCAGAACCAGTTTTTTGAAGAAAATGCCTAATGTTATCTTTCAGATGTTTTGTACACAGCAGATAATTTGCTTTGGGGAAATTGTTTGTTAAAGAATTTCTTATTGTTTTCTCATCATCGGTTCCAAATGTCAAATTTTGTGAGTCTAGTTTTTCTCTAACATGGGAAAAGAAATGGTGATAAGTACGCTGCTCACCATCCCAGTGAAGACAAAGAGGTCCTAGAAAAATTGGATATTGGTTAGATTTTCTTCTAACCATGCTTCTGTTCTTATAACACATTGTTGTTACAAACACTTTACCAAGATTAAACGTTCTGTCGATGCCGATCACACTTCCTTCCTCCCCTAAACAGTTTTTTTTAAGTTTAATATTTGATCGTCAGTGCACAAAATTATAATTGGTTGTTTGCCTTTCGTCATTGTAACACCCTAGACGAAAGGGTTGTCATGTAGCTCTCCGATTATTGTCAATATCTTGTCCGCAATATTGTTTCCAGGCACCCTCTGAGGTATTTTCTTTTTGTTTTCTCTGTGGATTTTATCCTGGAGTTGGCGACCTGATTTAGGGGCCATGAAACTGTCATCATCAGCCATCTTGCTTACCACTTCCGTCGCCTTCTTCCTCCCTACATTTTCGTATGCCATTTGGAGGATACGTGGATCCGTTCTTGTGTATGATTCACCACTTTTTAAGTTTCCATGCGGATGATTTGAATTTGATTTCTTTACACCTAAATACTCAATCACTGCGAGGGTTTTTAAATGGCTAAGCCATTCTGGTGCTTCAGTTACAGTAGTAACTCTCTTCCTGTAGCTCTCGTCATTTTCCAAGAACCTGTTTCCTGGATTTTCCTAAACTTGTTGGCGCTCGATACTCAGGGATACAATGGCAAGGGACTGGTCTTTTTCTTTGGTAAAAGAGATATCTGCTTCATTATCACTGTCCGCATCAGTTAAATCTTGAAGATTATCGAAGTTGTTCGATGACGACAAGTCACTTTCCAGTGATATTAATGATACATTAGAGCAACACCTTTTGGGGGGTAAACTCCCTGTAGATGCCACTGAAGTGGAAGATGAAAGTCTGCGTTTGTGGCTAACACCATATTCAACAGTATTGTCATCCGTTGATGGATACGCTGACATATGTACCACATGAATAACAGCTGCAAAGTGGTTGACGGCGTACCACTTTCCCGGTCCTGGTGTTGGTACGTCTCCACTCTTGTACCAAAGGATTGCTAGCTGCTGTCTGTTCTCAAAATCTCCAGATGGTTGGAATTCAGTGTTCAAAGTTTTGTAGGCGATATCGTTTGTCCCATTTGCGTATGGGTATATCACTCTTATTTTCATGTTAACCGCATCTGCCAAAGCTATAATTGTCCACGCATTGGAGAATTTTCCGATGACGACAGAGTCCAGACAAGACTGTGCGTAACTGCTAGAAAGCAGTTGTATTTGAGATCTCTGTGGATGCATCATGTATTGTTCCCAGCTTGTAACAAGTTTTATACACGTGTGGTACCTTAGTTTCACTGACATGGTTTCGTTACCACAAAGCAAGATAGAGACGGCATTAAAGAGGCAGTCTCCATCACCGCTTGTCGTCAGGGGGATTCCATTTATGTGGTCGATGTAATTGTCCATCACCTCAGCAGCGACTGGATCAACGTCTGGCAAATAAGACGTTGGCTCTTCTGGAATTTGTAATTTCCGTTTGAACATTAGCTATCGCTGAACAGCCTCTTTTAGTTTCTCTATGTTCTTTGATGCAGCCGCCTAGAGAGAAAAGAAAACCGCATTAAAATAGTCTATTAATACTGGAATTAATGCAGATTTTGAGTTTGTTAAGGCATTGGTAATATGCAAATAACGCGCATAGACAGGTAAAGCCGGCACAGACAATTTAAAATGACAACAGTGTCTTCGTTGTTTGCTGTAAATACCTATTTGCACCGAACATTGTAATGAATTATGTTAAATATTCAGTAAAGCAGTTTGTCAAAACAATTGAATATCATCATTTGTAAAGTTTTTTATGTCATTTAAAACATCAGCAGAAAGTTTCTTGTGAGTATATATTTTATATGTACATATGGTAAGTACTAGAAAAACTAAATGAGCAAAGGCGGCGCAGAGACGTTATATACTTACAATACTGGAAAATATTTACAGTTGATACAAAATTAAGACTTAGAAATGTTTGATTTGTCTATATGTTGATCGTTATAGTTCTTTTCTTTACTTATTTAAATATTTGCAAATGGGGAAATGACTTTTCTCTCCTTGTTTCGTATTGACCATGAAATGTCCTCGTGTAACATTCTAAACATATCTAATTAAATGTTGAGATAATGAATATAACACGCATTGATATCGAATTATATAAATAAACACTGTGTACTTTGATACAACATTTAAGGTATAGGGTAGTGAAGTGCTGCTGTAATCAGATTGACACGTGTTATCGCGTGTTACAACCACAAGTAGCCGAGTATATACGCGCTACATCAGTTAGCATTGCGGCGCTACAAAGACAGTTCAAATGATTTACAACAACAAATATGTAAAATTTACGTTGTCCCATGCTGTTTGTTGGCAAAATCGTCTTGCGAGAAAGCCTAACCAATATACTCGTTGAAAAGCCACGATGTTGACTCTAAAACTCTTGGGACGGGCAGCGCACATTTGTGGACTGATTTGTATATAAATTGTATATGTATCGTATGTAGATGCAAAGAATAGAAAATTAAACTAAATCTATTATATCTTTTTATCTCTTTATCTTTTTTCATGTTAGTTCTATGTATAAATGTTAAAAGAAAAAAATTAAAGCGATTTTAATCTATTTTTTTTCCTTCATTTTGTTTATATGTAAATATTAAAAGAGTTTTGATATTCTGTATCAATTTATTCATTTATCATCTCTTTATACTTGCACATCTTAAAATGTGGATTCATGTATTAATAGCTCAATAATATGTATTGGGAAATCTAAAGTACTTTCCTGCATGTAAAACCGATAGGTATTAAATTAAAAATTGTGGGACTTAAAAAGCATGGTCCACGTACCTAGTCACGGGTAGACAAATGTGTAGCAAATTCTTAACAAGCTTTACTAAGGAAAATAATCCAGTACAATACTTTCAAATATCCTTTTTGAATTTTCTTTGCATGTGTATGTGTTTACTTTTATGACTGATATTGCTCTAATTGATCATATCTTTCTTTCAGATTTAGAATCGATTATCTCCATTATTATTAAATGAGATAAAATATGTAACAAATAATGATAAGAAGATTCAAATTTTTGTTTGACAAAAGACACTTTTTAAATATTAACACTAATTTAATACAACGGTGAGTGGAAATAGACGTTGAAAAAAATGGGCAATATAACAGTATGGTAATACAATAATTTTAAAACAGTATTCTCACAGAAAGTGCTATACGATATACACATGTGAATGAATTTATGCCCCATCAGATGTGAAGACTGTAAATTACATCATGTTATAAACTTCAACTGGTGCGATTAATTTGCAATGTCGTGTGACCAGGTTGTATCATAATTATATCACATTTATGTTGTTTTAAAGAAATCTAAATATTAGACAAATTAAATTATTAAAATTCGTGCATAGGTTGCATTTGTTCTAAGATAAAATGGTCATTTAATCGGTTCGAAATCCATGATGCTGCATGATACACACATAATTAGGGGTCTATAACAAAAATGCTTTGAGAAAAGAAAGTAGTCTTTGCGTGTGCTAACCTAAGTAATTTAATTATTACAAATTTTAAAGTAAATGCTGATACTTACATTCTGCAGATGATGCATGACCATCAGGTAGTCAAACTCATTACCATCCAATGTACGACACGAAACGCACACGTATTCCAGATCAATGTTTCCCCACATTTTCAATTCATCGTCCGAGATTTCTTACCAGTTCTTACACAATGAACATTTAACACAGTCATTTGAACAATTTGATTTGCATGCACCGCATGGAAACCTGGCTCCGCGTTTTTTACTGAAATTAGCCATTATTCACTTAAAAATCAACAATACAGAATAAAGAAAACAAGAAATGTGCAGTATTTAAGCTTTGTTTCAAAATGAGAGACGAGGTGATGAAGCTTTAAGATTATATACCTTGCATTTGATTGCTTGTAATTAACAGTAATGTTTTTTTCAGACTGTCTAGCAGTTTATTAATGATAAATAATACAAAACTTGAAACTCGTCCTATTTCCAAAGAAAACATGCTGGCAATTGTCAGTACTCAATATGAAGTCAAACACAATTCGAGGCTGATTTTAGCATGTTGGTGGTGAACAAATATTAATTGAGTAAATGAGAGCTTTCCGCTTGATCACCTTTATTGGCATTTTCTTTCTTTGGTTTCTTTTTTGTAATCGTCGACAAGAAGCACTTGCGTTTGCTGATCCTGTTCGGCAATTCCTTTCATTTCATTTTATGCGATTGCCGACAATTTACCTGTTATTGTTCACATTTTCTAATATTTATAATTAATTCCTGCCCAAGGGCCGAGTTATCTTTCTGCTATTGAACTCGTACCAAGAGGTCATTATTCAATAATTGCAGGTAAAAGAAAACATTAAGAATGTTCTAATGTGTTCTAAATTGCACGTATGTAACAATGCAGTTTTTTATTTTTCCATTTGTTCATTAGATCACATAATTATTTTATTCGTTTTTTATCAGTAAACAGTCGGAACGGATCCTCATAACGTGAAATTTATTTTGGCTGAATAGAAATTTTGTTGAACATGTGGCTCTGATTTGGTATATAAATATAACAGGGAAAAGAGACAGTAATAAGAGGGTAAATTCTAAGAATCAGTTGGAAAAGATCAGACACCAAGTTATAAATAGATTCATTAGCAATATCAACATTGGTGCTGAATTGGATTTCTCCTTAGCATTTTTCTATATACATTTGCATGCATCCAAAGATTAAAGCCAAAGGTAACGATTTTTGCATATGTATCATATATATATATATATATATATATATATATATATATATATATATATATATATATATATATATATATATATATATATCACATTTTATGTGTTTGGGTTTTTTTTATTTTATCATTTAACATTATATATCTCTGTGTGTGTGTGTGTGGATCGTCTGATTCTATATTTTTTTAGCAGAAATAAACATCAAGTAACTACAAGAAAAAATTTAACCACACAAAGGCCAGTCCAGACACAGAAACTATATAGCAGACAAAACATTATAGCATATACATAGCGAAAATTGTTGGCCTCGATCACTGGAAATAAGGATTATCTTATGTAATTATTCACAGACAAATATGTCAATGGGTGAGTGTACAAAACATATAACAAGTTATTAATATTAAAGAATAAAACTATCAAGTATTGGGAGAGGGGGAAATAAGGGGCCTGTATATACAGGAACCTCAGAGAACGATTCATCCAAGAAAGTAGCAAATTAAGAGAAACCACCGCAACAAAAACGATAATATAAATACATTTTCTTTTCAAAATTCTTTTTGATTTTTTACGGAAAAAACAACACATAAATATCAGAGGGTGGGAACATGAACACATAAAAGTCTTTGAATGTTTCGAACAAAGAGCCATGGGGGGGGGGGGGACACACTCGAGGCCAATAGCTAATTATATCTAAATGTCGAAGGTGTGTCCACAAATAAAAATTAACATTATTTAAGAATATAGATATCTGCAATTAAGTATGCAAATTAGGGACATATATATGTCGTCCCGGACTCTGTAGATACTTTCCGAGCAAATGGTAATTGGAGATGTTCGTTACGTTTCGTACAACGAATTTCTAGTTGCTTTAGTAATTTAACGTATTTCATTTTGACCCAGAACTTAACTTGGCAATGAATTTAAAAATTGATTTAGTAGTAAATGTATCACGTGCTTGTCTCTGGACAGTATTTGGGAGTATTTGGGTAGTGTTTGGGAGTATTTGGGTATATCTGGGCAGTATTTGGGTGTATTTGGGTATATTTGGGTGTATTTGGGTAAATCGTGCCGCCGTACTCTTCCATTTGATTTATTTAAAGAACATGATATAAGAAGTGCATTGTTATAGAAACGAAGTTTTTATATTGTCTTTGTCATCTGATAAATCTCCGTTGTGGATTTCCTACTAATAAAAATGGAAAGAAAACCAATATGTGAACAGTGTCCCTGGCTTGAACAGCTAACATTAACGCCAGGGCAACAAACTAGAGGCAAATATGGCATTAGTAAAATTGGCCATTTTTATTGTGTTTTTTCAATTTGAATTGTAGGACGTATTTAAAAATTAATTTCATCAAATATTTCTTAAACAGCACTTACTGTCATTGTCAACGAACGTTAATGACCCAATTGATGATGTCAAGATCTCAAAACAAACATGTGAAGTCGCGAGAAACATGGCGCACGATTCTAGGATAATACCGAATTAAGGTGAATCGACGATCGTACATACGTACCCGGCAATACTGAATCCACGTTGTGAAAAAGACAAAAAACAATACCATCAACGCATACCTCAAATAAAGGCGTGATTCTGTGTTTATCCAGGTAAAGTTGCATTCTATTTTGAGCCGACATTCTTTTCACGTTAAGCATATCAGGACAAGATGTTCTGAAACTGAAAGGTTATTTTGAAGTTTGTACAGTCGGCCCGAACTCAGTGCCTTTCGGTGTTTCCCTCCGGAATTCAATGTAAAAACCTCACACAGAACACAATTTCCTTGTGGTGAAATATTAAAAAAAGTCTTCTGCAAAAACTTCAGGAACTCTCTAGCCGGAATCAAATCTAGCGATGACCCGGAAGTGAACCCTACAGTAGCGAGGTTACAGGAATGAGATCCCGCATTGCATTACGTGGAACAGTCAGAGGGAGAAAAACAATCACCGATTACAGGCTCAAAACAAGATACAATATGAAAATTACGTAACATATGCAGGTATTTATAACATTAGATTTAGTAGCATTCACTGTCAACGAATATCATTGCTGATTATTCATAAAAACATGCTCAGTACACATCGATGCTCCTCTATGCAACACTGCTGTAAACCTGCTAAATCCTCACGATTACCCTCTGCTTAATGTGAAGAGTCCTCACAAACATTATTTAAAAAAAAAAAAAAAAAAAAAAAAAAAAGATATGTACCCTGGTTTAAAAAATCTAAACACAAATATAATTGATTCCTGCCCTATACAATAAAAATAACACAAATATAATTGATTCTTGACCCATACAATAAAAAAACACAAATATAATTGATTCTTGACCTATACAATAAAAATAACACAAATATAATTGATTCTTGACCCATACAATAAAAAAACACAAATATAATTGATTCTTGACCCATACAATAAAAATAACACAAATATAATTGATTCCTGTCCTATACAAAAAAAATAACACAAATATAATTGATTCTTGACCCATACAATAAAAATAACACAAATATAATTGATTCTTGACCCATACAATAAAAATAACACAAATATAATTGATTCTTGACCCATACAATAAAAATAACGCAAATATAATTGATTTAGGCCCTATTCAATAAAAATAACACAAATATAATTGATTTAGGCCCTATTAAAAAAAAATAACACAAATATAATGGATTCCTGCCCTATTCAATAAAAATAACACAAATATAATTGATTTAGGCCCTATTCAATAAAAATAACACAAATATAATTGATTTAGGCCCGATTCAATAAAAATAACACAAATATAATTGATTTAGGCCCTATGCAATAAAAATAACACAAATATAATTGATTCTTGACCCATACAATAAAAATAACACAAATATAATTGATTCCTGCCCTTTACAATAAAAATAACACAAATATAATTGATTCATGCCCTATACAATAAAAAAACACAAATATAATTGATTCCTGCCCTATACAATAAAAATAACACAAATATAATTGATTCCTGTCCTATACAAAAAAAATAACACAAATATAATTGATTCCTGCCGTATACAATAAAAATAACACAAATATAATTGATTCCTGCCCTTTACAATAAAAATAACACAAATATAATTGATTCCTGCCCTATACAATAAAAATAACACAAATATAATTGATTCCTGCCCTATACAATAAAAATAACACAAATATAATTGATTCCTGCCCTTTACAATAAAAATAACACAAATATAATTGATTCCTGCCCTATACAATAAAAATAACACAAATATAATTGATTCCTGCCCTATACAATAAAAATAACACAAATATAATTGATTCTTGACCCATACAATAAAAATAACACAAATATAATTGATTCTTGACCCATACAATAAAAATAACACAAATATAATTGATTCTTGACCCATACAATAAAAATAACACAAATATAATTGATTTAGGCCCTATTCAATAAAAATAACACAAATATAATAGATTTAGGCCCTATTAAAAAAAAATAACACAAATATAATGGATTCCTGCCCTATTCAATAAAAATAACACAAATATAATTGATTTAGGCCCTATTCAATAAAAATAACACAAATATAATTGATTTAGGCCCGATTCAATAAAAATAACACAAATATAATTGATCTAGGCCCTATGCAATAAAAATAACACAAATATAATTGATTCTTGACCCATACAATAAAAATAACACAAATATAATTGATTCCTGTCCTATACAAAAAAAATAACACAAATATAATTGATTCTTGACCCATACAATAAAAATAACACAAATATAATTGATTCTTGACCCATACAATAAAAATAACACAAATATAATTGATTCTTGACCCATACAATAAAAATAACGCAAATATAATTGATTTAGGCCCTATTCAATAAAAATAACACAAATATAATTGATTTAGGCCCTATTAAAAAAAAATAACACAAATATAATGGATTCCTGCCCTATTCAATAAAAATAACACAAATATAATTGATTCCTGCCCTATACAATAAAAATAACACAAATATAATTGATTCTTGACCCATACAATAAAAAAACACAAATATAATTGATTCTTGACCTATACAATAAAAATAACACAAATATAATTGATTCTTGACCCATACAATAAAAAAACACAAATATAATTGATTCTTGACCCATACAATAAAAATAACACAAATATAATTGATTCCTGTCCTATACAAAAAAAATAACACAAATATAATTGATTCTTGACCCATACAATAAAAATAACACAAATATAATTGATTCTTGACCCATACAATAAAAATAACACAAATATAATTGATTCTTGACCCATACAATAAAAATAACGCAAATATAATTGATTTAGGCCCTATTCAATAAAATAACACAAATATAATTGATTTAGGCCCTATTAAAAAAAAATAACACAAATATAATGGATTCCTGCCCTATTCAATAAAAATAACACAAATATAATTGATTTAGGCCCTATTCAATAAAAATAACACAAATATAATTGATTTAGGCCCGATTCAATAAAAATAACACAAATATAATTGATTTAGGCCCTATGCAATAAAAATAACACAAATATAATTGATTCTTGACCCATACAATAAAAATAACACAAATATAATTGATTCCTGCCCTTTACAATAAAAATAACACAAATATAATTGATTCATGCCCTATACAATAAAAATAACACAAATATAATTGATTCCTGCCCTATACAATAAAAATAACACAAATATAATTGATTCCTGCCGTATACAATAAAAATAACACAAATATAATTGATTCATGCCCTATACAATAAAAAAACACAAATATAATTGATTCCTGCCCTATACAATAAAAATAACACAAATATAATTGATTCCTGTCCTATACAAAAAAAATAACACAAATATAATTGATTCCTGCCGTATACAATAAAAATAACACAAATATAATTGATTCCTGCCCTTTACAATAAAAATAACACAAATATAATTGATTCCTGCCCTATACAATAAAAATAACACAAATATAATTGATTCCTGCCCTATACAATAAAAATAACACAAATATAATTGATTCCTGCCCTTTACAATAAAAATAACACAAATATAATTGATTCCTGCCCTATACAATAAAAATAACACAAATATAATTGATTCCTGCCCTATACAATAAAAATAACACAAATATAATTGATTCTTGACCCATACAATAAAAATAACACAAATATAATTGATTCTTGACCCATACAATAAAAATAACACAAATATAATTGATTCTTGACCCATACAATAAAAATAACACAAATATAATTGATTTAGGCCCTATTCAATAAAAATAACACAAATATAATAGATTTAGGCCCTATTAAAAAAAAATAACACAAATATAATGGATTCCCTGCCCTATTCAATAAAAATAACACAAATATAATTGATTTAGGCCCTATTCAATAAAAATAACACAAATATAATTGATTTAGGCCCGATTCAATAAAAATAACACAAATATAATTGATCTAGGCCCTATGCAATAAAAATAACACAAATATAATTGATTCTTGACCCATACAATAAAAATAACACAAATATAATTGATTCCTGTCCTATACAAAAAAAAATAACTAAAATATAATTGATTCTTGACCCATACAATAAAAATAACACAAATATAATTGATTCTTGACCCATACAATAAAAATAACACAAATATAATTGATTCTTGACCCATACAATAAAAATAACGCAAATATAATTGATTTAGGCCCTATTCAATAAAAATAACACAAATATAATTGATTTAGGCCCTATTAAAAAAAAATAACACAAATATAATGGATTCCTGCCCTATTCAATAAAAATAACACAAATATAATTGATTCCTGCCCTATACAATAAAAATAACACAAATATAATTGATTCTTGACCCATACAATAAAAAAACACAAATATAATTGATTCTTGACCTATACAATAAAAATAACACAAATATAATTGATTCTTGACCCATACAATAAAAAAACACAAATATAATTGATTCTTGACCCATACAATAAAAATAACACAAATATAATTGATTCCTGTCCTATACAAAAAAAATAACACAAATATAATTGATTCTTGACCCATACAATAAAATAAACACAAATATAATTGATTCTTGACCCATACAATAAAAATAACACAAATATAATTGATTCTTGACCCATACAATAAAAATAACGCAAATATAATTGATTTAGGCCCTATTCAATAAAATAACACAAATATAATTGATTTAGGCCCTATTAAAAAAAAATAACACAAATATAATGGATTCCTGCCCTATTCAATAAAAATAACACAAATATAATTGATTTAGGCCCTATTCAATAAAAATAACACAAATATAATTGATTTAGGCCCGATTCAATAAAAATAACACAAATATAATTGATTTAGGCCCTATGCAATAAAAATAACACAAATATAATTGATTCTTGACCCATACAATAAAAATAACACAAATATAATTGATTCCTGCCCTTTACAATAAAAATAACACAAATATAATTGATTCATGCCCTATACAATAAAAATAACACAAATATAATTGATTCCTGCCCTATACAATAAAAATAACACAAATATAATTGATTCCTGCCGTATACAATAAAAATAACACAAATATAATTGATTCCTGCCCTATACAATAAAAATAACACAAATATAATTGATTCTTGACCCATACAATAAAAATAACACAAATATAATTGATTCTTGACCCATACAATAAAAATAACACAAATATAATTGATTCTTGACCCATACAATAAAAATAACACAAATATAATTGATTCCTGCCCTATACAATAAAAATAACACAAATATAATTGATTCTTGACCCATACAATAAAAATAACACAAATATAATTGATTCTTGACCCATACAATAAAAATAACACAAATATAATTGATTCTTGACCCATACAATAAAAATAACACAAATATAATTGATTCTTGACCCATACAATAAAAATAACACAAATATAATTGATTCCTGCCCTTTACAATAAAAATAACACAAATATAATTGATTCCTGCCCTATACAATAAAAATAACACAAATATAATTGATTCCTGCCCTATACAATAAAAATAACACAAATATAATTGATTCCTGCCCTATACAATAAAAATAACACAAATATAATTGATTCCTGCCCTATACAATAAAAATAACACAAATATAATTGATTCATGCCCTATACAATAAAAATAGCACAAATATAATTGATTCTTGACCCATACAATAAAAATAACACAAATATAATTTATTCCTGTCCTATACAAAAAAAATAACACAAATATAATTGATTCTTGACCCATACAATAAAAATAACACAAATATAATTGATTCTTGACCCATACAATAAAAATAACACAAATATAATTGATTCTTGATCCATACAATAAAAATAACACAAATATAATTGATTCCTGCCCTATACAATAAAAATACCACAAATATAATTGAGTCCTGCCCTCTACAATAAAAATAACACAAATGTAATTGATTCCTGTCCTTTACAATAAAAATAACACAAATATAATTGATTCCTGCCCTTTACAATAAAAATAACACAAATATAATTGATTCCTGCCCTTTACAATAAAAATAACACAAATATAATTGATTCCTGCCCTATACAATAAAAGTAACACAAATATAATTGATTCCTGCCCTATACAATAAAAATAACACAAATATAATTGATTCCTGCCCTATACAATAAAAATAACACAAATATAATTGATTCCTGCCCTATACAATAAAAATAACACAAATATAATTGATTCCTGCCGTATACAATAAAAATAACACAAATATAATTGATTCCTGCCCTATACAATAAAAATAACACAAATATAATTGATTCCTCCCCTTTACAATAAAAATAACACAAATATAATTGATTCCTGCCCTATACAATAAAAATAACACAAATATAATTGATTCCTGCCCTATACAATAAAAATAACACAAATATAATTGATTCCTGCCGTATACAATAAAAATAACACAAATATAATTGATTCCTGCCCTATACAATAAAAATAACACAAATATAATTGATTCCTGCCCTATACAATAAAAATAACACAAATATAATTTATTCCTGCCCTTTACAATAAAAATAACACAAATATAATTGATTCCTGCCCTATACAATAAAAATAACACAAATATAATTGATTCCTGCCCTATACAATAAAAATAACACAAATATAATTGATTCTTGACCCATACAATAAAAATAACACAAATATAATTGATTCTTGACCCATACAATAAAAATAACACAAATATAATTGATTTAGGCCCTATTCAAAAAAAATAACACAAATATAATAGATTTAGGCCCTATTAAACAAAAATAACACAAATATAATGGATTCCTGCCCTATTCAATAAAAATAACACAAATATAATTGATTTAGGCCCTATTCAATAAAAATAACACAAATATAATTGATTTAGGCCCAATTCAATAAAAATAACACAAATATAATTGATTTAGTCCCTATGCAATAAAAATAACACAAATATAATTGATTCTTGACCCATACAATAAAAATAACACAAATATAATTGATTCCTGCCCTTTACAATAAAAATAACACAAATATAATTGATTCATGCCCTATACAATAAAAAAAACACAAATATAATTGATTCCTGCCATATACAATAAAAATAGCACAAATATAATTGATTCTTGACCCATACAATAAAAATAACACAAATATAATTTATTCCTGTCCTATACAAAAAAAATAACACAAATATAATTGATTCTTGACCCATACAATAAAAATAACACAAATATAATTGATTCTTGACCCATACAATAAAAATAACACAAATATAATTGATTCTTTATCCATACAATAAAAATAACACAAACATAATTGATTCCTGCCCTATACAATAAAAATACCACAAATATAATTGAGTCCTGCCCTCTACAATAAAAATAACACAAATGTAATTGATTCCTGTCCTTTACAATAAAAATAACACAAATATAATTGATTCCTGCCCTTTACAATAAAAATAACACAAATATAATTGATTCCTGCCCTTTACAATAAAAATAACACAAATATAATTGATTCCTGCCCTATACAATAAAAATAACACAAATATAATTGATTCCTGCCCTATACAATAAAAATAACACAAATATAATTGATTCCTGGCCTTTACAATAAAAATAACACAAATATAATTGATTCCTGCCCTATACAATAAAAATAACACAAATATAATTGATTCCTGCCCTATACAATAAAAATAACACAAATATAATTGATTCCTGCCCTATACAATAAAAATAACACAAATATAATTGATTCCTGCCCTATACAATAAAAATAACACAAATATAATTGATTCCTGCCCCATACAATAAAAATAACACAAATATAATTGATTCTTGACCCATACAATAAAAATAACACAAATATAATTGATTCTTGACCCATACAATAAAAATAACACAAATATAATTGATTCTTGACCCATACAATAAAAATAACACAAATATAATTGATTCCTGCCCTATACAATAAAAATAACACAAATATAATTGATTCTTGACCCATACAATAAAAATAACACAAATATAATTGATTCTTGACCCATACAATAAAAATAACACAAATATAATTGATTCTTGACCCATACAATAAAAATAACACAAATATAATTGATTCCTGCCCTTTACAATAAAAATAACACAAATATAATTGATTCCTGCCCTATACAATAAAAATAACACAAATATAATTGATTCCTGCCCTATACAATAAAAATAACACAAATATAATTGATTCCTGCCCTATACAATAAAAATAACACAAATATAATTGATTCATGCCCTATACAATAAAAATAACACAAATATAATTGATTCCTGCCCCATACAATAAAAATAACACAAATATAATTGATTCTTGACCCATACAATAAAAATAACACAAATATAATTGATTCTTGACCCATACAATAAAAATAACACAAATATAATTGATTTAGGCCCTATTCAATAAAAATAACACAAATATAATTGATTCCTGCCCTATACAATAAAAATAACACAAATATAATTGATTCCTCCCCTATACAATAAAAATAACACAAATATAATTGATTCATGCCCTATACAATAAAAATAACACAAATATAATTGATTCCTGCCCCATACAATAAAAATAACACAAATATAATTGATTCTTGACCCATACAATAAAAATAACACAAATATAATTGATTCTTGACCCATACAATAAAAATAACACAAATATAATTGATTTAGGCCCTATTCAATAAAAATAACACAAATATAATTGATTTAGGCCCTATTCAAAAAAAAATAACACAAATATAATGGATTCCTGCCCTATTCAATAAAAATAACACAAATATAATTGATTTAGGCCCTATTCAATAAAAATAACACAAATATAATTGATTTAGGCCCGATTCAAGAAAAATAACACAAATATAATTGATTTAGGCCCTATGCAATAAAAATAACACAAATATAATTGATTCCTGCCCCATACAATAAAAATAACACAAATATAATTGATTCCTGCCCTTTACAATAAAAATAACACAAATATAATTGATTCCTGCCCTATACAATAAAAATACCACAAATATAATTGAGTCCTGCCCTCTACAATAAAAATAACACAAATATAATTGATTCCTGCCCTATACAATAAAAATAACACAAATATAATTGATTCCTGCCGTATACAATAAAAATAACACAAATATAATTGATTCCTGCCCTATACAATAAAAATAACACAAATATAATTGATTCCTCCCCTTTACAATAAAAATAACACAAATATAATTGATTCCTGCCCTATACAATAAAAATAACACAAATATAATTGATTCCTGCCCTATTCAATAAAAATAACACAAATATAATTGATTCCTGCCGTATACAATAAAAATAACACAAATATAATTGATTCCTGCCCTATACAATAAAAATAACACAAATATAATTGATTTAGGCCCTATACAATAAAAATAACACAAATATAATTGATTCCTGCCCTTTACAATAAAAATAACACAAATATAATTGATTCCTGCCGTATACAATAAAAATAACACAAATATAATTGATTCCTGCCCTATACAATAAAAATAACACAAATATAATTGATTCTTGACCCATACAATAAAAATAACACAAATATAATTGATTCTTGACCCATACAATAAAAATAACACAAATATAATTGATTTAGGCCCTATTCAAAAAAAATAACACAAATATAATAGATTTAGGCCCTATTAAACAAAAATAACACAAATATAATGGATTCCTGCCCTATTCAATAAAAATAACACAAATATAATTGATTTAGGCCCTATTCAATAAAAATAACACAAATATAATTGATTTAGGCCCAATTCAATAAAAATAACACAAATATAATTGATTTAGGCCCTATGCAATAAAAATAACACAAATATAATTGATTCTTGACCCATACAATAAAAATAACACAAATATAATTGATTCCTGCCCTTTACAATAAAAATAACACAAATATAATTGATTCATGCCCTATACAATAAAAAAAACACAAATATAATTGATTCCTGCCATATACAATAAAAATAGCACAAATATAATTGATTCTTGACCCATACAATAAAAATAACACAAATATAATTTATTCCTGTCCTATACAAAAAAAATAACACAAATATAATTGATTCTTGACCCATACAATAAAAATAACACAAATATAATTGATTCTTGACCCATACAATAAAAATAACACAAATATAATTGATTCTTGATCCATACAATAAAAATAACACAAATATAATTGATTCCTGCCCTATACAATAAAAATACCACAAATATAATTGAGTCCTGCCCTCTACAATAAAAATAACACAAATGTAATTGATTCCTGTCCTTTACAATAAAAATAACACAAATATAATTGATTCCTGCCCTTTACAATAAAAATAACACAAATATAATTGATTCCTGCCCTTTACAATAAAAATAACACAAATATAATTGATTCCTGCCCTATACAATAAAAATAACACAAATATAATTGATTCCTGCCCTATACAATAAAAATAACACAAATATAATTGATTCCTGCCCTTTACAATAAAAATAACACAAATATAATTGATTCCTGCCGTATACAATAAAAATAACACAAATATAATTGATTCCTGCCCTATACAATAAAAATAACACAAATATAATTGATTCCTGCCCTATACAATAAAAATAACACAAATATAATTGATTCCTGCCCTATACAATAAAAATAACACAAATATAATTGATTCCTGCCCCATACAATAAAAATAACACAAATATAATTGATTCTTGACCCATACAATAAAAATAACACAAATATAATTGATTCCTGCCCTATACAATAAAAATAACACAAATATAATTGATTCTTGACCAATACAATAAAAATAACACAAATATAATTGATTCTTGACCCATACAATAAAAATAACACAAATATAATTGATTCTTGACCCATACAATAAAAATAACACAAATATAATTGATTCCTGCCCTTTACAATAAAAATAACACAAATATAATTGATTCCTGCCCTATACAATAAAAATAACACAAATATAATTGATTCCTGCCCTATACAATAAAAATAACACAAATATAATTGATTCCTGCCCTATACAATAAAAATAACACAAATATAATTGATTCATGCCCTATACAATAAAAATAACACAAATATAATTGATTCCTGCCCCATACAATAAAAATAACACAAATATAATTGATTCTTGACCCATACAATAAAAATAACACAAATATAATTGATTCTTGACCCATACAATAAAAATAACACAAATATAATTGATTTAGGCCCTATTCAATAAAAATAACACAAATATAATTGATTCCTGCCCTATACAATAAAAATAACACAAATATAATTGATTCCTGCCCTATACAATAAAAATAACACAAATATAATTGATTCATGCCCTATACAATAAAAATAACACAAATATAATTGATTCCTGCCCCATACAATAAAAATAACACAAATATAATTGATTCTTGACCCATACAATAAAAATAACACAAATATAATTGATTCTTGACCCATACAATAAAAATAACACAAATATAATTGATTTAGGCCCTATTCAATAAAAATAACACAAATATAATTGATTTAGGCCCTATTCAAAAAAAAATAACACAAATATAATGGATTCCTGCCCTATTCAATAAAAATAACACAAATATAATTGATTTAGGCCCTATTCAATAAAAATAACACAAATATAATTGATTTAGGCCCAATTCAATAAAAATAACACAAATATAATTGATTTAGGCCCTATGCAATAAAAATAACACAAATATAATTGATTCCTGCCCCATACAATAAAAATAACACAAATATAATTGATTCCTGCCCTTTACAATAAAAATAACACAAATATAATTGATTCCTGCCCTATACAATAAAAAAAACACAAATATAATTGATTCCTGCCCTATACAATAAAAATAACACAAATATAATTGATTCTTGACCCATACAATAAAAATAACACAAATATAATTGATTCCTGTCCTATACAAAAAAAATAACACAAATATAATTGATTCTTGACCCATACAATAAAAATAACACAAATATAATTGATTCTTGACCCATACAATAAAAATAACACAAATATAATTGATTCTTGATCCATACAATAAAAATAACACAAATATAATTGATTCCTGCCCTATACAATAAAAATACCACAAATATAATTGAGTCCTGCCCTCTACAATAAAAATAACACAAATATAATTGATTCCTGTCCTTTACAATAAAACTAACACAAATATAATTGATTCCTGCCGTATACAATAAAAATAACACAAATATAATTGATTCCTGCCCTTTACAATAAAAATAACACAAATATAATTGATTCCTGCCCTATACAATAAAAATAACACAAATATAATTGATTCCTGCCCTATACAATAAAAATAACACAAATATAATTGATTCCTGCCGTATACAATAAAAATAACACAAATATAATTGATTCCTGCCCTATACAATAAAAATAACACAAATATAATTGATTCTTGACCCATACAATAAAAATAACACAAATATAATTGATTTTGGCCCTATACAATAAAAATAACACAAATATAATTGATTCCTGACCCATACAATAAAAAAAACACAAATATAATTGATTCCTGCCCTATACAATAAAAATAACACAAATATAATTGATTCTTGACCCATACAATAAAAATAACACAAATATAATTGATTCTTGACCCATACAATAAAAATAACACAAATATAATTGATTCTTGACCCATACAATAAAAATAACACAAATATAATTGATTCTTGACCCATACAATAAAAATAACACAAATATAATTGATTCCTGCCCTTTACAATAAAAATAACACAAATATAATTGATTCCTGCCCTATACAATAAAAATAACACAAATATAATTGATTCCTGCCCTATACAATAAAAATAACACAAATATAATTGATTCCTGCCCTATACAATAAAAATAACACAAATATAATTGATTCCTGCCCTATACAATAAAAATAACACAAATATAATTGATTCATGCCCTATACAATAAAAATAACACAAATATAATTGATTCCTGCCCCATACAATAAAAATAACACAAATATAATTGATTCTTGACCCATACAATAAAAATAACACAAATATAATTGATTCTTGACCCATACAATAAAAATAACACAAATATAATTGATTCCTGCCCTATACAATAAAAATAACACAAATATAATTGATTCTTGACCCATACAATAAAAATAACACAAATATAATTGATTCTTGACCCATACAATAAAAATAACACAAATATAATTGATTCTTGACCCATACAATAAAAATAACACAAATATAATTGATTCTTGACCCATACAATAAAAATAACACAAATATAATTGATTCCTGCCCTTTACAATAAAAATAACACAAATATAATTGATTCCTGCCCTATACAATAAAAATAACACAAATATAATTGATTCCTGCCCTATACAATAAAAATAACACAAATATAATTGATTCCTGCCCTATACAATAAAAATAACACAAATATAATTGATTCCTGCCCTATACAATAAAAATAACACAAATATAATTGATTCATGCCCTATACAATAAAAATAACACAAATATAATTGATTCCTGCCCCATACAATAAAAATAACACAAATATAATTGATTCTTGACCCATACAATAAAAATAACACAAATATAATTGATTCTTGACCCATACAATAAAAATAACACAAATATAATTGATTTAGGCCCTATTCAATAAAAATAACACAAATATAATTGATTTAGGCCCTATTCAAAAAAAATAACACAAATATAATGGATTCCTGCCCTATTCAATAAAAACACAAATATAATTGATTTAGGCCCTATTCAATAAAAAGAACACAAATATAATTGATTTAGGCCCGATTCAATAAAAATAACACAAATATAATTGATTTAGGCCCTATGCAATAAAAATAACACAAATATAATTGATTCTTGACCCATACAATAAAAAAAAACACAAATATAATTGATTCCTGCCCTTTACAATAAAAATAACACAAATATAATTGATTCATGCCCTATACAATAAAAATACCACAAATATAATTGAGTCCTGCCCTATACAATAAAAATAACACAAATATAATTGATTCCGGCCCTTTACAAATTATAAACATAACAAAACAACAAAAAAAAAACAAACCAAAAAACAGAAAATACTGTCAACCTGCAAATAAATAAAACAATGCAGTACAACCTGTCATGAAAGACCATTGCCAAAAATTAATGATCTCTCAAGACGGATGGTCTTTCAGTACACTATATAATCAATAAATCTGTGCATGGAGAACCCGGTCACTCAAGACAGATAGTGTCTCAAAGCAGTGGTCTCTCAAGACAGGTTTTACTATATCTGTAAAATATCAACAGTAAGTGAAGATAATTATACATGATATTAAGCATGACTTGAGAACTCAGATCATACATAAATATAACTGTAAAAATATGCTAAACACAATACAACATGGGATATATTAATATATTACTTGGGATAAATATTTATTTAGTTACATTGCAAAGGTAAAGAAAATGCTTTAAATTTTATTTGTATTTAAATTTCAATATCACTTTAAATCAGAAATGTTAGTGCTGTGATTTTCAACATGGGCCAAATGAATAATGCATTTTAGCATAAAATCCAATCTGATATTTTGATATAACAATATGTATATATATATATATATATGTATATATACACACACACACAACAATATTGTGATGTTTAATTTAATGTTTACGATATTGTCTTTCATCTCTCCTCTTCTTTGCTCTTTGAGCGATCTCATATACTCTTTCTCCTCTCCTCCTATCTTCATTGCTCCTAAATATCTTTTCCACCACTTTCTTCCTATCTTCCAACCTCTAATTCTCTGATGCTTTCTCCTTGATTCATTGAAATACCTCTTCAAATATTGGTTGCCTTCATTTCCCTAAACATTTTTGTCTGCTCTTAAGGGTCACTGCGACTTGCAGTCCATCTCTTAATGCATCTACTGCCATACCCATCATCTTGTTCAGAACAATGCCCAGCTTATCAATAATTTTTGTTACAACATGATGTTACTGTTGTCCCCTAGCTAGAACTAAAACTTGACTCACTCTTCGTAGTATCCCATTTGGTGGATGTCACTGCATTTAGCTTGTTGACATTTTCTGTGTGTGGGGGTGGGGTGGGGCGCAATAATAAAAAAACTGCTTGTGTAGGGGTTAGGGCAACTGCATATGGAGCATGAGTTGCTGCTAATGGATTACATCTAGATTTAGTAATAGATCTGTCAGAAAATGGTGTGTATCACAGTCCTTCCACGTGTAAGAGTCATGGGAGGATGTCTTCATTATGATGCTTGTCCTATAGTCTGGTTACAACCATGGCTTCTTACAGTACAACATCCGGCAACTTAATTCTAATGGGTGTTGCCTTTGAGTGTTCACTTATTCTCATCCATGAATGAAACAAACTCTGGCTCTCTGAGGTTTTCATCTTTTTCATAAGCATATCTAATATCACATATGGGTGTGGGTTTTGAAGTAGGCTGGCCATTTCATTGACGATCTTGCCCTGGTTTCGTAGCTCCTGCACCATTGCTTGATACTTTGGATATCGCTCATTTTGAGCAAGTGAACTTGCAAATTGAAGAGTAGAAGAGTACTGAGTCCAGGGCAATTTATTTGCTATAAAATTGCTCAATAACTTGGATGCATTCTCCAGTGTAGTTATGGTAACTAAGGCACTGGTAGGCCCTTCCCCTTGTATTGATAAAGTTCGACATTTCAATCTGTTTGGCAGTCATGCTAGAAACTGGATTAAAAAAGAAACAAAAACAAAAGTGTTAGGATGCATTGTGTAATAACGGATAGTTTCCATGAATACTCTTACACCACTGGACCAGTCAGTCAGACCGTAACATCAACAAGTGGAGAGAGATAGGAGAGAACTGTTTATTTCAAATTAGCACAGTTTTGATCAATTCAGAATGGTAGTTTCTCTCCAGCACACAAAAAATTTGGATCTGCCCTTAAATCAGGTGGCCCACCATCATGGCAGTCCTCCACTTATATTACCTAAAAATCCACAGTCCATCTGCCCTCTGGCAGATTGCCAGATGGGCCAGTCCACCTGTGTATGTGATTACATATTACCCCCCTTATGTAATGAAACCCCACTTCAAAAATGAGCACATGAAAACCATGCACAGTCGATTTGCCATGAGCAAAACCTGTAACATTTATTATTACATGTATAATCAAAGCTCAATCTGGTGATGTAAGTGCTTTACTTCTAGATCATCCATGACTGTCAAGCTCTTACTGACTTGTTGCAGTTGAGCATTGAGCCACTTTTATTGATTACCTGGTTATTAAAAGCATTTTATGAACTGCGCATAGGTTGTTTAAAGGCAAACATGCAGTTTTTAGTGTGCTGATAATGAAAGTAAACAACTTTAAGCTTTATCTTTATTCATTAAGTTATTTATCACACACACATTGTTGAAACATACTAGAAGGGGTCTATTGATACATTTGTTTTTTAAAAAAAATTCCCCTGCCCTTAAAATATTGAAAATTTGAAGTTCCTTCCTTGTGAAAGTACTGGAAGGGGAAATCGTGTGTAGAAATCCTGGAGAAAGTCACTGAGTGCTTTGTTTGAGATATATAACTGATAACTGATACCTCAAGCAATTGTATATCAAGCCTTAATAGTCAAAGGATAAAAGTTTGATCATGTCATAAAATATTTAAAAATAACTTGTTAAAATCAGCAAAAGAGAAAAAATCTTTTTTTTTCCATCCACACAAAAACAATAAACTATTAGCTTTCCTCTTACCTGTATCTTACCTACAAGTATTTTGTAATGGATATCTCTCTTTGCTTAGTTTGTAATGGATATCTATCTTTGCTTAGTTTGTAATGAATATCCATCTTTACTTAGTTTGTAATGGATATCTATCTTTGCTTAGTTTGTAATGGATATCTATCTCTGCTTAGTTTGTAATGGATATCTATCTTTGCATAGTAATTGTAATGGATATCTCTCTTTGCTTAGTTTGTAATGAATATCCATCTTTACTTAGTTTGTAATGGATATCTATCTTTGCTTAGTTTGTAATGGATATCTATCTTTGCTTAGTTTGTAATGGATATCTCTTTTTGCATAGTTTCTAATGGATATCCATCTTTACTTAGTTTGTAATGGATATCCATCTTTACTTAGTTTCTAATGGATATCTCTCTTTGCATAGTTTGTAATGGATATCCATCTTTACTTAGTTTGTAATGGATATCTATCTTTGCTTAGTTTGTAATGGATATTTATCTTTGCTTAGTTTGTAATGGATATCTCTCTTTGCTTAGTTTTTAAACAATTGTTAATTCATATTTGGTATTTGGTAAAAAAAACCCAGAAAATAATATTCTTTACAGGTGTGGTCATTGTCAGAGTTTAGCCCCAGAATGTAAGACAGCTGCCACTGCCTTGGAAGTAAAATACATTTATTATGCATACTTTCTCAAACCTCGTTATAGAAATAGGTTTAGCACATCTTTAGACTGGAATGGAATTTTACTAATTTGCTAAGGTTGGTACTGTTGCTGAGGGATTTGTAAAATTCAATACACATGGTCTTTAGAAATACACAGTAGAATGATAATTCTAATTATGCAAATGTTAATGTAACGAGATACATGTATCTAACTAGTCAGACATCAGAATTTTAAAGTCCATGACAAAATGTGACTAAAAATACATTCTTATTGCATACAGAACTCTCTCATTATAACACTGTCTATGGGAGTCACACTGTATACCACCTGAAAGCTCTCATTATAACACTGTCCATGGGAGCCACACAGTATAACACCTGAAAGCTCTCATTATAATACTGTCTGTGGGAGCCACACAGTATACCACCTTAAAGCTCTAATTATAACACTGTCCGTGGGAGCCACACTATACCACCTTAAAGCTCTCATTATAACACAGTCCATGGGAGCCACACAGTATACCACCTTAAAGCTCTCATTATAACACAGTCCATGGGAGCCACACAGTATACCACCTTAAAGCTCTCATTATAACACAGTCCATGGGAGCCACACAGTATACCACCTTAAAGCTCTAATTATAACACAGTCCGTGGGAGTCACACTATACCACCTTAAAGCTCTCATTATAACACAGTCCATGGGAGCCACACAGTATAACACCTTAATTTTAAAGTGAGACTGCCTTATAATAAAGTACTTGATAAATATAATTTACTGCTTCATAATAAAATAGATATGTGTTTATTTAATCAGAATCAAGAATTGTATTTTAAGAATATTTTATATAATAGTTTATTCTGTTTTTTTATGTACAGGGTGTGTTGAAAGTTGTAGCTGTAGAAACCACTGTACATCAGAGTTTGGCCTTTCAGTATAGTGTAAAAGGATATCCTACCATCAAGATTTTTGGTGGAAATAAAAACAGCAGATGTTGTTCTTTTTTGTCGTCCATGCTTTTTAAAACAGAATGAATGACTGTTTGATACTGCCCATCTACACTTTGCCAGTAAACATGTTTGTATAGGTAAACACAGAGCTGATGGGACATATGGATTCTGCACAGAAGTAAATATTTTTGTCAACAAGACATGGACTGGCCCAGAGAAAAAGGGTAGTCAGCTTGATCAATATCCTAATACTGTACAAGATACAAAGTTGCATGTGCATCATATCTGTGTAGATCTATACTGTTGTATGATTTCTTCCACAACATTTTGATATATTCTTAAACCTCACACCCATGGACATAATTGGAGATAGCAGTGTTTTAAAATCGTATCCACTCTACAATCTCAGTGTTTTCTCCAAGATGTTCAGACAGAGTGGTAGTTTTCCACTCAGACATTATTGACAGATGTGATTTGCAATTTTTTTAGGGGTGGGGGTAGGGGGTGGAGGCAGTTTTAATAGGAGTGGAATCTGCTGCTTATATTGCTCATAATATGATAAATAACTGATTTAGCCCTGAATGCTAAAACTGAAGGAATGTGGAGGTGTTCCCTCTCATCTTCCTGGGGTAGTGTAGTCATACCCCGGTCCCTATCTAATAGATCCCAAATATACAGAGAGCATACTGATTCTCTATGGGAGTGTATCAGCACTTCTATCTTGAGTCTCTATAGGAGTGCATCAGCACTTTTATCTATAGGAGTGCATCAGCACTTTTATCTAGCTCCTCTACTAAAAGCAGTCATTAGAAGAGATGTTACTAACTGGATGACCTGGTTTGTGAACCCCAAAGCTAAGAGCATCCACTACTACCTAACCACTGACTCCCCTGGTTACAAAAACACTTGGAAAATCCTATCCAAGTTTGTCAAGTTACAAAAGATAACTGACTACCTCCAACAGGGCAGCCTTAAAGGCAAAATTAAAGAGATGTCTTGAGATTAATTTTGCACCCAAGGTTTACAAATTGCGCAGATTTTGAGCCCTCAGGGAACAATATCTTATGTGAAACCTCAAAATAACTAACCAGCCTGACCTTTACCCACACACTCAACAGAGTTTATGAGTTTATGAGTATGAAACAGCCTTTGAAATGGCCAGAAAAATTCATGGGTAAATCATTCGCAAATAAAGTACTGAATTGCAATATAAGTTGTACTATTTGCATTAAAGTGGAGAAACCCAAAATCTTTAAAAGCACCTTAAAAGCTCTTATTCAAACCTCAGATATATTTCAAATCAAGAGGTCATTGTACCAAATGTAACGTTGTTTATTTACTCACCTGCTACACATATATTGCAGAAAACAATAATTAGGTGAGACCAAAAGGGAATATCTAGTGAAAATAAAGGAACACCTCAAGGACATCTGCAAAATAAGAAGGATACCCCATTTTCAAAACAAACTGTGTTCAGTATCAGATAATGGAAATTATTTAATCTGACTCTGATTTTTTAGTAGCAACATCGATCTTACAGACAGAGAATATTTTTGGATGCACCAATAACACACTCTGCAGTTCAGATAGGGATCAACATCTATCTTTAAGTGGGAGTTGAGGCATTACAATTTTTTGTAGTTGGAAAGCACTTTAAAAAATAATAAAAACAAGCATCTTATTGCTCAGATGTAAAAAGTGTTCATTATATAAACACTCGCCTTTAGTGACTGATTTCACAATCAAGCACTTACATGAACACTGTGAGATGTACATGTAATATTAGTTAAGGTTTCAGGTTTAGTTAATTATACAGCAAATAATGTGTGTAGTTTTTGTGTGTTTTGCCTGCTTGCATAGAAGGGTAGATGCATTCATTATTTTTGGCACAGATTTGCTCAGTGGTGTATGCTTGATCAATGAATGTATCTTCCACCCTTGACCCCAGTGAATAGTGGTGTTTCAAGATCTGCTGCAGATTTTCAAAATAGATGTTTTTATGGTCTACTTGGAACATAATAAATGCACGTATGTGCCTATCTCTGGTATTGCAATTCCAATACTTTTTGTGTGCTAAATTCATAGCTAGTTGGGTTTTGTGAAGAAAAAGCGTTTGCCAACCATAAAAGATTTGCTACAAACTGCAATTTTCAATGGGTAAATTACAATTGCTAACATCAACAATGTTCAGAAAGTTCAGGCCTAACCCAAGACTTACAGTAAACTAGTTATTTGCATGTTGGAACAATGATACTAAACTTGCTATGGGACACTTCATGAAGCAAATGATGAGTTTTCAAATGTTTTGGTAAGGTTTACATTTCCTGTCTTTGTTGTTTTGTAGATTGAATATTCACTATAATGTGATGTTGTAGATGGTGCCTTGTTAAATCTGGGCAGTATTGTCAGGTAGGGATTGTATGGCAAATAGAATGGAGGAATCAAAAGTAGTGGTGATGGTTGACAGAAGGTAGTAAATTTTGACTCTTTTGTTATCTCCATTAGGAGCTAAAATATCTTTAAAAACTTGTTTGTCCATGGCACAATCAGAAAATGACAGGTGCACTTTGACAGCTAACATGGGAAACACTAATAATGTGACAGAGAGACATTAGGATGCCAATCAATTAATTTGCAGTAAACCAATTATTATAAATTGCGTGCTTGAAGCCCGTTGTTATTTGCCTGGGCTCAGTTCATGTGACATTTGTAATGATAAAATATCAAAGACTTTTGTCTAAAAGCACTAATTTATGACTGTAGTTTAAGTACTACAATTTGAACAATGTTACATGTTAAGATATAAATTTAGGTTGTACACACATGATTTGTCAAACTTAAGGTTTGACTAAAATTTTATCCTATCTAAATACATGTATTGGGAATAGTCTTCAGTTTAAGTCCAACTGCTTAGGACTTAATCTTTTTGATTACATTCAGGATTGATTTGCAAACTTCTCTAATTGTTCTACTTTTCTTTCAGCAAGGAAATCTTGAGGATTTGATAGAGTTGAATGATCAAAACTTCCAGGAGTTGGTCTTGCACATTGAGAACCTGTGGATGGTAGAGTTCTTTGCTCCATGGTGCAGCCACAGTAAGAATCTCACTCCAATTAGAGCGCTGTGACCACAGAAATGTTGGAAAAGTACAGTTTGGTCTCTAGGATGCCATGGTTAATCAATAGTATGCTAGCTGATATGGAGAAAGTGCCACTTCAAAGAAAAATGGTAGGATGTTGTTATGATAAAATTGGATAAAATTAGTTGTCATGATTGTACAAGTGATGGTTGTAGATATTTGTCACCATTTAAATATGATAATTATCTGGTGCATATCTGTTTCAGATTAGTTTATGAATATGATAATTATCATGTATATATATGTTTCAGAATAGTTTATGAATATGATAATTATCATGTATATATCTGTTTCAGAATATGAATATGATAATTATGATGTATATATCTGTTTCAGAATAGTTTATGAATATGATAATTATCATATATATATCTGTTTCAGAATATGAATATTATAATTATGATGTATATATCTGTTTCAGAATAGTTTATGAATATGTTTACTCTAAGTCTAGAGAAAATATGGTGTAAAATCATTGCCTCGATTTTATAGATTAGGCTGCTCCTGAAAGTTGATTGAAGAAAAAGTATCTGCTTTTAAAAAAAATTCATGTATACATATTTCAAGCTAAGCTTCTTTAGAAAATATAAGAGATGGGTACTGGCAACTTGGCTGGTCCTTGTAAATATAAGAGATGAGTAGTGACAACATGGCTGGTCTTTTGTAAATACAAGAGATGAGTACTGATAACTTGGCTGGTCCTTGTAAATATAGGAGATGAGTACTGACAACATGGCTGATCATTGTAAATATAAGAGATGAATAGTGACAACGTGGCTGGTCCTTGTAAATATAAGAGATGAGTAGTGACAACTTGGCTGGTCCTTGTAAATATAAGTTATGAGTAGTGACAACTTGGCTGGTCTTTGTACATATAGGAGGTGAATAGTGACAACTTAGCTGGTTCTGGTAAATATAAGAGATGAGTAGTGACAACTTGGCTTGTCCTTGTAAATATAAGAGATGAGTAGTGGCAAATTGGCTTGTCCTTGTAAATATAAGAGATGAGTAGTGACAACTTGGCTGGTCCTGGTAAATATAAGAGATGAGTAGTGACAACTTGGCTGGTCCTTGTAAATATAAGAGATGAGTAGTGACAACTTGGCTTGTCCTTGTAAATATAAGAGATGAATAGTGACAATTTGGCTGGTCCTTGTAATACTTAAGGTAAGGCTTTCATATATTTTATGAAACAATATGTAGTGAGTCATTCAATGTGTTCTATCAGTATGTAATGAGTCATGTAATCATTCAGTGTGTTCCATCATTATGTAGTGATTCATGTTGTCATTTAGTGTGTTCCATAAATATGTAGTGAGTCAAGTAGTCATTCAGCGTGTTCCATCAATATGTAGTGAGTCATGTATTCATTCAGTGTGTTCCATCAGTATGTAGTGAGTCATGTATTCATTCAGTGTGTTCCATCAGTATGTAGTGAGTCATGTATTCATTCAGTGTGTTCCATCAGTATGTAGTGAGTCATGTATTCATTCAGTGTGTGTTCCATCAGTATGTGGTGAGTCATGTATTCATTCAGTGTGTGTTCCATCAGTATGTGGTGAGTCATGTATTCATTCAGTGTGTTCCATCAGTACAAAGTCAGAGGTTGGGTGGTGTGGAGGAATTCCTATTTGTTGCATTTGATTTGTAATTCTGAAATATCATGGTCAACAAAGTCACAATTTTGGTAAGATGCTTTTCCAAAAGTGCATATGACAACATTAGGAAACATGTGGTTAGATACAGAATCCTTCTGTCACCACTTTGACATCAGTTTTTATATTCAAGGGTTCCCAACAACCAAGATGTTCTCATCTGGTAATAAAAGTTGCGATGCAGTGAATTTTGAAGGTGGATGTTCCTTGTCAAACATCATAAAATGGGTCACAGAAAAACTTACAGGAAATGTCACACAACTAGAATTTTAAAGGTATGGAAGTTATTACTCCTTCAAGATTAGGGCTTACAGTAAGTTGTTTATACAGTATATTGACTTTGATTGTGTACCTTGTCCAAGTAGTGTGAGTATTTATATAAGTCTGTATTAGACCATTGCATAATTTGAATTTCTTTTTTCTGTATGTGTGTGGTATAAAGGCTATCACTAGCAGGAATCATCAAATGACTAAAATGAAAAATAGTAGCCATGGTACTAAGAAATATTAGTATATATCTATTAAGGACAAACAGTTATTAATATTTGTAGGATATTTGATTATTTCATGGCATGAAATAATACAACTCTAGAATATTCATATTTCTGTTGAAATTTGTATGCCCTAGGCATATCAATGGAGGTGGCATATTGTGCTGTGCATGTCCTGCCATCCTTTCACATTATGCCATGCCTGTTGTGAATTTTGTTTCTGTTCAGTAACTTTTGAAGGACTTAATGGGATGAAACCAAATTTGGTATGCTGCTTTACATTAACAAGACTTAGGCGTTGTTTGATTTTCACCATCATCTGCCAAGAGTTTATGGAGTTATGGCACCTCTTTGATGTAGAACTTTGACATTCAATTTCATTTCTGCTGAGTTACTTTTGGGGGACTTATTAGATTGAAGTCATAATTGGTATGTTGCTTTGCATTAAGAAGACATGCAACTAGCTTGATTTTCACCATTTTCTGACAAAATTTTTCAGAGTTGTGGCTCCTGCTTGACTTAGAACATTGCCCTTAAATTTACACTTGGTAACTTTTGAAGCACTTTATGGATTGCAGTCAAATTGGGTGTGAGACCTTATGTTAAGAAGACCTAGGACAAATTTACCTTTCACCATTTTCTGGTAAGGTTAACAGAGCTATGGTTTTACATAACAGAGTTATGGCTCCTGTTTGCCCTTCAATTTCCACTCAGTAACATTCTGAAGTACTGTATTAATTGAATTAAATTTGGTATGAGACTTTATGTAACAGAGTTATGGCCCCTGTTTGAATTAGACCTTTGCCCTTCAATTTCCACTCAATAACATTTTGAAGTGCTTTATAAATTGAGATTAAATATGATGAGGCTTTTATATAACAGAGTTATGGCCCCTGTTTGACTTAAAACTTTGCCTTCAATTTCCACTCAGTAACATTTTGAAGCACTTCAGTGATTTAAACTAAATTTGGTACGAGACCTTATATTAAGAAACTTTGGACATGTTTGAGTTTTACTGTTTTCTTGCAAAGGTTCAAGTTCGCTATTGACTTGGATCTTTGCCCTTTAGTTGCATCATTTTGGCAGGGGCAACTGTTCATATGGACAGATTTCTAGTTGAACCATAGATTTCGAAGTTTTACAGAAGGAGAAAGAAATTTAAGACATTGATAAAGAAAATTGATTGTTTATGTTTACTTACCCAAAACAGAATTGTAATTCCGTCATGCCTTTAGTTTTCAGAAAAAAACATCAGAAGCAATTTTATTGAAAAATGTTGGAAAAAATATACTGCCTGATATCAGTGAAAGTGAACATTTTTAATTTCTTCCTTCTGTCTTATTTTAAAGTAATATATTCCTTCTAGTTGAATTATTCTGGATTCATCTTTTTTGTCTTGGTATGCTAATATTTATGGGAAGACACTTTAGCTCAGTTGGAATGGGTCAGATTCATAATCCAAGGGTCGTGGGTTTGATACCAGCCCAAGCCAACACAGGTCTGTTGACTCTCTGTGCATTTGGGAAAGAGTACTTAGCTCCTTTTTCCGCAGCATGGTATATCCAATAGTGTGTTGAAAGTGCCATTAAAAAATCAACCAACAAAACCATTATTTATGGATTTCATGGTTGCTTGGGATCACAATTTGTAACTCCCAAGAAAAAAGATGGTATGCATTTAAATATAACAAACTCTAAAGGCACAGGCAAAAATTTGAGTACCCAAGAAGAGAGTGTGTGATATAAAAGCCATGCATTTGAAACCAACTCCCCAACCCCCGGTGAATCCATACTGATATAAACCTTCAATCCTGTCAAAGTATAGCCAGGAATGAAATTGATTTTCAACATCATCCAGCTTTTGATATTAAGTTTAATAGGAATTAGTCCAGCTTTTGATATTAATTTTAATTGGAATGAGTCCAGCTTTGGATATTACTTTTAATAGGAATGAATCCAGCTTTTGATATGACTTTTGACTGGAATGAGTCCAGCTTTTGATATGACTTTTGACTGGAATGAATCCAGCTTTGGATATTACTTTTAATAGGAATGAATCCAGCTTTTGATATGACTTTTGACTGGAATGAGTCCAGCTTTGGATATTACGTTTAATAGGAATGAATCCAGCTTTTGATATTAATTTTAATTGGAATGAATCCAGCTTTTTGATATTAACTTTAATTGGAATGAGTTCAGCTTTTGATATGACTTTTGATTGGAATGAGTCCAGCTTTTGATATGACTTTTAATTGGAATGAGTCCAGCTGTTGATATTAATTTTAATAGGAATGAATCCAGCTTTTGATATTAATTTTAATTGGAATAAGTCCAGCTTTGGATATTACTTTTAATTGGAACGAGTCCAGCTTTTGATATGACTTTTAATTGGAATGAGTCCAGCTTTTAATATTAATTTTAATTGGAATGAGTCCAGCTTTGGATATTACTTTAATAGGAATGAATCCAGCTTTTGATATGACTTTTGACTGGAATGAGTCCAGCTTTTGATATGACTTTTGACTGGAATGAGTCCAGCTTTGGATATTACTTTTAATAGGAATGAATCCAGCTTTTGATATGACTTTTGACTGGAATGAGTCCAGCTTTGGATATTACGTTTAATAGGAATGAATCCAGCTTTTGATATTAATTTTAATTGGAATGAATCCAGCTTTTTGATATTAACTTTAATTGGAATGAGTCCAGCTTTGGATATGACTTTTAATTGGAATGAGTCCAGCTTTGGATATGACTTTTAATTGGAATGAGTCCAGCTTTTGATATTAATTTTAATAGGAATGAATCCAGCTTTTGATATTAATTTTAATAGGAATGAATCCAGCTTTTTATATGACTTTTAATTGGAATGAGTCCAGATTTTGATATTAATTTTAATGGGAATGAATCCAGCTTTGGATATTAAATTTAATTGGAATGAGTTCAGCTTTGGATATTACTTTTAATAGGAATGAATCCAGCTTTTGATATGACTTTTGACTGGAATGAGTCCAGCTTTTGATATGACTTTTGACTGGAATGAGTCCAGCTTTAGATATTACTTTTAATAGGAATGAATCCAGCTTTTGATATGACCCTTTGACTGGAATGAGTCCAGCTTTGGATATTACGTTTAATAGGAATGAATCCAGCTTTTGATATTAATTTTAATTGGAACGAATCCAGCTTTTTGATATTAACTTTAATTGGAATGAGTTCAGCTTTTGATATGACTTTTGATTGGAATGAGTCCAGCTTTTGATATGACTTTTAATTGGAATGAGTCCAGCTGTTGATATTAATTTTAATAGGAATGAATCCAGCTTTTGATATTAATTTTAATTGGAATGAGTCCAGCTTTGGATATTACTTTTAATTGGAACAAGTCCAGCTTTTGATATGACTTTTAATTGGAATGAGTCCAGCTTTTAATATTAATTTTAATTGGAATGAGTCCAGCTTTGGATATTACTTTTAATAGGAATGAATCCAGCTTTTGATATGACTTTTGACTGGAATGAGTCCAGCTTTTGATATGACTTTTGACTGGAATGAGTCCAGCTTTGGATATTACTTTTAATAGGAATGAATCCAGCTTTTGATATGACTTTTGACTGGAATGAGTCCAGCTTTGGATATTACGTTTAATAGGAATGAATCCAGCTTTTGATATTAATTTTAATTGGAATGAATCCAGCTTTTTGATATTAACTTTAATTGGAATGAGTCCAGCTTTGGATATGACTTTTAATTGGAATGAGTCCAGCTTTTGATATGACTTTTAATTGGAATGAGTCCAGCTTTTGATATTAATTTTAATAGGAATGAATCCAGCTTTGGATATTAATTTTAATAGGAATGAATCCAGCTTTTTATATGACTTTTAATTGGAATGAGTCCAGATTTTGATATTAATTTTAATGGGAATGAATCCAGCTTTGGATATTAAATTTAATTGGAATGAGTTCAGCTTTGGATATTACTTTTAATAGGAATGAATCCAGCTTTTGATATGACTTTTGACTGGAATGAGTCCAGCTTTTGATATGACTTTTGACTGGAATGAGTCCAGCTTTAGATATTACTTTTAATAGGAATGAATCCAGCTTTTGATATGACCCTTTGACTGGAATGAGTCCAGCTTTGGATATTACGTTTAATAGGAATGAATCCAGCTTTTGATATTAATTTTAATTGGAATGAATCCAGCTTTTTGATATTAACTTTAATTGGAATGAGTTCAGCTTTTGATATGACTTTTGATTGGAATGAGTCCAGCTTTTGATATGACTTTTAATTGGAATGAGTCCAGCTGTTGATATTATTTTAATAGGAATGAATCCAGCTTTTGATATTAATTTGAATTGGAATGAGTCCAGCTGTTGATATTACTTTTAATTGGAATGAGTCCAGCTTTTGATATGACTTTTAATTGGAATGAGTCCAGCTTTTGATATTAATTTTAATAGGAATGAATCCAGCTTTGGATATTAATTTTAATAGGAATGAATCCAGCTTTTTATATGACTTTTAATTGGAATGAGTCCAGCTTTTGATATTAATTTTAATAGGAATGGATCCAGCTTTTGATATTAATTTTAATTGGAATGAGTCCAGCTTTGGATATTACTTTTAATAGGAATGAGTTCAGCTTTTGATATTAATTTTAATAGGAATGAGTCCAGCTTTGGATATTACTTTTAATTGGAATGAGTCCAGCTTTTGATATTAATTTTAATAGGAATGAATCCAGCTTTTGATATTAATTTTAATTGGAATGAGTCCAGCTTTGGATATTACTTTTAATAGGAATGAGTCCAGCTTTTGATATGACTTTTGACTGGAATGAGTCCAGCTTTGGATATTACGTTTAATAGGAATGAATCCAGCTTTTGATATTAATTTGAATTGGAATGAATCCAGCTTTTTGATATTAACTTTAATTGGAACGAGTCCAGCTTTTGATATGACTTTTAATTGGAATGAGTCCAGCTTTTGATATGAATTTTAATTGGAATGAGTCCAGCTTTGGATATTAATTTTAATAGGAATGAATCCAGCTTTTGATATTAATTTTAATTGGAATAAGTCCAGCTTTGGATATTACTTTTAATTGGAATGAGTCCAGCTTTGGATATTACTTTTAATAGGAATGAATCCAGCTTTTGATATGACTTTTGACTGGAATGAGTCCAGCTTTGGATATTACGTTTAATAGGAATGAATCCAGCTTTTGATATTAATTTGAATTGGAATGAATCCAGCTTTTTGATATTAACTTTAATTGGAATGAGTCCAGCTTTTGATATGACTTTTAATTGGAATGAGTCCAGCTTTTGATATGACTTTTAATTGGAATGAGTCCAGCTGTTGATATTAATTTTAATAGGAATGAATCCAGCTTTTGATATTAATTTTAATTGGAATGAGTCCAGCTTTGGATATTACTTTTAATTGGAATGAGTCCAGCTTTTGATATGACTTTTAATTGGAATGAGTCCAGCTTTTGATATTAATTTTAATAGGATTGAATCCAGCTTTTGATATTAATTTTAATTGGAATGAGTCCAGCTTTGGATATTACTTTTAATAGGAATGAATCCAGCTTTTGATAATAATTTTTATAGGAGTGAGTCCAGCTTTTGATATGACTTTTAATTGGAATTAGTCCAGCTTTTGATATTAATTTTAATGGGAATGAATCCAGCTTTGGATATTTAATTTAATTGGAATGAGTCCAGCTTTGGATATTACTTTTAATAGGAATGAATCCAGCTTTTGATATTAATTTTAATAGGAATGAGTCCAGCTTTTGATATGACTTTTAATTGGAATGAGTCCAGCTTTTGATATTAATTTTAATAGGAATGAATCCAGCTTTTGATATTAAATTTAATTGGAATGAGTCCAGTTTTGCATATTACATTTAATTGGAATGAGTCCAGCTTTTGATATTAATTTTAATTGGAATGAGTCCAGCTTTTGATAATAATTTTAATAGGAATGAATCCAGCTTTTGATATTAATTTTAATAGGAATGAGTCCAGCTTTTGATATTAATTTTAATAGGAATGAGTCCAGCTTTTGATATTAATTTTAATTGGAATGATTCCAGCTGTTGATATTACTTTTAATAGGAATGAGTCCAGCCTTTGATATTACTTTTAATAGGAATGAGTCCAGCTTTTGATATAACTTTTAATAGGAATGAGTCCAGCTTTTGATATTACGTTTAATAGTTGTTCAAATATTTATTGACATTGGAGTAATCTGGTGGAATGTAACATGGTGACTACTAAGTCACTTGTATTCATCAGGACAATTGCAAATTACAAACTTATGGGTTTTTTTTAGCTTAAATAATAATGTGCCTAATATAATCCTTTTAAATTAAATTAGTATAAGCAAATAGTGATCAATAAATAAATGAATGAAATATTAAACATAAACAAACCAAATGTCTAACATCAAAGTGAATGTTAAGTAAGGAAAATATTTTTAAAAAATAAATATAGCTACCAAGTTAAAATATTTACTTATTGTTTGTGAAACAAATACAGTAGTAACCTTTTCAAAATGCTTTAATTGTGTGATTTATTAGCATTTTCCTCTCATGCTGATAATCTTATGTGCTGTCTCAGTATACAGATGGCTGATGACAGAAGTAGGTGCACAGCTAGCTTTTGAACACAGTGTTAGTGTTAAAGGATTTGGCTATCCAGTAGTTTACCATAATGACTTTAGGTCATGGAACCAAATTTAGTGCTGATTATGAAATTTTACAGCAGTTACATTTTTACTCAGTTATTTGTCTTACCTGTGAAGGTATGTTGAAACATAGGTATAACTTTTCAGGCAGTGATGGAGACATAGGTATGTTGGTGTTAATGGAGCATCAGCACATGAAGGACTATTTAGATTTAGTAAGATTGGTGTTTAACAGAACATTAGCACATGAAGGATAATGCAATGCGAGTGATACACCTTTCCAAAAGACACAGCAACCTACAGTACAGCTCGCGTGATTTTTTGGAACCCTACGCTTTGCGGTGGGTGACTTATTCCCTCCACTTTAGCTCCACGATAACACTCCGCGGTGGAGGCATAAATACCTACAAATCATGCCGCGTTTCGGCAGGCACGCCATTGGCAACTCCACCGTGGAGAGGCTAGTTGACATTACTGATTGACATTTGAACAGCCAATGAATGAAGACCACATATGGAAAGACTGAGACGTCAACAGCGCTTTACAACCCTATACCATTGGAAGAATCAGTCATCTTTATTTCGATCATATTTGGACAATAAAAAAATAATTATGTATATTCTGTACACATTAATGTTTATAAAAAGTTGATTGACTTCTTTTGCAAAAAGTTTATGATTTTAATTTATTTCGAAGAAATATGAACAAACTTACGCACTGACTTGAGAAGCACACCTTGCTGAGCTTCTCAAGCAGCATAAATTTATCATTTTGTTCCAAAGGAAAGTAATTCTTTGAGATACGGACAATTAAAATCCAAATTGACATCCACTTCTGCTTACCCCCCCCCCCCCCCCCACAACAAACCTAAAATACTGAATTTACACTGAAATGCAAACCGCGTGCTTAGTCTTTAAGCAGTAATAGCAGAGTGACGAGACTGAATATTATGACTGCATGTGTACTGTAAGGGACTGACCATTTAATATATGGGGCTTATATGTTGTTTCGTTTTTTTCGACCGGGATATTTGTTGTTCTTTCATCACAATATTTATTTATTTTAAGTGAAATATGGAACAGATGAACATTTTTTTTATACTACAAAACAAGAGAAAAATAATTGTTTTCATGCCCCCCCCTTGGAAAATTAAATTGTCTCTCCCTAATAAAGACTTGACTTCAGCGGATGTACTACAGAAATCAAGGCAGTGACCATTGTGAACACGGTTGTAAAATATTAACAAGGGTTTGCATCAAAGGATGATGTAAGTTTCAGCTTGGGAACAGTGTTTTTATCACACGAAGCCATCTGACTTGGCGAGTGTACTTTACAGCCGCAATTATGGTCCCACCATTAACAATGGAAGTTTGATAATTGTTAGTAATTAATCTGAACTCTGCTTATTACCGAAATGAAAAATAATGTGGAAAATTCTAAAATCTGAGATTTTAATTTCCAACAAGTTTAGAGCATTTTGCATGGATATATTGTCTACACATGTATCCTATTATTTGCTCATTTTTCTATGTTGAAAATATAAAAACAAACTATACTCTTTTAATTATTTTTATGCAGATATTAAGGAATGCAGTTTCCTGTTTGTGACTGTTAGAGCCTTTGGTTATTGAACGTGTTTCTGTATGTGGGTTATTGCTTTACAGCTAGAGAGCTCGAGTTACTGTGGCCCAGTGGATGTGTGCGACTCACACACACTTGGGTGTCTGCAGGGGGGGGGGGGCATGTTGCGCCTTCCCCACCCCGATTTTTAATAATTAATAAATATATCCCTTTTACTCCTTTTACTTCGGCTCTCCCCCCCCCCCCCCCAAACATTCCTGCGGATGCCCATGCACACACACATGACTTTAGAGCATGTGCTCGGGAGTTCCCGTGCAGTGGTGGGAAAATTTCTTTCTTTTTTGCTCCATAACGCTATAATGTCTAGCACGTTATTACTTTTTTAGCACTACTGAACGTTTCCAGATTTCAGTTTGTGTACGTCTAGATTTATAATCAGTCAGATTTTAATATTTTAATTCAGACGATTGACTAAAAATGTCGACATGTCAAGCAGCGAAAAAGAAAAATTTGGTTAACATTAATAAGCATTTTAGCGTTATTTTTGAAACTCACATTAGTGGAAAAACTCTTCAAAACATAAGCAGAATCACGAAAAACTTTAATGGCAGGAACATCTTTTTGGCTTAGTGTGAATGATGAGGCCACTAATTGAAGAAAGCTAGCCAATCACGGGATACTTAAACTGTTCCTGAAGCATGTACAAAACAAACAAAAAAGTTTCTAATAGTAAGTGCAACTGATTATGATGACTTGTGCAGTAGTGCTTTGGGTTCCATATTTTATGAGAGAGAGAGAGAGAGAGAGAGAGAGAGAGAGAGAGAGAGAGAGAGAGAGAGAGAGGTGGGGACGGGTCTTTACTAAAACAGTTATTGATCCAGAAATGCTTAAACAGGTTTATCTGATTTTCCTGTATTTTGCATAGTATGCAATAGGAAAACGAACGGAAAAAGAAAAAGTTAAACATTAATTTCATCTGATGCGCAAGTTTGTCAAATCAATGGCAAAGAAAACAAACCTGCAGAAGCGCTTCTGTTGTACTTTTAGATTGACAGTTAGCACATGAAATTGACACGTCAATATAAAAGAAAACAAGCTTTGTTGATGGCTTCTCTTGTGCGAGGTTACTTGCACGTGTCAAATACATGTATCTAGGATGACCTTTTGCGACCATTTGTGATTTTTATAAAAACCCGCTACTTTGGTAATTAATGCAAAATAGTACAGTTTAAAATAAAATAATGATGTGAAATCTTAATAATGCTCTATTTAAGCGATTGGATGTCAGAAAAATCATACAATATATGAATGAGTACTCATGCATGGAGTAACCATCGGAACTTGTGCGATTTAGTTTCACTTCAGTCAGGTATGACTGCAGCTTTGTTATTAATTTGTTCGATGTTTATCATTCTTTTCATTGTAGGTAGTACAATATAACTGACTTTCATATGATCATTAGAATTTTGTATTGCGTTTACTGAAAAAGAAATAAGGATATGAATGCATGTTTAGATTCCGATAACATAGTATTGAAGAATTTTTTTTCTAGATTCATTGCGCAAAATGTAGTATTAATACAGTTTGCGAGTCATTGTCATTACGTTATTATCATCTAAAATTTGATTTGGTACTATGTATCATACATTATCTTTGTTAGAACAAGGAAATATTTATAATTAACTGAATGACTATGGTTTTTTTTCAGTATCAAAAAGTTAGCAAATGCTCCCCAGAGGGATAACAATGTAGATAAATCGGTGCCCCCCCCCCCCCCCCCTCCCTCGTCTCTCTCTCAACCTCTGCTTGCATGGGCGATAAACAGTAAACCACGCCCATATTATTGAGACCAATTCCACTCCGCGATGGTGATCGGATGCGACTCCACGAGAAAGCATGGTGTGCAGGGCTATTCTCCATGAGACGCCGCGGCAACTCCGTCAGGACGCATGGAGTGATGGTGGAGGGGTTTTTCTTAATACTCTCCACTCTCTCTCCACCCCCACCGCGAAGCGTGGGGTTCAGAAAAATCACGTGAGCTGTACTGTACCTGGTCTAGGCAGGATTTGACACCATAACTCACTGATAGTGAGTTTGGCATGCTAACCAGTAAGCCATTGCTGATCCTACTCTTGTATGTATCCCAGAAAGTTTGGTAAAGGATATAAATTTTAGCTAGCCTCTATGTAGTAGACAAGAGCAAATGTACTACACCCAATGTCGGCCTTGACACATATACAAGCATATTCATTTATACAGCCTTGCTCATTAATACTGCATCTCAACTATTCTTTCTTTCAGCCATACTGCATCTCAACTATTCTTTCTTCCAAGATCCTGGGCAACATTTTTGAGTGGATTTCATAGCATGTAAATCCTGGGGAGGAGGTCAAGGGAGCTAACTTTGTACATGTAGATTATTTGTACATTCTTGGTCACATTTTTGCAGCTAGCTAATGACCACAGTTTTTTTACTGTATATATACTGTTATACCTGGTATCCTGACACTTGGTTCAAGAATGCATTTGGATGAGTACTACACCCTCATTACAAAAATAGGTCATTGTGACCCATATTTTATGCTTCACAGACTTTTGTTGAATGTTTTAAGTTTATTTCTCAGGCACTGTTCATGTGATAATCATCAAACCAAATGATTGGATGAATTTCTATGAGTACCACACTCTTGCAACAAAAGAATGTCACTGTGACCTACATTTCACATTTTGCTAGCTTAAGTATAGTTTTTAGCTCATGGCCACATACATGTACGATGTTTGCATGCTATAAGCATACTGTTATTCCTAGAATAATGAAACTTGGTGTGTGGATGCATCTTGAGTACTACACACTCATCACAAAAGTAGATTACTTTGATCCATATCTCACATTTCACTGAGTTTGGTTAAAGTTTGTGTTTCAAGTTTATTTCTCAAGCTCTGTTCATGCCAGAATTTTTCAACTAGATGATTGTATTCATCTGTGTTAGTATCACACTCATTAAAAAAAGAATCACTATGACCTACATTTAACTTCACTGGCTTTAGGTTCAGTTTTGTGTTTGGCTCATATCCACAAGTGTTTTTTGTATTTTATTTACATACTGTCCTATCTAGAATTATTGAACTTTGTGAGTGGTTGCTTCTTGATGAGCAATTTGTACTCAATGCAGAAGTAGGTAATTATGGCCCATATTTTACACTTCATGACTAGGGTTAAATTTTGTGTTATAAATTTCTTAGGCATTGTTCATGCTAGAGTCATGAAACTGATATCTGTTAGTTCAACACCCTTACAACAAAAGAAGCTCACGATTACCTTATTTCATCTTTTACTGACTTTGGTCAAGCTTTTGTGGTAAGCTCATGACCATGCAATGTTTTAGCATGCTACATGCATTGTATCCTTCTCAGAATCATGAAATTTGTTATGTGGATGTATCTTTATACATTTGACATTTGAATTGCAAATGGAAGTCTATGTGTACTCTATGGTATGCTTCCTGCATGCTGTTCATGTTAGAATATTGAAATTTGATAATTGGATGCATATTTGATGGACTGGTACTATGCCCTTATAACCAAGAAATATCACTTTGGCCTACATTCTATATATAGACTTAAGTATATTGTATGCATGATAATTAATGTTTATAATGGCTGTTACAGAGGTGAGCTATGTAACCATTGATTACATTCATGAGGATTAATGTTTATAATGGCTGTTACAGAGGGTAGCTATGTAACTGTTGATTACATTCATGATAATTAATATTTACAATGGCTGTTACAGAGATGAGCTATGTAACCATTGATTATATTCTGATTACCTAAGAAACCCATAACCCTAAATAAGAGAGATAACAGCTTTTGAAGTGTGATTTTGTACATTGCATTACTTTGTATATTGCAGTAAGAAAAATTTGAAAAGAGCAGTAGCACACCAGCAACACAAGTAACAAAACAGCTTCTTGTTCAAATCAGTTATTTTTATTTTTCATTTCAGGCAATGGTGGCAAGTATATCAAGGAAAATGATGTAGTGATAAAGGAATAAATGAGTTCTTAAGGTAATGAAATAAAGTCTTTTTTCATTTATCCAATATAATTCTACAGATCACAATACATGTTTCAAGTTGCATTTTGTTTTTTATGGCCTGTGGATTAAACCTTTAATATCGGGGATATTCTTGCCCTAATGATGCTTATTTTAATTACAGCTGTTTGCTAGAACAGTTGCCACCAAGAAGTAGGAGAGTAATCTTCATGGACAGGTTATTGCATAATATGAGGTGTTTGTTTCTACAGTACTTGCCAATTTTGGCATACAATGACCCTTGAAAAAATAGCTGTGATTTAATAGAGGTAGACTTAACTAGTTATTTATCAAGTCTTTCTCTTGTAAAAATGAAGAGACAGTTACAATTGCTTAATAATTTTTAAAACATGTTTCACAATAAGCTTGTCACATTTAACAATTAATAACTTATCTTGAATAGCCACTACATTAGATCTATTATACTCTCTCTTCTTGAATTTGCCATCGTGTCTGTATTTTGTGGTTCAGATTTGTGGGGGAATGGCTAATACTATGTTAGTATTGTCATTCATGTCAGTAACATGTGTTTAAACCAAATCCAGAGAACTTTTACCTTTTCACACCTTTACTGACAAGTCATTTTTTGTTCTGCCTAGAGGTTGCCATTGAAAATAAGTTTGACTGTATTTTTTTAAAAAAGGATCTATAATTGGATTGAAAATGTCTTGCCATGAATTCACACTTATTCATAGTGTCCCAATTTGTGGCCAGATTGCAAAGCAATTCTGGCTTATAATCCAAAAGCCAGAATTGCTTTGCAATCTGGCCAAAAATTGAGACACTATGAATAAGTGTGAATTCACAGCAAATCATTGTCGTTGATGTTGTCGTTCTAACAATTTGTGTGTCTGTCAATCTGGCATAAACATTTGGGTTAACGCTTGCATTTGTCATTTTTTCAGACAGTTTCTCTAAGGGTCACATAAGTTGGTATTTAGATGTGTCATGTGGAATACTACAACTTTCAGTGAAAATTAGGTTGCTGTGACTTATATTTCATGGTCCAGTGATTTTGGTTAACCTCTGCATTTAACTCATTTTTTCAGGCATTAGTTACTGTGGAGTGACATAAATTAGTCTGTAATTATTTCATAAAGTGTAGTACTACATCTATAAGCGAATTCCATGCCACTGTGACCTATATTTCATGGTTAAGTGATTTGTGCTTAAATTTGTGTTGAATTCAGTTTCTCAAGTTTGTGGTTTGTGTTTATATCATTTTCTCAGACACTGCTAGAATCACACAAGCTGGTATTTAGTTGTGTCAGTTCATGGTTCAGAGGAACCATATATTTACAGTGATAGGTACCCCATGGATAAAAATGAGTTTACAGTGATTGGTACCCCATGGATAAAAATGAATTTACAGTAATTGGTACTCCTTGGATAAAAATGAATTTACAGTACTCATAATTTCTTGTTGTAGATTTTGTTGATGCTAAAAACCAGGTATCAAAAGACCAAAAGCAAAGACACATCAATTGAGAAACAAAGATCACATTCCCTATTCATGAATTTAAGTTTTGATGATTGTTATATTTGCCAAACCAAAGTAATTGATACACATGAGAATAAATAAATTTGCAGTAACTGATGCTTATATATTATGCTTGTGAACCATTTGCTTTGCTTATTCAATGATCAAAGTTCAATTATAGTTGCTATCCTATGCTATAGAATGTAGTCGACAGTGAAGTTCATTTTTTAATCTAAATTCATTCACTTGAAAGTGTGAACATTGTAGATTCTATCTGCAAATGCAATTATGTGAGTAAAGACTGTAGGCAGTTTGGCACAAATCATGCAGAAGAATAAAGAAACTTAAAAAAAAAAATTAAGTGATAGTCAGAAATGGAGTTTGTTAGAGAAATACTTATAGATAGGTAATCATTCTAGGTTACATAGAAGTAGTTGAAATTCATAACCTGCTTAATTCTTTATTTCAGTTACCTTTCCTATGGAAGAGTCCACTGTTCCTTTAAAGGGAACTGAGCTACGCAAAATAGAAACAACAAGGCCTTGCGATGAGAAAGATGGAGAGGTACGTGGTTTTCTGTCAGCTCAGACATTTTTAATTTTGGGTTCCATTTTTTTTTAAATGTACATTTAGCAGACAGGAAGACATATGCAGGGCTTGAAATTAGGATTTTTTTTTCACTTTCATTTTTATTGATTCTGCCTCAATTTCAATGATCCTGGTAAAAGTACCCCTTCCACTTTCATATTTCTCTGAATACTCTAATAACTACAAATGGGATGTAAACCCAAGTTCTATTAGATACATCTGACACAAGACCACTTGTTAACTTATGACATTTACCAGTGGAAATTGTTACTGACAGAATGGATCTGTAAGAGCTAGTGTTTCAGTGATCTATGGGCAAAGTGGCTGATCTCAGATCAGCAGATTAGTGTTAGTTTCGAGCTCTGTTGATATGTATCACTTTTGTGTAGTGGTGAGATGATCAATTACAATAATAGAAGATTGGTTGGAAAAAAAATTACCAGATAGCCTAGTCACTAATAATTCCATGAATTCTAAACCAAAAAACGTTTTCTAGTGTGCAAGATGTTTTTTTCCATGAAAAATATATAAAATATATCCAACGGATTAAACTGGATTCTTGATGGGGTGTGAATAACTGATCACTGAGCTTTAAAATTTAACTAATTCCCAACACTGCAGTTACAGAGCCATAATAATAAGCTTTTGTTAAAAAAAAAATTGGGACACATTTTTAAACCTTATCTGCCCCTATTGTGATGGGAGACATTGCTTTGTGCTGTCGAGTCCATCCTTACAGCTGTCTCTCAGTCCAGAGAAGCTTTTTAACATGATTACACAAAAAAGTTCTGTAACATAGACAAATGAAACAAGACACCAATGTTTTCAACCATACATCGATAAACTGATTAGAGTCTTATATCACTGTAGCAGTATTCTATTTTTTAAAATACATTTTTGTACTTGTTTGCTTAGGCTTTTTCTTGACCAAAACCTTATTAACAAATGTTTTACAAGGATATGTTGATGACCTTATTAGATTTTCATTCTATTTTTAAAATAATTTTCTTTGCACTCCTTTGCATGCACTTGTTTTTACCAAAACCTTATTAACATCATTGCATAAAAATTACTTGACAAAGAAAAATGAAATTTAATGGGCATGTTTGTATTTTGATCTAGATGGCTTAATTTGTTCAGTACATATTTTAACTTGTCCAACTTTGCCTTTTTTCGCTGCATTGGGGATGTACATGTTGTACTAACACAAATTACTTTGATATTATTGGATTTATGTCTCATTCTTTTGCAGAAAACAACACTATCATATCAGTGAATCCAGGAGGGACATATCATGCATGAATAAATAGTAGTTAATGTTGGTTGCATTTCAACTATTACTCACAGACTTTATGTCCTGATTATGCATGCTTTATGTAAAAACTTTGTGACACTTAATGGGCACTAAAATATTTTGATGTGTAGTTGTTAGATACAAGACATTTTCTAATGGAAATTGGAAGTTTGCTTTAGAATTAAGCCTTTAAATAACATGACATTTTGACTTAGTTACATAGTATATTTATGTACCCACAGTATTCTATGGAGGGTATATTTATGTACCTACAGTATTCTATAGAGGGTATTTTTACGTATCCACAATATTCTATGGAGGGCATTCTTATGCACCCACAGTATTCTATGGAGGGTATTCTTATGCATCCACAGTATTCTATGGAGGGCATTCTTATGCACCCACAGTATTCTGTGGAGGGTATCTTTATGTACCTACAGTATTCTATGGAGGGTATTTTTATGTATCCACAATATTCTATGGAGGGTCTTCTTATGCACCCACAGTATTCTATGGAGGGCATTCTTATGCACCCACAGTATTCTGTGGAGGGTATCTTTATGTACCTACAGTATTCTATGGAGGGTATATTTATGTACCCAACAGTATTCTATGGAGGGTATTTTTATGTACCCACATTATTCTATAGAGGGTATTTTTATGTACCCACAGTATTCTGTGGAGGGTATTTTTATGTACCCACAGTATTCTGTGGAGGGTATTTATATGTACCCACAGTATTCTATGGAAGGTATTTTTATATACCCACAGTATTCTATGGAGGGTATTTATATGTACCCACATTATCCTGTGGAGGGTATTTTATGTTGTTGTTGTTGTTGTTGTGGGTTTAAGGCCATTTTTAAGCACATGATAGGCTTTACATGGCAGCCAGTTTTTATCTGGTGGAGGAAGAACCCAGGCAAACCCCGGGAAGAACCACCGATCCACGGGAAGCTACTGGCAAGCTTTCTCACTTATCCACATTGGCCGAGCCCGAGACTCGAACCCACGCAGACAGAGGTGAGATGGCAGTGATCAGTAAAGGCAAGCGCCTTAGACCACTCGGCCCCGGTATTTTATGTACCCACAGTATTCTATGGAGGGTATTTTTATGTACCCTCAGTATTCTACGGAGGTATTTTATGTACCCTAAGCATACTATGGAGGGTATTTGTATGTACCCACATTATTCTATTGAGGGGTCATATAGTGTTATCCATATTTATCCATCACTTCACATTTACATCTATCATGAATTTTTTTCCACTGAAAAATTTCTAAGGTCTTTATAGATTTAAACCAAATTTTGTGTGGGATTTATTGTTATCAAAGTCTAAGTCAAGTTTAAATTAAAAAAAAAAAAATCCTTCAAAATTGGAATGAGTTAAAGCCCCTGTATTGCTTAGAAGTGTGTCGTTGCCTCATGAATTATGTTTCTGTTCTTTAGCTTTTGAAGGACTTTATGGATTGAAAGCAAACTTGGTATAGCAATCTATGCAGGTCAAGTTAATTTTAATATACTTAAGTCTAAATTTGAGTTACAAACAGTATTTGATAGACTTTTGTCTTTGCCTCTCAAGTTCCATTTCCATTTAACATCTTTTTGATTGAAGCTAAAGTCAGTGTGGACCTTTGCATTGACAAGACCTAAACCAAATTTGTATTTGACATAATGTTTTTTTTATAGATATTTGATAGATTTATTGCCTTGTTTGTCTTGGAAATTTTACTTTGTATCTTGAACTGAAATGCCCTGAAATACACCATATTGGCAGGGGCATTTGTGTCCTCTGGACACATTTCTAGATCAGTAGATAGGTTTCAATGACATTTTATTCAATGACAATTAAACATCTTATTTTTATTGCTTTCTTTTTTGTAGGTTCCAGATGAGGATGACCTTGATCTGAGTGATGTGGATTTAGACGATTTGAAAGACGAATTGCAATGAGTGTCAATATTGTATTGAATTGTGTCATTTTATTGACCTGAGGACATGCTCATCATTCATTTTGTACATGTGTTGATGTGTATGGTGTATATATTAATGGAATATATTGAATATGAACCTATGAATTTTGTATCAATCTTGGAATTGTGTGCAAAGTAAGTATGTAACGGTGGATATTTGCAAGTAATGGTACATGATATTATTGATGTTTCCTTTGGTTAATTAAAAAGTTTATTAAATTTTCTTGAGTTTTGTTCTCAGATGCAGATAAAACATCCAATATCTATGCTTGAGAAAAAGATGGAGATAAAATTGTGCTTCTCCTGCATGATTTAACTGTAAAACCATCCTTCATGCTGTTCTTAACAAAAGATGTTGGTGTTATAAATGTCACTTTTATGGGTAGCTGTTTGCAATCATAATGTTATTGAATGACTTACAGTGATTGGTTTATATAAAAATTCAGACTATGGGTTCTTGACTGTAGAATAACTTTGGGCTTTTAATGTTGGTAAATAAGGAGTAGAGTCACAATTATCACCGAATGTAAATGCAAACCAAACTTTGCTTGAATACCTGCCTATTAAAGTAAGCTAAAGATCCATTCAGGTTTACTTTATTTTCCACACCACAAGTGTACAAGTTATAGTGTTACCTTTATTTTCCACACCACAAGTGTACAGGCTTGTAATTTTGCCTATATTTTCCACACCAAAAGTGTACAGGCTTGTAATGTTACCTATATTTTCCACACCAAAAGTGTACAGGCTTGTAATGTTACCTATATTTTCCACACCACAAGTGTACAGGCTTGTAATGTTACCTATATTTTCCATGCCACAAGTGTACAGGCTTGTAATGTTACCTATATTTTCCATGCCACAAGTGTACAGGCTTGTAATGTTACCTATATTTTCCACACCACAAGTGTACAGGCTTGTAATGTTACCTATATTTTCCACACCACAAGTGTACAGGCTTGTAATGTTACCTATATTTTCCATGCCACAAGTGTACAGGCTTGTAATGTTACCTATATTTTCCACACCACAAGTGTACAGGCTTGTAATGTTACCTATATTTTCCACACCAAAAGTGTACAGGCTTGTAATGTTACCTATATTTTCCATGCCACAAGTGTACAGGCTTGTAGTGTTGCTTTTATTTTCCACACCACAAGTGTACAGGCTTGTAGTGTTGCCTTTATTTTCCACACCACAAGTGTACAGGCTTGTAGTGTTGCCTTTATTTTCCACACCACAAGTGTACAGGCTTGTAGTGTTGCCTTTATTTTCCACACCACAAGTGTACAGGCTTATAGTGTTACCTACATTCTTTAATCCATCCATCCATCTGTCCTGTTAAGTTCTGCATTTTGTCCTGACATTTTCTCAGGCACTGTCGAGGGCCATTCAGGTTAAATAAAACATTTCCACATTTTTCATTAATCATGATCTAGACATTTAAAACATATAATTCTAGCATCGTTTACCATTTTTCCTAGATACTGTACAGATTCACGGTTACATATAGTTGATGATCCAATATTTCCAAATATGGCAGAGTCAGTGCTTTTGTTCATAAGGGTCTCAGGCTATAAATAGTATGTAGAGAAGCATTGGTCCCTATTTCATTTTAATTTGATTTTCACCTAATTAATTTCCAAATAAGTATAATGGGAAAATCTCTTTCAAGATTGAATCCAATCTCGTATATTCATTAAATTTATTTCATATTGTGTGACTTTTTAGTTTTCAAATGAACATGAACAACTTGTGTTATTTCATTTTTGAGAAAATTACCTGTTTACATTTAAAATGAAATAGATTATGCAGATGATTCAGTCATATATTTTACATAATGTGTATATTTCAAACCTTGCCTTGAGTTTTGATTCATAAGCATGAATTGCAGGTGTGGTGGACACATTTCAAAATGTAAGGGAGTTCTAATGGGCTTCTAGGAAAACAAACGGGTAATGGGTTACATAGATTTATTGATCCACTCTTTCTAAAATAAAATGGTGGCCTGGTTGGCTGTTAAATAAAGAAATGAGTATCCCAGCTTACATTATTTAGTTAACATTTTTAAATATGGTGTTATTAGCTTTAACACTTTGCATTTTCCTTCTTATCACTTATTAATAATTATTTTCTGGAGTTAAGTTTTGATAGAAATGTAGAACAAGTTATAATACTATGTATCAATTCATAGCATTGGGCTATTTGGCTGTCCACACCTGACATTCATGTAGCTCATTAGCTCAGGACACAAGTTAGGGCTGTCCCTGAAACTGTCACACATAACACTACAGATTGATGATACGGTAGTTATTATCTGTTAGTCCATGTCGGGTGTCTATCATAAAGTCATTAGAACTTCTGCTTTACTGTTGTTATATCCCAGTAATAGGTATGTTTAGACTTACACTTGTATACTTTAGTAAGTTGAAAAACTTGTGATATTGTTTTTGTTTTAATAGTGTAAACTCACATAGACATAAAATATGGATAAATTTCTGCTTAAGGTCACCCAACTGCTGAAAAGCCAATTAAGAAGAAGACACCATAAGAAAACTGAAATTATTTGATGACCGAAAACAAATCAAAATGCAGTGAAGAACTAATTTTTAATAGTTTATGTGAACATTTCTACTACAGATTTCGATTGAAATTGCATGATTTACCCAGTTGCCACTTATTGTTATGAATTGTGATTTATGATGTTCTTCTCTGCTAGCTGATAACTAGCAGTCATGCAACATTCACCAGTAGCCATTGAAATCTACTCGTAACCTATTTATTACATCACTGCTGGAGGTGTTTATTGGACATAATCTTGTGTGCATGTCTACTAACTTGCCTTATTTATGTCAACGAGTGTTGAAAACTTTGTTCTGTTTATGAGCGTGTGTGTGTGAGAGAGAGATAATTATGTTTTCTCTCCTTCAATTTTGCATTCTCCATCTCTTTCTCTCTCTCTTTCTCTCTCTCTCTCTCTCCCAAACAAGAACCAAATTAAATGCAACTTTTTGACACATACAATGTCTGTAACATAATTAAAACTTAAATGTTTCTCAAGATAGTGAACATAATTCTCTCCCTCTCACATGTATAGAATGTGGTTCTCACTACTAGTCAAGTATGCAACAGTGTAGTCCTGTAGGTGCCTTTACTGATCTTAAATAAAATATTATTTGTTGTTCTAAAATTTATGACTAAAGTAGTTTTACCAAAGTCAGTTCATTCCTGATCATTGAGTAATCTGCATCTATGATGTCATCACAAAACTTCCAGATGAAAATTATCAATTGCTACGGACTTTTACAATGGCAGATTGGCACTAAATTGGGTCAGGAAAAGCGAATTTCAGGTCTAATCATTACCAGTGCAAGGGATAGTTCAAAGCTTTTTCAATATGCAGCACTTTCATTATGACATCATAGCACAACATTCAATCTGGTTTACACTGGATCACACCTCTTAGCTGGCATCGTGTGAAAATGTTGACGTACTTTAACATTGATTTTTAAAAAAAATTTATTTCTTGGGGTGTTTGTATAATGATCTTCCAAGGAATATTGATCATTGAGAAGAAAATAAAGTGTGTAATCACCTTTCAAAGGTATGTGTAATCAAATTCTCAATAATGCCAACTATAGCCGAAATATCCAGTAGCAAATGGCTACAAGACCTGTATGACTTGCTCTTTAGGTAGCTATGTTTGACCATATCATTTTCAGGCGGGGGGGGGGGGGGAGCTTTTTTTTATTTGGTAAAAAGAAAATTCCGGCTAATAAATAACTTGACAAAATATTCTTGCTTTCATTTATAGCAAAACAAGGCCCTATTATATCCATTATATCAGTTGAAAAAAAGATTATATTGAAATAAAAGAATAAAAAATATCCCAGCATGAAACCCTTCACCCCAAATTAAATGGTCTGTCCCTAAGGCAAGTTAGTGTGTGCTCACAAAATCATGTGCTATAAAAACCTTCAGCAGTGATATTATAAATAGATTATGGGAAAATTTCATTGGCTACTGGCACACAGTGTATTACTGCTGGTTACCAGCTAACAGTGATGAAAATTGTAAGTCACAATTCATAACAATAAGGCACAAATGAGTTGATTGGACAATGCAATCAAAATCCACAGTACTTGAGATTTTCTCTTATTACAAAGGCTTGTGCGGTCATTTGCAAATGTTTACACAGACACGTATACACAGACAAATACACTTGGATACAAGTACTACAAATGCAAGGAGAAAATCTTGATCCATTGCAAAAACATGCCAGATGTAATTTTAAAGGACACAAAGGTTTTGTCTTTATTCATACACACTTACCATGAATATATATATATATATAAATAAAGTTGCTGAGTTATTTTGAGTACAGCAATTTTGGGGGCATCTGCATAAATGTACTAGGCAAGCAAAACATTCTAATGAGAAACAAATTTAGTTATACGTGGAAAATCCATTATATATTTTAGTTCTTGCAAAGCACAATCTAACAGCAGTAGGAAGATTTCTCTCTTCAAAAACATTCTACTTGATCAATCGGAAATGATAGCTTCGTTTATAAAACATTTTAAATATGCAGTTAAGTATGTTAAGAAAAAAATTTGTTTCATTTTTTATTATTTTTTGTTTTTATATTCTTTCATCAATGTATTCTGTTTTTTTCTTTGTGAAAATATTCCACTTTCAGGAAAACTGATTACTGTTGGATTCATTAGCTATTTAGTAATTTAAGTGTCATGATGCTCATAGGTTGGTATGCTTGAAACATGCACATGAACACACACACAATCCAAAGAATATGTATGATTTATGATTATGTATGAGAACCCAAGTAATAGTAATACTTTGCCTTAATTCTTGTTGCATTATATTAAATCTGAAGTATATGTTCTCAAATTACAGTTTGAGACAAGGGGAGATAATCTTAAACATCTCTTGGGAACTAGTAGAAATGTTATTTTCATAAGTCATAGGAAGGGCTAGCAGTACCTCATACAATTATGTTTTATATTTGTGGGTTTAGCCATGGTTAGATATTACATTCCTTCCATATTTGACTCCAGAACTACCTTCTCATATCGGTAACTGTAATAGATGGGAAGTAAATTAATTTACTCCTCTTTTTTAGACAAGAAGCAAAGATTTTGCTTATTAGATTTTCTGCACAAAACAGTGCTTACACTATACACCCAGTATGATTTGTTGAAACCGTTACTAAAAATAGACAAATATTTAAATGACTTCTCAGAAACTGCTGAAGAGAATTTGACCAAATCTGACAGCATCCTGACATAAAATTCTTTTTTAATTCATACAAATAATCTGCCACAACATATGGCTACCATTACCTGATTACTAATAATAGGGAAACCTTCAAATGACTTCTCAACAGAATTTTGATTAGATTGGACTGTTGTAATGGGCTTTCTCTGCATTAAATGATGCCAATCCACAATTAAATATGGCTGTTGATGCTAAATATAGAACCAAAAAAACAAACATTTAAATTACTTCTTTTCAAGCACCAATTAGCAGAATTTGACCAAATTTAACAAAGAGCATCCTGGAATAAAGAACTTTTAGAATTATATAAATGATACTGATCTATCAGATATGGTTGATACTGCCAAAAACTTCTTTAAATGATTTCTTCTATAAACAAAATCACCAGCACGAAGGGCTTTATAGTATATATATATATATATATATATATATATATATATATATATATATATATATATATATATGTATATATATGACTGCTGTTACTGAAACAATATAACAAGGTGTGGGGGGCTTACAGCAATTATAAAGAACTTGTCATAAACTGTTCAACAGAATTAGAACAAATTTGGTAGAATGCATCCTTGCTTTAAGGGCTTTCAAGCTTATTCAAATGATCTGCCATATATGTCCACCATCATTAAAAATGGAAAGAGCTTTAAACGACTTTTCAACAATTGCTCAAGAGAATATGACCATTTTTGATAGAAATGCAACCTGGCATAAAGGCCCTTGTTCATTGTTTGTCAAATGTTGCTGATGTGCCATCAAATATATGGATAAGCTGCATAATACAGAGAAAACATATGCAATCAACATCATAGGAAATTTAGACAGAAAGCATCCTATGGCAGGAATCATGTAACCAAGTAAAGTGGAGGAAAACTTTGCTTCGAACTGCCCAACTTCGCCCAGTTTTACTAAAGACCCTCTCTTCTTAGTCCAAACAAGGGAGCAAATTCTGTCCATAAAAGAAACAAAAGTATTTTTTATGGATGAAATGTCAAACTTGTCATATCATACAATTGGATAAGTTCTTAAATAACATAAATTATGAACATTAATGTAATGGCTTTACTTATCATGACATTGCTAACAAGTTCATTAGGTATTTGGTGTTGAGCTTGTCTGAAGAGTGTTACAATACGAAAGGCTTCTGAACATTGGTGATGTGAAAAACCATAGAAATTCAGCAATGTGTTGGATCAGAATGATTTTAAAATAGTAAATTAGGACCAAAAGTGATTTTGGCATTGGTTGTTGTGTAAAAGTCACCGACACCATTGGTTATTGTGTAAAAGTCACCACCACCATAAGCATCATTATCATTATATCAACAAAAATGTGATGGATAAATTAAAAAATATGAGTGTTATAGGACTTGTATTTTTTCTTCATTTATCCAATATATGTACTATACCCATTTATTTTTATCTGCATCTTGTTTCTTTCTGTTATTTTTTTCTTTCTTTCTTTCTTTAATCTTTTTTAAGTGACCATAATTATACAGATATATAAAAAATTTGCTTTACATTCTTCTTTCAAGTCTTTCACTTTGGATCAAGTCTTGTGATAATCAAGAAGACAAGTGCCATAAAAGGCAACCATGCAAACTCTGCAGTAGATATTTTACTTGTCATTGGAGCATGAAAATTTTGTTACAGTAACCTAGTTGGGGAATGGTTGAATTACCGTCCACGAGATTCCTGCACATGTTAAGTTTCATGAGTGTACATGAAATAGGGTTCAAAATAATGAGTGTGTAACAAGAAAAAAATTTCTTTTGAGGAAAGAAAAGAAAATTGCTCAAGTGTGAATACATGCTCACACTTATCTAGTGTTGCTCTTGTTAAAATGCATCCACATACCGGTGTACAAAAAAAATCATATACACATTGACCTAGTTTTGGTATATTTAAATTACTTTCTTTATGATGCAACAGAGAAACAGGGTCCAATAATTTGAGGTGCAGCAAACAGAAAATAGGGTACAAGATTGAGGGTATAACAAAAAAACCCAGCTGAAAACACAAAATTCCGTCTAGTTTGAAAATTAGGTCAGATTGACTAGTTTTATTGTTGATGTTACCATTTTCAAGATCCATCTACATGCTAATTTTTGTGAATATAGCTAAGTAGAGGCAAAGGTATTGAGGGTGATACAATCAAGGTTAAATTTTCCTCAATTATAATACACACTATTGATGTCATTCATGAGGAAACTTTAATTACTTAATTATGAAATTAATACGTCTATGATACTACTACAACTGCTACTACTAATTGATGATGCAAGAGCAAGTGACTTTAATTACTTTTCAAGTATTGTAATAACGGTAATAAAATCACTACAGTGCATATTTCTGTGCTTATTCGAACATATGGAACAAATTATCACTTTCAGCAAAACCATTAGATATTGTGATCTTTTACTATTGATTATTTATATTTATAAATATCTATAATGTAGATATAATTCAATAATACAGAGGAAAGTTTAATTTAATAATGTGCTTACTGAGACCTTATGTATTTGGTTGTTTGTTTTGATCTGTTTATGTTACCACTGTGAAGTTTCTTGCCTGGTGATAGGTCGGTGAGAATTGAAGCATTTCATGTTACCTACGTAGCAAAAGAACCTTGTATGATTAGCACAGTTAATACAATTTTGATTAATTTGTATACTCGGCATGTGCGGAAGTTACAGGATGTATTCAAATGTGTGCAAGATTAAGATCATTTCCATTATGTTTACATTTACCACCATACATCATGATGACAATGATGATGATTAGCACAGAAAAATGTTTATTTCGCATGGCAATTATTGCAAGCAAAGAATACAAATATTCTTCAACCATTTCAGCAATATCTTTCAATTAAATATGGTTATGAGAAACTGAGATTATGAATTATTTGATATCATGTGCAATATGATACTTTCTTTTCCAAACACAAAAGAGAATGAACTGAAGGAGAAACATAATGACAAATACCCTCACACTAGGATGCAGAGCAGTGTAAATTATAATAATAATAAAGTGTTTTCAAATAATTTTTATTTGGGAATAATACTAATAAATAATTGCAACAATAATAATAATAATAATAATAATAATAACAATATTTAGAGGCAGTAGCAAGATGAATCACAGGATAGTCATTGTCATCTTCATCATCATATCTTTGTGTGAAGACTGGGGGAAAAGCCCAAACATTTTGTATGTGTGGTAAGATAGTAAATATCAACACATGCCATATGTGCTTTGTGACACAAGTAATGGAATTAATTTGTATATATTTTCATCCAATAAATTGCACCTTATCCAGTCTTAATAAGTATTTTCTGTACAAGTCTGTTGCAGAGATAAACTTGCTGCAAATTATATTATGAACATATATTACAGAATGAGTATATTTCGACTGTTCCTTTAAATCTATGTTTACAAAAGGAGTGAAGGACAAGGGGAAAAATACAGACTAAAGTCTTCTAATTAAGATGGTGTCATTGTGATGCAATTGAATTCTAGGAATTCAATTGCAATACAGCTTGCTTGTAAACAATAATAATAATGATAATAATTATTATTATTATTAGTAGTAGTATTAAAACTAAAATAATAATAAAAGTGATAATGAGTTTGATAATAATCATCAGGCAAAACAAAAAATACATATAAATAAAATGTATATAATAAATAGTATTGAACCATGTGAGTGATACAGGTCAGTTATGCCACTTTCTCTCTATTTTAAAAAAAAACAATCAATTAGTTTCACATAAAAATATACATTCATATGAATTTGAAACCATTATATGGTTGTTTGTTGTGTTCAAATAAAAAGACCAGTGTTTATTCTGCAAAATTTTCATTTCAGTTGGTAAACATAAAGCTTGCTTCTATTTGAATGATTTGTTACAAGAAACACATCTCTTTGTCTGTTAAAGCAAACTGCCCTTGGAATGTCAGGCACTCCATTTGTTATCAGCTGCAGTACAGATCCATCAGGAGACAACTGATGAATGTTATTAGAGTTGAATCCAAGAACATAGATGTTGTCATCCCCATCTACACTTATTCCGGATGGAAGTCTGAGGTTGCCAGGACTGTAGGTAAACTGCTTCTTACCATCCATGTTGAAACAGAAAACAGAATTCATTCCGTACTCTGTGATGTATACTCTTGTTCTAGAGCAATCTGAAGCTACATAGTTCCAGTCACCATTTGAAACGTCATACTGAAAAGAAGACTTTACATCTCCACTTGTGGTAATCAGACTCAACTGACATTTTCCATTACCACATTTTCCTGTTACAAACATCTTTCCCTTCCCAGCATCTGAAATTCCATAGCTCTCGTGGATAGTGGTTATCATGCTGATTTGACTGATGACATCATTCCTGACTGATAGTATCTGGATTTTGTTTTGATTAGGTATGGTTAATGCCACCTCTTCGTCATCTACCACACAGATGTCTGCTGGATTTCCTGTCAGTTTGTAGCTTGCAAGAACTTTATAGGAAGGGCTCAGTAGGATACACTGATTATTGCACCAATCCGCCAACATCACTTTGTCACCAGGGAGAAATGTAATACCTGTATAATATGGTTTATTACCATAAGGGGCTTCAACATCTATTACATCAACTCTCTCAACCTGACAGTCTTTTGTTGGCTTCTTTAATGATATAGGCAAAGTGTTCGATCCTGTTTTGGACAGTATTTTTCCCACTTCAGAGGAAGAAAGCGACAAAATGGATTCCATAAGAGGAGCAAATTCTAGCATTAACAAAATTGTGTTTGTCGTCTTGTAGCTTTCTCTGACCTGATTGTAATATGACAGTAGTTGCAACTTGGTCTTTTCCGTCATCAGAAACTTTTGCATGTCACTCCCGTACTTGTGGACTGTTTCAAAGAGAAAATGAGAATTTCTTACAGCATTTAGTAATGCTAGGCATTGATGATTCTCTTCTTGTTTCCTGATAGCCTCTTCTTTGTAGATTCTGCACCCCTCTGTCTCCACTTTTTTCTCAAAATCGTCTAGGACTGCATTTATTTTCTTTCTCGTATCTCTAATTTGATCGGTCAGTCCATTAACTTGGGACTCCAGATCACTAACATTGGACTCATTTATCTCCATAAACTTCATTAAATGAGTTTTAATTTTCGTCAGTTCTGCAATGATTTCTTCTGACTTGATTTCATGCAGCAGAGCTGAGAGCTCTTCTTTTAAGTCTATCACTTGGGAGCATGTTTTGTGACTATGGAAATAGCAAATGGCACAGCATACAAACTTGTGATCTTTGCAGTAGAATTTGATATCCTCTCCATCGTGTTCAGTACAGGTAAAACCTTCAGCACATTTCATCACATTTTCCATATTACCAGTTAATTCCTCAATCTTAACAACAGTATGATTTTTTAACTGCTTCTGTTTTCTATGAAATTTTACGCAATCTCCGCACATGGCTTCTTTGCATATAGCACAGAACCCTTCTGCTGGGACAGAGACGCCCTCAGAGCTACATGCATCACACAAGCGATCAACTTTCGATTTCATTGGTAAGATTGATTGTAAAACTGTATTAGCTGGAAATAGAGACGCCCATTCACTTGACGGTTTATCCCGTGTTGCAGGACCTGCGATTTGTCTACATACCGGGCATTTGATGTAACTCAGTTTCTTGTGTTTTGTAGTCTCCGTTGTTATGTGGGATTGCAGGCAGTTCTGGCAGAATGTGTGGGCACACGGTAGCTGCTTTGGTTGGTTGAATTGCCCCAAACAGATGGGACAGTTTTGCTCATCGTCATCGTGTATTTTAGCAGTCGCCATCATAGTCAATAAAAAGTTTACCTTGTGCAAAACAGACTACAATTGTCATGAAAACGAGGAAGTCGCAAGATTTCACACACGCATGGTTTGTTCACGCACTTTCTGAACATACTTCAGATATCTTCCACAACGGATGGGGGCGCCCCCTATCTCAGGGATCAGTTTTTATTTAATATTGCAATTACTACGGGGAGCAGTTATTAGTTAGAACTTGCATGTAAACTACAAGACCACACATCTCCACTCTTTTGAGATTAACCGAACATCACATTTTGCTTATGACTAGACAGAAAAAAAAGATGAATCAAAAAGATGAATCATTGTCCAGTGAAAGAATTTGACGGAATTGAATTCTATACTAGATTACTGTAACCTTGCACAAGATAGTCCTGGTTATAATACTATAGAAAACTTAAAATTCTAAGGCAATAATTCAGAAATCGAGTACTAACTATCGATGCGTTAGCACGTTTGTGAAAGTCACTTTCTTAGACAAAATCACTGAATCTGGCTGGTTTTCGGACGACTCTCCCACTCGACGTCCGCTCTGGAGTGTCTGGATTATTGGGCTTTTATGTATGATGTTTATATAATATTATAAATATTTTAGGAAATTATAAATGTTTCTTGACTTTAATATTTGCTCAAACCTTAATGTTATCCATAAGGTTTACATGTTTAGCTATTGTCCTTGAATTAGGTTGTTTACTTAGTATTTTAGTTCAAGGACGGTTTTGGTATACAAGTCTTTTTTTAATTTGAGGTTATGGTTGATTTTGTTTACAAATAAAACTAGAATTTCCTTTAGAGTTGTGTTAAAAGTCACATACACCATATAATTTTCTAGAACATAGTGTCATGTGACCTATCTTTCTACATACCATGTTTAGTGGTAAGGTTTTGGTTTCTAGCTTATCATCAGTCTATATAGAGTCATTGCAGTTGTGAAAAATCATGCAGAGAGAGTGGCGCCGGTTGTAAAAGAATACATATCTCTGTTTTGTCTAAGGTCCCTCTGCCTGACGATTTTGAGGTTTGGCCACTTGGGGTTTAGTTTCTTTGCAATAGTGGGCAAGGTGGTCCTCAACTGGCGTCCCATCATAGCAGCCGTCGGTGTGTCCCTATAAGCCATTAAGGCAAGGATTATATCATTCTGTTTTAATATGGAATTTGCTTTTTTTGTCACCACTTTCTGCTTCACCGTTTGCTTGTTGGTAGTGGGGACTGGTAAATACTTGTTTAAAGTTGTATTTCTCAGCAAACCTCCTTGAAATCTGAAGAAGTTAATTGGGTCCCATTGTCTGATACTGCATTTTCTGGGATTCCTCATCGTGCAAATGTGCTCTTTAGCTTTCCAATTACTTGCTGAGAGGTTGTTTTTGTTAGATGCATAATTTCCAAATAGGATGAGAAGTAGTCAATAGCTACCAGGTATCTTTCATGTTTGACTTCACAAATATAGATTGCAATTTTCTTCCAATGGTCTGTCTGGTAGGGAGATTGTCTTCAGTGGTTCCCTCCTCTGTGCTGGCTTCCTAATCTGACAAAATTCACAGGTTTCTATATTGTCTTGGATCTGTCCCGAGATTCCGGGCCACTACACACAGTTTTGGGCTCTTTAACGGCATATGGTTAATCCCGGATGACCCTCGTGGATGTTATCAAGAATTTCTAACCGTAAGACTGTAGGTATGATAACTCCCTGAAGAGAAATAGGTCGTTCTAAATGGAGAGTTCACTGCGTACAGCAAAGTGTGGATGTACATCTATTGGACAGCTATTTATCTTGTCTGGGCATAATTTCTGGTGAAAGCCATTGCAGTCTGCAGATGGTCGTCACTCATGTAACCTTCTTGTATTTGTTCCATCCGAAATTGGCCTGCACACCTCCAATAGCTCTATAAAGCCTTCCATTTTCTCTTCGCATGTGGCATCCTGACCTTGGAGAGGGCTACGAGAAAGAGTGTCTGGAATCATCAAAAGCTTCCTGGTTACGTACTCTGCCTTTGCGTTGAAGTGTCTCTAGTGTATCAACAGTCGCTGACAATCCAGAGGAGCTTTATATAAATCATGCGTGTTGATCAGAAGCACTAAAGGTTTGTGGTCGGTATGCAAGCTGAACAAGTCAAGTCCAAGAAGATGTCTTGAAAAATTCGTACAGGCCCACACACATACAAGGGACTCCTTCTCTATCTGTGCATATTTAAAATGTGCAGGGGTGAGTGTTCTGGAGCAAAAGACAATAGGCTTGAGTTTCTGTCCATGTTGTTTGAATAATGCGCCACCAATACCATAACTGCTGCCATCAGCACTGACAACTGTTAACTTTCCAGGGTCGTAAAATGCTAACACTGGTGTAGATATCATCATCGCCTTGACTTTCGTGACGGCAGAATATTGGTCTAGGTCCCAATACCAAGCAGTGTCTGATATCAGCAGGACCATAATTGGTCGCATTATTGTAGACAAGACTGGGAGAAATCTACCAAAGTAGTTGATCAGCCCATGATGCGACGAAGCTCGCTGATATTTGTCGGAGCAGGTAGCTCTTTCAGTGCGGCAAACTTTGCTGAATTGGGGAGTATACAATCTGAGCTGATGACGTAAAACGATCATTTATCATAATCTCTTTTACATTTTTTTAATAATAATGGCACGTCGAACACAGGCACTTGATTCTATCAGCCGAAAGGTGGAAACTAACGATAACACCCTCCCCTACTCCCAATTAACACAAGGTAACTAACTCTCCCAGTTCAGAATTTGACCCCTCGATTCCGTTCTAATTTTTCTATACTATCTACGCATTTAGTCACTTATAACTTACAACGCCGTAAAGAAGACATTCTACACCTTTCCCCATGTACCATTTAAGTACCGTACGGATTATGAATGGCCACTTTTACACAAAGTTTATCCGTTGCTTCATGTCTTGTCCACTATGCACAGGCTTTCGAAGACTACACTTCCGGTCTACTTAGGAGTGAATGCGACTATTGGGCATTATGTATATAAACAATGAATACCCCAAAATAAAAACAATTGAAATTAAAATTTAAATCAAGTTTTTTTTCTTTCGGAATCATTTGGAAAATAAAATTTCGTTCATTTTTTTCAACTAATCTGGTTGTTTGCTATATTGTACGAGTATCGTAGAAGTCATAATCCTTATATATTTGCATAAGAGAAGAGATATTCCGAATGTCAGATTACACGAGAAGAGGGAAATTCAAAATATATTTTTTTTTTTGGAGACGGAAATCGTCAAAACACAGAAATTTAGCACCACATAAAAAGCACAAGAAAAACTGGTTAATACGGGAAGATGGCAGAAATTACAATCACAACGTGGTATGTGCTGGCTAGACATTTATTTTTAGGTTAAAATCCCCCCCCCCCTTCCAGGCCTTGCGAATGGTATCAATTTTGTATTTTAGAAAAAGGAGGGGGAGAGGTCCTGGAATTTTTTTGAACCAAATTTCAAGTTTGTCAAATATATTCTAAAAAATCTGTCTTGCTCTGATTTATGGACCATACAATCTATAAGACTACATCCACTGTATTAATTTGAAAAAAAAAATTTCTTGAGAGAAAAGAGAACAAAAATAACCTGGCTAAAAAGAAATTCCCAGGCCCCCCCAACCACCGAAAATTAAATGGCCGGCCCCTCATATAATATGGAGTGAAGTAATTATTTCACCTTCATGCATCTGTAGGCTCATATGAACATTCCAAATCTGTTTAATGCAACCCCCCAAAAATATTAAGCTTACAGCCATCCTATGTTACACTTTATCATGCTTATTACAGCAATTGTTTAAAAATAGCATTTATTTAATTTTGTTAATTTTGGACTTGGACTTTTTTGACAGAAGACTTGTTAGCATGACTGAGATAAAAATCACAGATTTGGTCTGGCTATTTATATGCATGTGTGAATGACTTTAATACATTTTCAACTCAATAAATGCTTTCTTTCGTTGTGTCGGATTTATTTCTGCATGTCATGGATACCATGACAAGAACAAGGAAAAGCCATTTACATTTTTCTTTGATAAAATATGTGAAAGAGGTATGTATAGTGCATAAGAATACTGAACAAAAAAGAGTGATCAGGCATATCAATTGCAAGAAAGTAGTTCCTATCGGCAATGCTTCTCATACATATCAGAGATGTTCAAGAGCAATGTGTGAGAGCCGAAGTAATCAAAGAAATAAACAGAAAGCAATCAGAACATGACCAACGTTCCCGTCAGGATAAAGAAAACCCTTAGTCTGAATGCAAACATGTTGAAGATATAATATCAGATTTCAGAAATACTGCACCGAATCTGACTGAAAATCAGCTTACACTCTTATGTTCACAAATCATGGTCTCTAATATACAAAACGGTAAAGACAGGAGAAGTCCAAGGGAAGTGATAAGTATGGCAATAACTTTGTACAATAGAAATCCATCAGCTTACAGAGATGTTACTAAAAATGGCTGGTTACATCTCCCATTTGAGCAGCTACTATCACTATATAAAAATGCCGTATGACATCCCTAGAATAATAGCACAAATGATGGAGTGGACGTTGAATGAGGCACAAAGACAAAATTTGACACAAGAGGGCTTTTTGTAGGTTTAATCTTGGATGAGACGTCCATACAGGAAGGCATGCAAGTTTTTCATTATAAATATGGTAGCTCATTGGTTGGTCTAGTTGATTCTCGTCCAGAATGTTGCATGCAGCCAATACGGGTAAAGTAGAAAGTAAACTGGCCAATCGTGTGCTGCAATACATCTTTTATGGTATAACAGGTTTAGATGGCAATTTGTCAATTTTCCAAATACACTGGCATCACCATCTGATCTTGTTAGTATACAACCTTGAAATTTGTTGATGTCCTTTATGAATAACCGTTCGTTTCTTAAATTGCACTTTCTGCATAAATATCACATGAAGACACAGATGGTTGCCTTGCATTACAGAAAACAAATGAAGCAAATTATCTTCATGATGGACCCATGCCATTTGCTCAAGAAGATCAGGAACAGAATTCTAAGCAGTGGTTTGGAGGACTTTCATAAGATACTTCTCACTGAAGATGGCTTCTTTATCATTTGGAAGATGTGGATAGATGCTTATAAGTGGGACCACAGTACAAACCCTTTCCCAGTTCATCAGCATCTTTCTGATTTGCATGTTGTTTTTTTCTTCCCCAAATGATGCTCATAAGACGAGAAACAAACTTGCTTTCGAAACACTAAACCAGGATATGTTGAATTTGATGACTATGCACCAAGAAAGTCTGCCTGAGCCAGCGCAGAAGGAACTAACAGCATCAGTTAATCTTCTGCGGCATACAAGTTTCTTAGTTTCCTTCTTCAGTGACAGTCGACCTGTAAAAGATTTAACAGATGAATGGCTAAGAAGACATACTTCAGCATATGACTATTTCAAGTCCTTGGAGAAGCAAGTTGCCAATTCAGACAGTGTCAATAAGAGATATCCGACTTTAATGACAATGGAAACTAGAGAAGATCTTGATTTCATATATCATGGTTTCATGTCAGTAACATAGTTGTGTGTCAAAAATAGGTCAAAGCATTTTACCTTCTAGAATCAACAGTGACATTGTTGAAAATGTGTTCTGCCAACAGAAGTCTCTGTATCGTGGTGCTACTACTAACCCAACCTATAATTCCTATCGTACAGGAATAAATTTCATTGTGCCAGGACAAGCAACAATTTCACGTAAATCAGATTCTGGTGGAATGCATACTGAACCCTATGCAGCTGCAAGGTCAGCTAAACTGTCCAAAAAGTTTTGACTCATTGTTGACATTTCTGTAATTGTATCATTGGATGAACAGACAAATGATTTACCTTAGGGAGACAATGGAGTCAAAATCATTTTTATTTCCACATGATGTAGATACAAACATGAAATAGCATCAAGTCAGAGATCTCAATGTATGCTGGAATTTATTCAAAATAAGAACAACAAAAGAATGCACAGGACAATTTCAAATCCTTCGTGAAAATTATTCAAAGGAAAATATAATTAACTAGCAAGCTGTTTCAGAGGTCATGCAAATGACAGAAATTGGAACTTTATTTGAAAAAGAAGCAGTGCTCTAATTTGATTCAAGGGGGATAAATTTCAGCTACTTTTCACTTGAAAAGTCAATCATGCATGCATACGTAAGCAACACGGATCAAATACTTTTTTTTCCTGTATGAGGCAATAGCTGTCTAAAAGACTGAACATGAGGGACATAATAATATCCCTTCGATTACATTATTTGGTAAATAAAGTTGGATAAGGACAGCTATGATACAGAAGTTATTATATAGCATATGAAAAGTTAGTACAAAAATGAAACAGTAACATGGTGATCCTTAGAAGTCACTGGTCCATGGACAGTATGAATATTCAGGTTATATTGAAAGGTAAGATAAAACGTTTTGGTGATATACTAATTGTTGGCTTGGAAACATGTAATATGGTACTCGATGGATTCTACTTTTTTAATGAAGTCACTTTTCTCTCACATCAGAATAGGTCAAAGTGGTGGGAAAATAGTGAGAATTGGTTTAAGTTTGTTTAATGAAATAATTACATAAAATGTTTTACTATGAATGACGTTTGTTAAAAAATCACTTATTTACCAACAAGTTTTAAAAGTAAATGCTTTTTTTCTTATTATTTCTTTCTTCATAAAGTTAAGAAAGCATTCCAATATTCAGACCCTTCCATATTAATTTTGTTTTCTGAATATTTAGTCTTTGGAATATTTAATAATAATATAAATAATTTATAAATGATCTAGATAAAAGTAACTTTTGGTACACAAATATGAACATTAATACAAAGAAAAGTACAGTATAACTTCTATTTGATAAAAACCAGATGTATATGGTAGGGTTTGTATCAATAACCCCACCTCACCCCAATATAATAAAGAGATCAATATATTTTAACTTAGCGGAAATGATGGGATTCCATTTTAATGTCCTATCAGCACTATACATGTTGTGTCCACATTCTCATCATAGTATTGGTCATTCATCATACTGCTGGCTTACTGAATACAGGCAAATTATCATCTTAAACTTCCTGTTCACAATATCTAGTCCTTCAGCTTTGTCTTGTCATTTAAATATGCCACATGTATAATCAGACATATTCATTGGAGTCAGGGTTACAAACTCCCATGAGACTATAACCTACAGTACTAGTAATTCCCATATATAAAAAATTGACTACATTTATGGTAATTTTGGGACTTTGTAGCACTATACATATCTCATGATAAGTCCATGGTGCAAAACTTGAAACGCTATACATAGGAACAATGGGGTTATTGCTTTAAGGGTCTTTCTTATATAAAATGAGTCAAAATATTTTTAAAGTGGTGGATAAGCTGATCATAAAGATTGGGTTACATGATCTATATTTTTGGAACATAACTTTTACTGTATAGTGCATTGTACTTAAATCTGAAGATGGGTAATGTTTCCTTTGGACTTCCTGAAACTACTTGGGAGCTCACAAATGACCTCCTAATACCTGCCAAATGACTTATTTTTTAATCAAAATTTTCATGAATAAAGCATTTTTCAATGTCAATCAAATGTTTCTTCTCTTATTTGTGTTTAACCAGAGATTCAGTCTTTTAGTAATACCCTTAATATATGGTGCAAACGTTTTCCACATAAAATAAAATATGTCAGAAATTCTTACATATACTTAGGTGTATATAAAATGTGTCCAGAGTTCGCATTTACTGTTCATTTTATTTGTGGATCCCTCTGTGATCTCTAGCTATGATAAACTAGCAGGCCTTTGAGTTGCTTCCTATGTGACGAAATTTGTAAAAAGATTTTATACCTGTATGTCCCTACCCCCCGATCTGTCATTGTGGGTATTTTTCAGAACATTAAATAGAATTTTGTAAGAAAAATGTATTTATCTTAATATTTTGGTTTTGGGTTTCTCTTTATTTTTGATGGGGACGTACGGTACTTGTTTAGAATCCCGTCTCCAGGTTTCCATCCGTTCCATTCCCTGGCCTAAAGTTTCTTTTTTGGAACACTGGCTTGTGCTCTCCTGCTGAGGCATTACACTTTAAGGCTGGTCTCCCTGCCTATTGTAGATATTTAAAGTGATCCTTGCCACTGAAGTTTTTTTCCATTTCGTGTCTGCAAGAATTTAGTGGTGCAATTGTTGCATATGGTGTTATTATCCATTTGTGTATTTGTCTGGACTAGCCTATCTGGATCAAATCTTTTCAAGGTATCGTTATTTGATTTTATTTAGAAAAAAAATTAGTTAAGAATTCTATTAATGAAATTGAAATAGAGGTTTTGTGTTTGTTTTTTCCTCGAGAAGGCTAGGTAGGGAGTGGAAACATTTCTAGCTTGTGACAGAGGCGGTGGGTGTCACCCTGGCAACCTACTCCCCTAATGGAAGAGATCTGCCCATCCGCTTCCGTTCCAGTGGCTATACTTTGTTCTTCTCTCAAACTCATTTAATCTTGGCCATGAATACCATACATTTCAGGATTTTTAGCTTCAAAAGGTAACCTCATTCTTTGATCACCTGTCCATGTGCGGTTGATACTACTCAACACCTTTCATAGCCAACACAGGCAGGAATTTCAGAAATGTCTTTATATAGAACAATGTTATCATTAAAAGATTCATACAAGTCTTATCAGTATTGAAGAAATATTGTCAATATTTGTAAATCATCACTACAGTATTTGATTTTGGGTTAGGGATCTCAAAAAGGTGAGACTAAACTGAAAGCATTATCAGCTATAATTCAAATAAACAACATAAAAAAGATGTTTATGGCAATTTCACATCGATCAAAACTACTAACCTAATAAGCAGAAAAGATTTGGGAACTATATTAAGTCCGTACGGAGAGACAACTGTAGTGTGCCCGCCCACCGCCCACCCTCTCCACCAAGGAACACGGGAAACTACATTCAGAGGCGTCCGACAAGGCCAAAATACTGAATCGACAATACCAGTCTGTCTACACACGAGAGGACAAGCATGGCCTGCCCAGTCTATATGTAAATCCTTACCCATCTATACCTGACATCCAAGTTACCACAAAAGGTGTATACAGCTTATTGCGAAAGCTTATCCCACAGAAGGCAATCGGACCAGACATGATTCAAGCAAGGATCCTGAAAGATCATGCCGAAGAGTGTGCACCATATTTGAGTCATATGTACCAGAAGTGCCTCTCAACAGGTTCAATCCCTGGTGAGTGGAAAAACAGCAAATGTCACGGCTATTTTTAAAATTGGAGAATGATCCAATGTCAGCAACAATCAAACTGTTTCCCTTACATGTATCTGCTGTAAAGTGCTTGAACACATCATAGTTAGCAACATGATGCGTCACATGGATCACTTCAGCACCTGAACAGACTGTCAACACGTTTTCCGTACCAGACGAAGCTGTGAAACACAACTCTTTACCCTTGCGGTCCTTGACTTTAGTAAGACTTTCAATCATGTCCCCCATGAAAGACTCCTTTGTAAGTTGGACCACTATAACATAAGAGGTAATGTTCTGAAATGGATCGGGGATTTTCCGACAGACAGATCCCAGAGAGTTATCGTAGACGGAGTAACATCAGACCCAGCACCGGTTGTTAGTGGAGTACCTCAAGGGAGTGTTTTAGGTCTCATCCTCTTCCTGGTGTTCATCAATGATCTACGATAAAATACAACACAAAGCTATTTGCAGACGATTGTATAGTCTACCGGGAAATCAATGCCCCCAAGGACTGCAAGATCCTACAAAAATACCTGAACCGACTGGCTCTCTGGTAAAGAACTTGCGGTATGTCCTTCCACCCAGAAAAATGTAGCATCATTAGAGCTTACAGGAAGAAATCTCCAATAGTGTCCAACCAAACTCCTATGGGGCACAAGCTACCAATGAGTATGCAACAAAGTATCTTGTGGTGGAATGCTCTAAAGACCTCTCTTGTAAACGCCACATAGACAAGATGGTGAAAAAGGGAACAGCGCCCTTGGTTTCATGAGCCGCAACCTGCGAATCAGCAACGATGAAGTCAAAAGCTCAGCATAATTCTCGCTTGTGCGACCTAGCCGTGGATACTTCTCAACCGTGTGGAACCCACATAACAAAGACCAGATAAGCAAGATAGAGATGTTTCAGAGGAGGGCTGCTAGATACATCACCAACAGACATAGAAATACTAGCAGCGTCATTGCCATGCTGGATCATCTCCGGTGGGAATCACTCGAGTCCAGGCTAACCAAGGCCAAGCTGACCATGTTATTCAAACTAGCGAACAACCTAGTGAACATATCCTCGGATAAATATCTGACCCTAGCATTTATCCGAACAAAGGCAAGTCACACCAAGAAGTCAGCAGCGATAAACTCTTTCAAGTTCAGCTTCTTTCCACGCACCATAGGGAAATGGAACAAATTACCCGCAACAGTTACAGAAGCTACTGACTTGTTATCACACAAGCTCCTTCTTTCCACCATGACCTTTTAATGCAATCGTCAGCTACAAATAACACCTAGTGATTCTCAGGGTTGTACCTGTTGAGGTTCAGTTATCTCTTCGCCGACACGGTAGCCGGATTGGTCTGAGTATGAAGGGACGAAAACGTAGAATGGCGCTCTTTCATTTATTTCTACCTTTCCTATTATTACTCTTCTACCTGTCCTACTGCTACCTTATTTCCTATGTTCTTGACCGAGCACCTCCTGTTGTTTAATAGTCAAGTGTGACTGCATCAACGTAGAGATAGATAGATAAATAGATAGATAAGAAATATATAGTATCCTAGCTGACAACTCAACGTTGCAACAACGTTGCAGCAACGTTGTACTAAAGTTGTGGCAACGTTGATATATATATATATATAAATATATATATATATATATATATATATATATATATATATATATATATATATATTATACTTAAACAAGAAAAGCAAGATGTTTATGTGAATTTCACATCGATAATGAAAAAGATGTAGATAATATGGTCTATGGGAAACTAATTATAAGTGTGATTTTCTTGACCTAAACAACCATTTCTTAATGGCTCCCTCTGAGCGACTGCTTCAATTGATAAGGTTAATGGCTCGGACTTTTCCGCTAAACGTATAGTAATTTGATGTTGAAATAAAATTATAGTCACTACACTAAGTTAATCAACATAAATGTGTGTAATTATTTTAAAAATAAGCCGTCTTACAATTTCAAGAACTACTTACCTCCGACATCGAATGATATGACATTTGAAGTACTCCAATGAGTATGAATAAGTTTTCTGATTAAAAATCGCATGCTCACACATTTTTACGAAGCATTTTATTTAGTTAAAATTACAATCAAGACAAGTATCTGTATTACTTTTGTAAGTCACCATAAACACAAAGTAAAGAGGTCACGTTTATGTATTTGTTTTGTGGAACTCTTAACATATATATGTATCCGCCCAGCTGGTCGGCGTAGAGATAATATACAAAACTGTATACACGATCACCAGTTAGCCGAGGCGCTTTTCTTAGAGGCGATGGCACAGAGTGAGTAATACAGGACTTCCGGTACTGCAATGGCAACCAGCCAAGCATCACCAGCCATCTTTCAGTGATCGCAAATTTACTGTCTTGTATGAATTTCAGAATAATCTTAGACGGATATTAGAGAGAAAACCAATCAAATTAAATACAAATATTGGATGTAATATATTGACAGCTTGCCTAGATTTGTATGGATAAGGCAAAGTTAGAGTGAAGTGGAATGATGAATGGAATATTGGAATATACCAATGAAAAAATCCATATGCCACACTGTCCTACAGAGTTCCCACCAAATGTCCAGAACGAAGAAATGATAGAAAAATGCAGAGAAAGAACATTGCCAAAATTAACAGCCGCATATGTATAATTTACAAGTTGCACACGGCTGCTGTGTGAATAGAATACCGGAAAGTACGTACACGGCGACCATGAATATAGAAAAGCAAAATAAATAGAAGTTAGCCGTGTATATAAATACAACCACTTAATTTCTGATACCCCTCTTTGGCCGGTGAATATTCATCTCCAATATTTGTTTGTAATGTAGTATTAGGAGGATAGTCACATTCTGTGGCTTCTTTGCCTGAGGTATGTAATTTGGCCTTGGAACGATGTTACTTGTTGGTCACCACTTAAATGATATTATGGGACTCAGAGTCTCGACATGCATGTACACACAATGCCTCGCAGGCTGCACAGGTGTTTTTTCCTACACCGTAATACAAATTACTTGTATAGCATCCATCCGCCTGTATGTCTATAACACTGGAATTATGCCATTGAAACTGGTTCAGCACTTTTAATCTCATATCTTCTCTCCGTGTCAGTTCGGTAAGCCTCCACAATTTCCTTCGAATTAACATTGACAGTCTTACGCATACCATACCTCTGAGGAACTTTTCTTAAGCACTAGGTCCTTATATGGCTCAGAGAGAGACTGACCTGAAGTCCAATATCCATCGTAGCTAATCTCCATCCTGGGCCATCAATTTCTTCTATATCATATAGGTTATAAAGTTTTGATTGATATTTACACTTTGAAAATGTGCCCGTTTCCTTCCACCCCAGTATACACCTCTCTTCTTATTCTAACTTCTAAAGTAATGTTGCGTCACATTTGAGGGACACTGCCATATATTCATCAAATACTTCAATCCACATATTGACATTTTGATTAATTTGTTACTATGCTGTACGTATTCTCCTCCCCAGATCTGCAATGCAAAATATTCATTCCATTCATCCATTGCAGACAGTTTTCTTACAATTGTAATACTTAATACACTACCGTTTACTCATAACTCAATGTTATGTTCATAAATGATTATCTCTACAAAATACCGATTTAGATCAGTGGTTTTATTAGTGTTAGCCTAGTAGATTCCTTAATTCTCTCCCTTGGATTATTGGATTAATTATTATCACTACATGCAGTAGTGTGTACTTTAATGTAACATAAGTGGCATTTCAAGTAGAGATATTGTTTGCATGTTATTTGTAGACAATTAGAGAGCTATATGCATCTGTTTACATAAAAGTTTGTATATATTAATAAGCATGGATTTAATATGAATTGTATTCCGCAGTATTGTTATTGATTCCTTTGATACATACTTTGATTATGTGACAGTATATTATAATCGTGTTAAAATAGATTTTTACAGAATGGTTTATTTATCTTAATTATCCTGCCCTAGAGCTGAGCTTTGATGTCCACATGCAATCGTTTATACGGATTGGTTTGCGTAGCACGAGGTTAGCTGTTGATATTGCAACGAGGACTTTCTCTGCAATAAAGTTACTTGTTAATTTATCACAAACACCTTGGTCTGGTCTTGCTTAACGAAATTTTACTTGAGCTCTTACAGCCTCATGTCTAATACATTTACTCTGTTTATGGTATATATATATTAAAAAAATACTTTCTGCTCTTGATTTTTATACCTTTGAACCAGTTTCTTTTGTCAGACATTGTTGTATAACAAGACGCTAACCTGGTTTGCACTGATTTTACTCTCTTGATATATATACACACAGAGGGTACCACTTTGTTTAATGTTGGGATAGATTAATTGGCATAAACTTCGTCCTCTACTGGACGAAGGCTGAATATGGCCAAATTCTTCACTTGACAGGGTGTAAGAGATATGATGAATCAGGTTTTAGCGAATGTTAGTTAGGATCTTTGTTCTGATAAAAAATGAAAACTTTTGTTTCAAGTATGTGGATATTTTGCGAGACATTTTAGGTGTGGGGGAGGGAACAGACCAAACGAGCAAACGGCCCAGGGGTAGATGGCTGTTTTGGACTCCGTGAGTTTCTCACGACGATTACTTACTGGTGTCGGTGAACTCACCGAGACGAGTATTATTGTAGTCGCAAAGATCTCATCATGACAAGTATTAATTGTAGTCGGAAAGCGTTCACTGCGACGCGTAATTTTTTCTATGGAGAATTCTTTGCAATGTGAGGCGTGAAGCGTGCCCAACGCGCGAAGCCCCTGTAAGATGACTTTTGTAGCATATTACTCGAGGAGAGCTATTAGGGACCAACAAACAGCCCGGGCGGCAGCCATCCCCAGAGGCAGGGAGATAGACGAAAATCCGACGGGGGTGCTTTTCAGGCAAACGGACAATTTTAAGCCTCCCTTTGCCATTTTCGACCCAGCAGCAGAGTGAGGGCGACATGACTAAATGTTTGATGATTTTAACCCTTCTTTCGCTATTTTCGACCCCACCCGCAGGCTCTGACACTCACTTACAATCAGCTCGATGTCTATTCATCCGGGAAAAACTAGGAATTTCACAATTCTATGAACGCAGAATGAGTAAACAACAGCCGGAAGTTTACTCTCATAAGCTCTGATCTGATGATAATGATTGAACAACCTTAAACATTCTTCCATTGACTGGGAATTCACGTTATTAGTTCCAACGTGCAAGGTAAATGCTCTTTTTCTGGATCCAAAACAAACTCTGGGCCTTCGTATTGTAAGCATGATAGGAACGTTCAGCTTTGGTGTTAATATAGCTTTTCTTTAGGGATTTTTAAAAAGTTCCCCTCATGACCTAGAGGTAGAACCAATGGATTTCCAAGCACACAGGCGGTACTGAGTGCTTGGATCTCTGTCCCGGCATACCTTTTTGTATTAATTGTGCTCATCTAAACACTATTGCCGACCGGCGACGCAAGTATGAAATCAATTTTGTGTGGTAAGGGTTGAGATTCATTGAAATACAAGAGATTTTTTTTCTTCAGGTGTATATAAAACTTAAGGGTAATGGGCAATCGCTGTCAGTTAAGTGACGTGCCCACTAGGGACAGCACTGTTCGCGGTCTATGTCCAGAATACCGGCTATATATATCATCTGAAGCCATCGTTTGTAAGCTTAGTTACTGTAAACATTACATCGAAATACGGAAGTTTAACGATACCCGATCTAAAAAATGAACTGAAGAAAAGAAATGCAAGGGTCTCTGGAAGGGAGAAAGAATTGGTCGAAAGGTACGTATACATTTTTTTAACGTCGAGATGCTTAATGTTCAAAACACTGGGATGTGAAATCACCCAGTTGTCGATGTAGAACCTTGTTAAGGACGTAGCCTGTGAGGGTGGTGTCAAGGATCAACTGAGTAAATTTGGTTTTTGTTCTTGTATACAACTCTGTGTAGCCCCGACATGAGAAGGCAATAAATCAGATAAACCCCTGTCCTTTTGTTGGGCTCGGGGCGGGTAGGGAGATCAGGTGACGAATATATTTAGTATGCCACTATGGGAAAACCAACCAAAACTTCAAGTAATAGTTTGAGACCCGGTCTCAAGAGGACCAGGAATAATTCAGCCAGCAACATGGATGAGAAAACTAGTTCGAATTACGGCAATTGGTCAAGATGTCTCATCACTGAATCCAATGATGAGAATCAAAAACTAGCAAAGTTGTCACTTATTGTGACAGATAAAGCGCTTCAGGGCTTGGCTGGAGAGTCAAGAAATCTATAAAAAAAACAAAATGGTTCAGGCCAACTACTTGTAGAGTGTAGCTGCAAAACTCACTCGAACAATTTGTTTTGCTCTAAGCAGTGTGTGGAAATACCGATTAAGTTATTTCCACACCTCTCAAATCTATATGTTCGATATAGCGATTTAGATGACTGCAGTCAGACTTAAATGTTAGAAAAGTTCAGTTTTCAGGAAGTGTCACAAGTTAAACGAATCAACATTCGCCGTAATGCCAAGTTGATTCACATAAACACTTATATCCTCACGTTCAACTGCGCCACTCTACCTAGTCATGTTGGCATACAGGGTAATGAAATGGCAGATAAAGCAGATAAAGCAGCCATGCACTTATAATAACATAAGTATTTTAAAGATCATGACCGGTGCATCAAATAAATAATGTTTGAATAAATCATTGTTTAAATTACTTCAGTTACCACGTATCCAGGTGTGCAACATAGATAACTTTATGTCTCGGGCATAGTAGTAGGGTAGCACATATGAGGTTTGAAGTGCAACAAGATCTTTCTTTGAATAATGAAACATTTTACTCCTTTTTTGTTGAATCACGCAGAGCATTCAGATGTGTAAGCACGAATTTAAAAAGCATAGCGTTTTTTTTACCATGCCGTCACTGTTTGGTAAAATCCATGACCCAGTCATGTGGCCTTACCTGAGAAAAAGATTTTAGAGTCATTATCTTTTGTTACAGAATACAATGTCATCTGCAGGAGTTATAGCAGAAATTAAATTATTTGATCCAAAAGCGACATTCCTATTTTAAGTCACTTGGAGCCAACTAGACAACTTTATTAAATGCGATTGTAGGGGTTAGCAGGTCTGATGGGAAATGAGGTACTTGCTATTTTTACCGTTACTCCGTCACACTTATCTCATTTCCATTAACTTGTTAAAGATTTGCAATTATGTTGATAAATACTGTATTATTTTCATATTTGTTTATTTTGGAGATTAGTCATCTTTTTCTAATAAGCCTGTCAAAGTTAATTACCATATTTGATTGACAGTGATTGGTGTGCTACATGTATACACTGAGTTAGGGATTGAGAGTCGATATAATCTTCATTCATTATATGTTTATGGCAGAAATGGTCCTAACAAGAATACTTCAGTGTGATATATTTGAAAAGCAAAAATAATTTTTTCGGTCACAATGTTCCTAGACGTTCAATGGCATGATTATTTCATTCTTCTAGATTAAATATATTTTATTGACATTAAATTAATACCTTTTGCAAAAGGATAGGAAACAAGTTCACAAGAACTTACACATTTCTATTATACAAAACAAAATCACATGGCGAGTTAAAGTTAATCAATAACATAAATGGACAATTAAATATATCGTATAGACAGCAAAGTAAAATGAAAGGTATGATAGAACAGCTCAAGGGATGTGGTGTAAACACAAAGGAAAGGACATTTTGCTTCGTGTTATTTTGTATATATTTCAATTCATATAATTTGCACTTCAGCGCATAAGTATATTTTGGTATAAAACAAATCTTTATTGTTACCTTCCAGTTACATCCAACACTTATATAATAGTGCAATTATAAGAAGTTTTTCTCTCCCAATATGATCAGAGAGAGAGAGAGAGAGAGAGAACAACTTGTTGGTGAGGTTGCTTCTCGGGTTGAAACATCTGCATGGGCAATGGAATGAAATATACCCTGTCTCTATCTACGTTGTCGGTGCTTGGTCCCTTCTCAGATTTAATGAACTCCTATGGGATGAAAAAGCCATAAAAATTACGTTAATCGCATACTACAGTTTAAATATCAAAACCATTTAATGATAGACAAAATCGTTCAGTTAATATTTTTTATTCCTAACAATCTGTTAAATAATTAAATAGAAACGTATTATGTAAACATCAACATACCAATCAGTTAATCGCTTCATGAAACCGTCACTCTTCTTTAAAAAGCCTTAATTAGTTATAAAGGGACCACGCAACGTAATCGCCTAAGAAGTGAAAAGCGACACGAAACGTTGAAAACTCAATCGAAATGGACGGAGTTGGGTGTATATATTTTCATGGTCATGTAGCATAGTGAATTTAATTTATTGCGGCTATTCATAGTTTAACTAGTGGTTATAGCCCACGCGTAATAAATAAATACATAATACCTCTAGCATCAACTATGAAATATAGAGCGTTCCGGAAGGCGAATGTGACTGGAGAAAAACTTTGTCTCTACGTCTCTTTGTTAAATAAAATAATATGCAAATTAATTATTGTGTATAGGAAGGAAGCAAGATACAGCAATCAGCATACGTCGGTCACAACGTTCTATTTGCTTCCCGAAAACATACTGGATTTGTTACTATGATGACGGCAAAGATTTTACGCAACCGTGCTTAATAAGATGTTAACTTCATAACTTCCTATGCAAGCTAGGCTGCATTTTTCGCTTTTGCCTTTTTCCTAGCTCAGCTTAGTAACATTTCTTGGCGTATGTTAACAATTAGTAACATATTGTAACAATTGCTAAGTGGCATTAAGTGACAACCTTTCTGTTACATTTGTTTCGGAGCCCCAGGTGGCCGAGTGGTCTAAGGCGCTCGCCTTTACAGATCACTGAAATCTCACCTCTGTACGCGTGGGTTCGAGTCTCGGGCTCGGTCAACGTGGGTATGTGTGAAAGCTCGCCAGTAGCTTCCCGTGGGTCTTAGATTCTTCCCGGTGTTTTCCTCCACCAACTATACTGGCCTCCATGTATAGTCTATCATGTGCTAAAAAATTGCGCTAAAACCATAACAACCAACCAACCAACATTTGTTTCACTGACTAAATAGCCAGTTACTAAGTACAAACTGTACCCACATTGTCTTCACTCTTCAAGGGACATGTACAAATGCATGTAGCAAACACCCTAAAGAAATAGATTTAAGCATTTAATAAGCTTAAGGTTGCAGGCGAATCGTCGAAGACCTGGCTCAGTCAGTTGGAACCTACAGGAGCTGAAACGGCAAAACTTGATCAGACAAAAATAAGAACAGAAGAGTAAAAAAGCTATAGGCAAATACTGCCAAAAAAAGAGAGAATCAGTTTGTTTGATGAATAACAAGCCATACAATCAAGTTTGAACAGACTTTTCATTTTACAACGGCTTGAGCAAGAAAACCTATAATAAATAGACGAGGATCCATAAAGAGTAGAGGAGGACATGGAAAAGAAATCAAACACTGAGAAAACTGAAGATGAGCTACAAGACATGAAAAAAGCGGCCAAGGTATTATTTTGGACACTTTCTATTTCCAATTTTCTGTTGCTTGATGGTAACAGCCATATCATTTACAAACAGCACTTAATGCACAAATCAACTGTACAACATGAAATAAATCGGTAGAGTCCAAGGCACAACCATGACAAAGTCCAACATTAGATACTGTGCAACGCAAACCAACTGTACAACATAGCAGCACCTATTGCATCTCGAAAATGCTGCAAAGTTTGTGTCTGTAAAATGTCCGAAAAAAAAAGAAAGACAAAAATAGTAAATATCATTTACCACGTATAATTATATCTGTTTTAACAGTCTCATTCATTCAGCATGTTGCAGCAAAAACGCGTGGATTACAAGATAAGACCACCTTCAAAAATGTCTAACGAATATTTTAAAAAATTGTTACTGCCTTTGTTTATGTTGTAGTTCACTAAGAACTACTTATGTGTGAACAGGGTGTTTTTCAATAAAAAAGTTCCATTTGGTAAATAATCTAGTCTCATGCTATTTCAACGCCGTTTCGTTTCTGTAGTCTTTTCCACGATATCTGCAAAGTTTAATGTCTTGCAAACAATCTGTAATCTATTGTAATAAATGTTCCATTTTACAAATAAATGACTGGTCTACTAAATCTAATTTGTACAATAACGCCATTGACTCTAACTGGTATAATATTTATAATTTGTAAACTAATACTCAAAAGTTTAGTTGGTAAAGAGGTTTTTATTTTGATTTTGAATGTTCTCGTATCTTTATACGGGATGATGATCCACAAAAATATGAGTGGTCTAGTGATCTTTAATTTAAATCTTTAATGCTCTCGGTGGTAAAAAATATAAGTGGTCCATTGATTTTAAAATTTTATTTTTACAGTTTTATTATCTGAGATGGCGATTCACAAAATCATGAATGGCCATTTTTCTTTTTTTTTTCGTTTTTTTTTTTTTTTTGATTTCGCGAAATAATATCTCCAAGTTTTATTGGTCTAGTTTATTCTTAATTTGTGAAATAATATCCTCGAGTCTGGCTGGTTTAGTAATTATGAGAGTAGTAAACCTTTTGGGAGTACTGGAATTTGAACTTCTCAATGTTTCAATTATTTATTCAATATGCACGTGTGAAGCCCACGCCTAAAAAGCTGAATAGTCGTATTGAAATTGACCTAAGTCCAGACTTGTTGAGAATGTATACTACTAACTCCGTCCGTGTCGATCCAGTTTCATTTTGCTTTTCATTTGTTCAAGACATTTCTAAGTTTTAAAAAAAATCATACTGGCCTTAATTCGATAAATGAATAAGCTCGATGTGAGAGATATAGCTGAAAAAGCACGTTGGGCACCATATGCCTCTGTCAGGGCAGATTGAACCCATTCCTTGTGTTTCCTTAATTTGCAGAAAATCAGTTCGCTTGAATCTGGGGACAGAACTTACTCGCCTCCAACAATCTCATTCATGACACTTTTTTCAGTTACCTAGGTTATTAGTAGGCGAAAGTTTTCTCGACCTACCTTATTACAAGCACTTGTGTATATGGAATGCGGGTCTACGTGGATAATATCATGCCTTTTCCGTCATGTGCCCCTCCCATATATATATATATATATATATATATATATATATATATATATATATATATATATATATATATATATATATGCACACATATATATATATATATATATGTACATACATACATACATACATACATACATACATACATACATACATACATACTTCGAATAACGTTTACACAACAGTGTCCATAAAATGTTTGCAAAATATAAATTCACAAAAGCAGAAAAATTCTCACATGTGATCAGCCAGTCAGCAACAGGATACACATATTGCAAGAAAACTCGATTCTGAGATTTTTTCTTTCTATCAAAATCCAAAATAACGAGTACGATAATATTGTAATAATGTCATATATATTTCTCTATATATGATTTGTGAAGTTTGGCTTTAGCCAGGGCCCGTGGTAAGTTGGGTCCTCAGTCCTTTTGAATTCCGAAGATACCATTATTCCGAGAGCTCTTGGCAGACGCATGGAGTCGAACAATCTTCAATACTATCCATCAATCTACTGCTTAAATTATACATTAACATACATGCACTCACATACATACATCAGTAATTGATCCAAAGACCAGCAAGATAGATATATAGAGATCTAGTGTTATTTCTTCACCATCAGATAAGACGGGGTACATTTTACCTATATCAGGGTACTTAGAATGGTATGAGACCAGTTTCGAAGGCAAAACACTGCGCAATGGCTGGGCAGAAATCGCAACACACTGCTGTTAGAATTGTTTGCCATTTGCCATATGATAATTACAAATGCGCACATTTCTTTTTACAGGAGAAAACAATTAATATCAATGCAATGCTGATTTAGTTGCAGAAAAGCAGCTTAAAGTTTAGACGTTAAAATTGATAAGGGGCAATTTCATCATTAGGGCAACAGGGTGCACTTCCAGCAACAGGATGGCTTTAAAAAAAGGCATGGTGTATATCCATGCCATTTCTTACAATGGACCACCTGCAGATAAATAGACGTACTGACAAACGGAGAGATAGATAAGAAGAGACAGGTAGATAGAAGGCTTTGAAGGTAAACATAGGGGTATGTATGCAATAGGTGCTTACAATTTAAAGAAGATGACGAGAAAGCAGCATGTGTCAGAATGATTTACTTCCCATCGAATGTTAATGAATTAATATAGCATGCATAATCTTTTCATATTGTTATAAATACATAAATGCTCAGATAGATAGATAGATAGATGGAATTACGGATGGAGATATGTAGATTGAAGAATTTGTACACTGCCTTAGAGAGAGTACACGATGTTTGAAAAAAAAAAAAACACAAAAGGCCAGGCCGTATTTGTATGTAGAAAAATCAGAATATACATCTTTCCATCTGTCCAGGCATCCATACACATGGGCATTTGCATTGTCAGCGAGTTCACTTATCTGGATATATAGATGGATTGATTGATGATAGTATGAATGCAGAGAGAGAAGGAGGGGGGGGGGGGGTAGCGGACAGATAGATAGTATAATGCAGGGACAAAAATGACTTGCATAAAAATCCTGACTGTTATTTATCAAAAACAGTTTAATATTTTCTTTTTAATTGATAATATACAGCTTCTGACATGTTTTGAAATTGTAACAGTCACCGAAAAATATGAAAAAGAACTAAAGACTGGCATCCCCGAAATTGTTACACGCACGCGACCAGAGCTTAATACCTTCAAATTAATTCAAAGCATATTCAATTGCTACATGCACGTGATGCACCTGATCAGAGTATATTGCCTTCAAATGAATTTAAAGCATTATTTTCAAACTTTATTTGATAATTAAAATTTGTAATACCTTCTAGTCATGAAAAGGTAAAATAAAACATAAACTGATGATTTTAAAATACATTGTTTTTCAAAATGAGCCATTTTGTCACTCAGCTTCATATCTTATGTCTGGTAAACGTTGTATGTTAAAAAAGTGACTGTTTGGTAAGAGTATTTATTTCCTATCTTCGGTTGATAATTCCGCGAAATAAAGTTATTATCTTAAATTTAACATGCGGTACATTTTATTCATTACTTCAGTCATTCATAATATTAACAAAATATATTTTGAAAAAAAATGCAATAAATCAACAGCATATAAGCACAATCTATTTGCTCTGTAGGTTCTCATACGTTGAAAGAACTGTCGCTAGTATCTTCTCTGTCTTTTAGGAAATGTCCTATATGTGCACAAAGTAGTGAAGTTTACCTATTAGCGGTTGACTTTGATTCATAATAAAGAATTGCTCCTTGCTGTGATTGAAGGAAATTCTGCTTGGCTTTTTAGGAACCTCTGAGGTAATGATCTGGAGCGTTGCGCCATCTGGTGACAGTTTATGTATATTATTAGAGTCATATCCCACAACATAGACATTGTCCTCTTTGTCCACAGCTATGCCTAGTGGAATCTGCAGGTCATCTGAAGTGTAGACAAAGTACCTTCTTCCATCTATCAAGCCAAAACAGTAAAGTTTTCTCCCGCCAGAAACAGATATATAGACACGACTTTGATATATTAAGAGCAAGATATGCTTGATAAGTCAATTGACAATCGAATTCAGGATGAAACTTTTCCTTTCCATCTCTGGTGATAAGGCTCCGATAACATTTGGTACAACCAATACCGTATGTATCAATACAAGGACCTGACACAACGATCTCCTCTCTGCTGATAGCATCCACACCATAGCATACATACCGTGTTGTTACAGTTTCCGTGTGTCTGATGGATCTGTTACAGCAACATGATTGCCATCTATTAGACACATGTCAACAGGAGTTTCAGGCAAAGTATGGCTAATGATGAAGTTGTATGATGAGTCATACAGGCAGCATGTCATGTTATTGTAGCCTGCCAGCACTATGTCTCCTCTGGGTAACTGGACAATACCTAGGTATCTAGGATTGTTCGAACAAGGACACTCAAAGTCAATCACTCGTGAAAGTTCTACTTTACGATCTGTAAGTGGTCTCATAATGGCGGTTAAATGCAGATCTTTTCCCTCCCCTTTACATGCTATCTTCACAAGCCATCTAGCATCATGAGAAAGTATTGCATTAATATTGCTATCGAGCTCAAGGCTTAATTTGATCTAATCTACGCTATCAAATTTTTCGTGGATCTGATCACTATAAGAGTTAAATTGTTTTATCGTCTTGCTGGTCACGAGAAACATATGTGTGTCCGACCCATACTGGCTAACGTTCTCTAAATGCGCTTCAGAGTTTCGGATGACATTCATCAGTGACTGACACTGGTGATTTTGTTCTTGTACTCTGATCCTCCACTCCTTAAAAATTCGGCTTCCCTCAAGCTTGATCATTTTCTCAATATCATCCAGAATAGCGTTCAATTTCTTCCTTATTTCTCCAATCTCTGCAGAAATATTGTTCACATTTGCTTCCAGTAATCCGATGTTTACTTCATTCATGCCCATAAACGTCTTCAGATGGTCATCCAGCTTCCGCATTTGCTGCATAGTTTTCTGCGGGTTGATCTCCTTCAGTAGACCTTGTAGGCTCTGTTTCAACTCAAACACCGAGTTTCATGTTTTAGGATGAAGAAATGAACATGTACCGCAACATGCTGTCTCGTGACTCCTACAATAAAACTCAATATCTTTATTATCATGCTGTGGACACCCCAAGTCCTTTGCAAACTTGGTGCCTTTTGGCGGATTATTCTCCGATTCGTCGATTGTCATCATCTTATGAATTTTGCTCATTTTCATTTTTTTACGATATAGAGCACAGTTCTCACACATAAATTCTTCACAATGAAAACAAAATTTTGTTGCAAGTTTAGACAGATTTCCAGATGAACATACGTCACACAAACGTTTTACTTTTGATTTCCTCTCCGGTGGAATTGGGCTGTCAGGAAATAAAGAGGCCCATTTTTGACAGATTGATCCTTTTTAGAAGGACTAGTCAATGCTCTACATACCGGACACATAAATTGTTCAAATGATCCCACTGTACCTCTGGCTTGCTTTGGTATATAGTCCTGTAGACAGTGGTCGCAAAATAAATGTAAACATGGTAGTTGACGTGGTGAGGTAAACACGTCCAGACAAAATTGGGCAGCCGTGTCCTTCTTGTGTTAACGAATCTCCGCTTGCAGCAGCCATTTAGAAAACTGTTTGTATCAAAGCGAACGAATTCCAGTTGAGCAGTAGTTTATATAGAACTGTTGGCTATAAGCTGCCTAAGAAATACTTCGCACACCCATACATGTATCGCATATAGTTTATTTAACTTCCTGATTGATACGAGAGTAGTGTAAAAAAAAAAAAAAAAAAAAAATAGCAGACCATGGTAGTAATGCTCCGGAATGTTTACATCCTCAGCTAATTACCAGAAACTATGTGAAGTATCATGTAAGAAGATGGCAAGGCTTGAAGTCCCGTGTTACTGAAAATATAGCACATCTCTCACTTTTGCCTCTGTGTATCTATCTATGTGAATTTATCGCTGATTTTATGATAATTAATCTTTAGAAGCACGTTATTAAATCTGATTTGCGATTTACCTCTAGCTCAAAGGTGATCATAGCTAGTTGGTGCAAATTGTGACAGTAAAAGGCTTCTTAAAAGGAAGCCGTTCAAGTGTAAGAATAGTAGCGCGCACACACGCATATATATATATATATATATATATATATATATATATATATATATATATATATATATATGTGTGTGTGTGTGTGTGTCTGTGTGTGAGTGTGTGTGCGGCAGGCACATGATAATATGACATCATTGTAGAGAAAGGATGTGATATGAAAGAAGTTTATAACGTCATGTGGCCGTTTCGTAACGCATTCAACCTTCTGTATCTTTGTTAGTATGCACGATATTTGCTTGAAATAAAGTGGATTATATCTGATAATGTCGTTAACGTCGAAACGAAGAGCGTTAAATTGTCAATTTTATGTCCAAAGGAACGTTTTCTCAAGTATGACAGTATGGACGTCCATTAACGCGTATATAAACTTGTATTTACTTTAATGTTTTAATTGAATTTAAAAACGAAAACAAAATTTGTAAAAAAAAAACAAACAAAAAATTAAAAAAAAAAAAGCACACACAAATTAACATAGTTAAAGAAAAGACGTTTGGATAGATTATATAAACTAAATCATATTTAGTCTGACTCGTTCATTTCGATGGAAAAAATGTTGTGTCTGCCTTAATAAACAATAGCTAAAATTGGCTGTCATTGTTAGAAATAAGATATATAGAATATGTGCTACCTTTCAGCATAATCAACCAACATACACAGCGCTTGTAATCACAAATGCTCTCTCTCTCTCTCTCTCTCTCTCTCTCTCTCTCTCTCTCTCTCTCTCCTGAAACGAGTAGTTTTAACCGCTGTACATGTTAAAATAAATTCCTCAGTGGTCATTGTCTTAGACTTTTTGGGGAGGATACACCGATGTGTCCATGTATAGGCATTAGATTTTAAGCCTGTTTCACCAGTGATTGTGGCGCATCTTTGAATATAATGGACCCAGGTGTCATGGTCAAGGCCTGTTTAGTATTTACACTCAAATTGCTAATAACTGTATGATATGGAGGGGATTTCCGCTAAAATTCTATGCATGTATTTTCTATTAGTATGTGCTGTATATTCTATTCTGCATTATTCTATTTTGCATTTTCTATTTATGCAGAATGTACATTATAGATTCCATCTTTATATCTGCCAATATTTATTTGTAAATTTTATATGCGTGATATTGGAATACTGCAATTTCATATCTTCAAATTCCATGTGCATATTTTAATATACACGTCAACATTCTACATTACATCATTCCATTTCTAAGTTTCCTCATTACATTCTGACAGTTCATTTGATTGAATTTTAATCACCATAACGGTCAAAATACATAACATCGAAGAAATTACAATGTACCACAGTGAGAGTTACAAATAAGATATTTGCATAATGCAAGTCGGAATATTGTAATCAACGCCATCTGTTGTCATAATTGGACATTACTGTAATGACCCATTATGACAACAGATGGAGCTGTTAGATTAATCACTGAAGAGGAACAACTGTCCTGGGTCCAGTATATTCCAGATTCTAAGCAGGAAGACATAACCACGGATCCCCTATTCCATCCACAAGCATTGGTTAACTTGCCGTGTCGATCGATAGATAGATCGAAAGACTTATTTATTGTTCTAGCGATCTAATTCCAACTATATTGGCAAAATCTCATACACTTTCTTGAAAACTTGTTTATTTATTTATTTATTTATTTATTTATTCCTCTCAACAGGGCTGATAGGGGATCAGGGATTGTTTATAGCAATCTCACAAAAATCAGATACTCATTAGCTATAGATACTCACGTAAACATACATGTATAGCATGATCTAGAACACGCTTCAGTGTCAGGGGATTTAATGATTCCATCCTTCTGTTCGTTCGTGTCTCTTGTCTGAAAATATAGCTCATTCTAAATTAATGGCTGGAAATTCACCAAACAAATTTCATAAGTTGTTGGTATTGCAAATACATGTATATGTAAGAGGGGTGTAGGTTTTTCGCTTGTAGGCCATGGAATCCACGATCTCTTTCTGAGATTCCGATTTCGGTTTCAAATAATGAAATATTTAATCAAATGGGTAGAGATTCACGATATCAATCTTATGAAGTTGCACAGAGAGCCTGCGATGACACTCAGACCCATTGAAACTAATTGTATATTTTAGTTTATTTAATGTTATTTTATTTTGTTTTTTATTGTCTGAGGCATTTCTTGTAAATCACAATTATAACAGAAAATATCTAAAGTCAGGTTGATTTATCACTTGCAGGATTTGGGGAGAGTACTGAAATTTTAATAAAGTCTTTTTTATTGTCAGTTTCTACTGATAACTAATTTGCGATATGATCGTCAATTTAAAACAATGATGTTAAAAAAAAATAAACATGAGTAAGAAAACCGGAGATTATTCTGGTACAACCAGTGACAAAGAAGCTGAAATGTTGTTTCTTCGCAATCCTTCACCTGTACAAGGGACATTCATTAAAAAAAACTCTGGAAGAAGGAAGCATCATCTGTATTGTCTTATTATTCATCAAAGACTTCGTTGTTGTCGAGACATGGCAGGTCAGATCTGTACTACTGCATTATACCTGACCGGCGTCACTATTATCATTCAGATATCACGGTGCCGTCTGTTGTCTTAATGGGATATTAATCTTTTGCATCTTGCGTCATGGTAACAGTCAACTCGCAATTTTGATTGCATTACATTGTAACTTTCAGTATGTGAACGTCTTATCAGTATGGTACTTAACAGTGTGTTATAAAATGAAATGTGTCAATTGCAAATAGGAAATTTATAGCTGGAAAGACATAATTAACAATGTTATCGTGTGTAATATTAAGAATGTACATAAAATCACTCACATGAAATCTGAAGACACGAAATTGCAGTATTGTAATAACAAACTTAACAAATTCAGTAATAAATCTTGGCAGATGCAAATATTCAATATTGAATGTACATCCTATACACATGGAAAATGCAAAATAGAATAATGCAAAATAGAACATACAGCATATACTAATAGAAAATGCACGCATAGAATTAAAATATATGCATAGAATTATGGAAGTAATCGCCATCCATAGTACGAAGGGCTGTATGTTCTGTGTCCATACACGTATTGTTATCAGATACGATACACATTTGTAGAGGATTAGTGGCTTATAAGGGCAGAGAGCAATTTCTCATGTTTTTTGGTCGTGTTACGAGGGCTCCCACGGCAATGTCGCAGCGAGACAATGAATGTGCCTATTTTTCAAGTTTTTATTGTATAAGAGTGACTATGACGGATACATACGTTTATACAAGAGTACGGTATCGATCTACCTGCCGAGTAATCGGGCGGTAGGACTTTCTGGCTAATATCAAGAAACAGCCTAATATCTAAGCTAGGAAGTGCATGCCTTTACAATTTTTAAAATGAGAGAGAGAGAGAGAGAGAGAGAGAGAGAGAGAGAGAGGTATCGCCATGAGTCACAAACGTTAATAAATCAATACATTTTATTTTTCTTTGCGCAAGGGTCACCCGTTCATAAAAAAATACTTTTTAGATTGTCTCCTGAAAGATCAAAATACATTCTTATCACTGTACAAAGTAGTATAATGTGTTTTGAAAAGAAAGACTTTACATATAGTTACTTTATGGTGTTTATTAGCCTAGTAGTAAATTTATCACAGGGTTTATTATTCATACGGCTACTGAGACAATTTGTATTCTTATACTCCAGCGTTGAGAATATTTAAATACTTTCTTCTTGTTTGACATCTGTCTGTCGTCCGTCCGTCCGTCCGTCAGTTATTCCCCTTCTCCTAAACCACTGTGAGGAAATTAGCAAAACATGGTTGTTATCTTGTTTATTTTTTTAACTCTGCGCAAGAGTATCCTTTCCCTGGGGTCCAACAGCTAAAAGTTTCATTAATGTCTATTGCAGTGATGTTTTCAAATATTTTTTTACCAGATATTTAAGTATCTAGCCATAATAGATCCGAGGGTTGAAAATCTTTGTGCGATTGCTACGGTAAACGTTTACACACAATAAACCTTCTATTATGGTACTTCTTAAGTGATCAATTCCTAATTGCATCAATTACATACCAAATGGGCACAAAGCTGAGATTTTAAACACAAAAGAACAAACCGTGTACGTGAAATTCCGATGTCTAAATATTTCTGACGTAACAAAGAAGCATGACGTCTAAGCAAGCCTGAATAAGCCCATTCATGTAGGAATAACTTTTCTCACATTAATATACCTTAAGATCGTGGTTTCCATGATAGAACACCGGTGGAGAATATCTTTATCTTTCGTCACATGACAGTTGTCTTATATCACGTGACGTCAAAATAGTTTTGATTGGCGCATCGTCACTTTGACTTGTTTGCATGACATCATCATATACATCCAGTCTCGAATGTCTGCTATTAATATATGGCTTTAATTTCAGTAGTTATTTAAATTTTAGCAACATTTTAACCGCATTTCCATGCGTATACCGAATTCTTTGGTGTAAACCAAACAGTGTAACCGGGCTCTCGCTTTGCAGCCAGGAATGTGAGAAAAATAATCATGCATTATTCATCGGTGTTGGAAATTTGGAACAGACACGAGTGTGGAATTTTCCTATCTTACACCTATGCATAAATCTAGTATTTTCATGTAATAGGTCTTATGTCTTATTACCACATAATGCATCACACTCCAAAGCTAGATGTGCATGCAGTAAGAGGTATTCATAAATAGGATAACTCTCAGACTGTTACATTCAAAGTCCAGTTTAGCATTTTACCACACAGACACACAGACACACACACACACACACACACACACACTACACCCCTATGTCTAAACGTGCCAAAAAAAACCCCGTTATATTTTATAAGAATCATGTATAACAACACTGAAAATAATATAATCAAAGGCGACCTTTCTCCGATTTCCTTTCAATTTTAAGCCTATCTGCCGACAGGGCAAATGAGCTTTTGACATGGACCTGCGTCCTTCGTGTGTCATCAGTGAACAGGTGCCAATTTAAACTTCTTCTCTAAAACCACTTGGGTGGCTTCAACCAAATGTTGCAAAGAGCATCCTGGCATAAAAGTATTACTGCATCAATGATGCTCCATATATATTTCCTTCATTTGTCTACATTTGAATGAAATCCAGTGGATTAGTTATAAGTTCAGATGTAAGTTATAAGTTCATGTTAGACACCGAACTGGACACAGAATATAAAATAAGTAACAAAAATAAAAAATAAAAAAATTAAAAAATCAGCAAATATAATATTGCAATGTGGAAAAAAAGTTGCATTTCAAGTAAAAGCCCGAACAGTTTAGTGCAATTGACCTTTCTGGAACCAACCGAATCACACCTGTTTGTTTTAGCATCCTACGCAGGAGCCAAAAGGCTGAAAGCTATTTAGGCTTTCATGCTGCTTTCTAATTAATGCAAGCGACATTCTCTAATGGCAAGCAAATCTCTTGCAATATTCAGTGAAAAATAGTAATTAATTTCTTACGAACATGAATAGGATGAAACAATATCCTAGTCCAATTTGTGTAGTGATAGAGCAATGAAATGACAAAAGTTGGATCCTATTATAAAACTAAGCTTTTTCTTTATCTGCTGCAGCTCTGAAGCATAACCTACAAATTGTATTTGATCCATCCGGCGTAGTTTGCTCCAGGATACAATTTGTCTTTCGAGAAAACTAAGTGGAGTGTCGCGTTATACTATATGTTACACAATGTGAGTTTCACATGCAAAAACTCACATAAAATGAAACTTGTTTGCTATGTTTGAGCTAGTTATGATGATACAATTATACTAATAAATCATTATATAATCTGTAAAGAATAATTTTCACCATCAAGGTTATTACGTTGAAGGTAAGGCCCCTCCGCCCCCCCCCCCCCCTCCCGTCCGAAAAGGAAACTCAGATTGCTACTTCTAATCGCTCAGTAAAGTGATCTGATGAAAGTGCACTTATGGTGAAATATAAGAGCTTTTGAGTTCCATGGACCATCTCCAGAAATACAAAATTGCATTAATATTAGTGGTCATAACATTGACATACAGACATAGGAATCCAAACGAGAGTCAAAGACTCATTTGTAGGTTCATTTCCAAATGGTGGAAGATATTTCACTATTGCAGATCGTGAATTTTAGAATTTGAGGCCTTCGGAGACAAATTGTTCGCATATTTCTCACAATTAATCAGAGTTCATAACTTGTTTCAAGACAGGATAAACAATAGATAGTAAGTGTCGATTCTGGCACACTTCTTAATGTAAAATTTTGGCGTGGGCCACGATAAGCAAATTAAAAAATGACCCACTATTAAGTTAAAGATTCCAAGAACAGGAACTTGCTATCTACTTTAGGTCCCTCCTATCGTGATGTTGGTTCTGGAACAATTTTGCTATGACAGTAAATTAAGATATCATATGCCCTCTACTCTAGGCCCCCACTTAAGGACTGCAGCTCATGGAAAATATTTTGTTACTACAATAGAAAGAAATGACAAAATGCTATAATTGTGGCACTGAAACATCACCAAAGAGATGGAATACCAAATACCAGAATATAGTCGTGAAATGGAAATAATATAATGAATTGTTTAACAGTTGGGAGATAGTGGAAAACAGTAATGAGTTTAAAAAAACAAAAAACAAAAACAAAGAAAAATAAAATAAAATAAAGATTGGTCAAATAGAGTGCTCACCAATGATAGCAGTACCAAAGAGCATTTAAACTTTTCGTTTTTGACAGGTAATGTGTTTCTATTATGTGATAGAGGAGTTTGAACCTTCACGTCAGGCAAATTTGTATTGATCACAAAACCAGAGGATGAAAAAAGTACATAAAGCAACAATAACAGCAACAGCAACAAAACAACACCAGAAATAAAGAGCAAAATGGTTCCAATAATTCGACTATAGTGTAGACAATATCTTAACCAGGTAATAAATAACATCACAGAAGAAACGAAAACAGACAATACTACAAAAATAAAAATTGATTTTCACTACATTTTAAACAAGCTGAAAAACAAACACAATGTCAAAGACCATAAACTTGTCTACAAAATCTTGAACAATATTAACAGTAATAACAATCCTATAGACATTTATACAATCACTAGAATATTTAGTCTTTTTTCAAATGTACTTCAGGTAACGTACAGCAGCGATTCACACACAAATTCGATCATTTATGCATCTTTTTTTTATGACAAAACATTTACCATGTTCAATTTCAAAGTAACCTTAAAATCTTAAATCACATAGAATTATTACAAAATTAACCAAAATCAGTTGATATACGAATAATTTGTACACCACCTCGATGAAGTAAAAACCAGTATAACTTTAACAGCATGTGGATTTGAAGATTTGAAGATACTATTTTCACAGACATCTCTAGGTACTGAAATTCAACTACACAAATAATGATTCAATCAGAAGTAAAATCAGTTGTAATACGTTGCCAAATGCAACATAGCAAAACAGTTAAAGGAAATGTATAAACAAAATACAAAATTCCAGAGATGCAAAGCTTGCGTGAAAGCAACGAGATTAATCTGGTATTACAATATAAAGGTTAGAGTGCAAATTCAACAGAGAATTACATGTGAATGTGGAGAAACCAGCAAATAAAGGATACGTGCAATTGTACAAGAGAAGTTAATTTCATGATGAATTTTGGGTTGGCAAAGCTAATAAATTATCATAAATAAATGGATTCCAGTTTGAAACAACGAACAAGTTCAATACCTTACCCTTGTCCTGTAACTCATTTTAATGTGTTCAATTGGTTTACCAACTCTAACCAAGTCAACATATGAAATGAATTTAGCCAGATAAAACTTTACTACGCTGAAAAGGATTTGTTCACATACAAGCCCTTAAACAATTTTGAAACAACGCCTTAAATTTTCACAGTGATGACACTATGAAAAATACACAGTACAGTGTGATATCAGATTGTGGCAGAATCAACTAAACTAGGCAGTGTGGATGGCAACAGCTCACTGTGGGGCTTCCTTAGTGCATTTGATAGACAAAAGTAAACCAGTAGTCAAATCAGTATACAAATTTCAAGTTTATTTCCAGGTGAGATCATTCTGCTTGATTGTAAAATACCTTTATCTGATGGCTATGAGTTCAAATCAAATAACAATAACATTTATATAAAACAATTTATGATGTAGGTCCTAACATCAATATTGAAGTAACAAAGAGCGATATTCCAAAGGCTGTTATACAATGTGCGACAGTACGGCAAGAAATTGTAGAGGACTAAAAAGAAGACAAAGTAAGTAAAAGTTATGTATACAAGAATGACTTTGATGACGATGTTGCTAACACTCCCCGTCTGCGCTCCACAAGTCTTGTCTCCTAGGGACAACGCCATTCCTACTGTCAGGTTTGCCGATCTTTTAGCGAGCCTTCAGGACAATGGCACATGGTAATCTGGAAACGCCAAAAACAATACTGGTCATGAAATAGACAAACAATAATTCTCTTTTATTCCAATGGTTTCAGAAGCTACTGGAGTTTTCTTTTTAAAAGAGGTTACTAAAGTCTTGTTCTTCTAAATGCTTTGTTTACTCCTTTGGTCACAAATGCAAATAAAAAACCTACTAATTCCAAAAAGAAGTAAAATAACATGTTCAGCTAAGGAAAGCAACATTTTGTCCAGCACTCTTGAATGATCAACTTATCAGGCAACCCATAATTCCGTGCAATGCTGATGCTGCTTTTTGGGCTGAACCAAACAAATAATCAGCTATATGTTTCAAGCTATTTTTGATTTTGTCAAAAAAGGACGGAGTGGGAAGGGCCGGAATATGTGTAGGAGCTACAGTAGGATAAACAATACTTTATACCAGATTTGATATAGAGAGTGCAACTGTTGATATTATCATTGCCATCGCTGTAACTATAACAGTTATTGTTACACCTACTCTTCGAATAATAGTTTCAGTCCTTCCCCTGGAAGAAGTTTCCTTCGGAGCATTTCTTTCCATGTTAGACTTGTAAATATTTTCAAATGTTTTTATTTTTTCTACTAGTTCTGACCTCATAATTTTAACGTTGTCTAACTCATCGCATAATGCATTACTTCATTATCATCTCATATTTTCTTCTAAATTTTTTCTTCATGTCTTTTTATCTGTCCATCATAATGTAGTAGTTCTAATGTGAAAGCTTCTGTTCTTAAAATTACAGCAACTTTGTTAGTACCTCTCATCTCTCTTTCATTCGAAGTCTTAAATAACCTTTAAACAATATGTTTTACTTCAGAGCCGACGTTCTCACCTAGGACAGAATACTAATAAGTTCATCTATTTGATGATTTATTTCAAGAAATCTTGTATTTCAGTTTTAGTAATTTTATTTTATTTCTAAGCTCTGGTGTTGTACAACAGAGATCTTGCAGCTCTATTGCCTTAGGTAACTGTAGTGATTGACTTTTAACAACATTAGGTTCAATCGGATATTCAGGCTGCGTTGTGATCAGACTTTATCTGCGCTCTGCGATTTGCACAGGATGGGCAGTTTCTGCTGTGTTTCAAAGTATATTTATTCTGTTCTGAAATTCATCTATGATGGCTACAGTTGTCTTTAGTCATTTGTTTGCTATATCCTCATCTTTTAAATAGTTAGCAACTCTCCATCTACAGAGTTTTCCTTTCATCGCACTAAGTGCTGAAAATATTTGTTGTTTGTTTTTCTTTTTTCTGTTATTTATAGTTATCCTTAAATTAAGTTTAACACCGTATCTGTATCGGGATTTTATTCATGCATCAGCCCTTTCATCTCTATAAATAACGATTGCATATTTTCTTATATAATCCAAGCCCTTTTCGAAACCAATTTTGTTTTAATAGTTCCTCCAATTAAATTTCGTTGTGTTCAACACTTTGATATTGAAAACCACTAGCAAGTTTTACAATATCAACAGATTCTGCTTGGGTTTGACTATCTTCCCTATCATCGTCTTCATATACAAAATCTTCAGTTTCTTTCGTTTCAGAATCTTCACCACCACCTTCATCCATTTCTTCTGATGATTTATCTAGTGAAGCAATTAATAAGTCATGGCTAGAGCAAATCAAATTTGGATTCACCTCAAATGATGTTGTGCCTCGGGACAAGGTTTGCTCTGATGAGGCAATGAGTTTTAGCCTTTTGTCGACTAGAGAAATAGTCACATATATCCAGAAGTTGAAGAGTACAAAAATAAATTAAATAAAGCTCTTACAAATAGAACATACTAAGAGATCAACGTTAAAATGTCTTGACTAAACTCGAGTTGGAAAGTATGGAAGAGAATGAAATCCAAAAGTTTTGTGAAATATTTGTAAATCTTTGAAGTGCTAAAATTCACAAATCATGGGTAGATGTTGCAATATAAAGTGTGACATCGTTGATTAGCACATTTTGACCTATGTAATAGTCGTATGGTCATATTTCAGTTCAATTTGTAAGCTGTCGAACGTGTGTACTTGTTGTTTTGTTTTTGATGCCGTTACAGGAGTAGCTGCTTTCCATGCAGGGAAATTGTATTAGACAATACTATTCAACACTTCATCAATAAAAATATTGGCAATCTTGAATGATTCAATTTATTCCTTGTGATCTTTTTTTTTAAATCTGTTTTTGCTGGCTATCACGAATCTAGTAGAAACATTTTCATAGTTGACCACAATCAGAAAATCAAACGACGAGCTATATGACACTATTCTCACTAACTTGGAATCCAGTTTTCCAATCCAAATGAAAAACTATCAGTTTTTCTTTGCGGATATAGAATTTTTGTTGGGTATTACAATACTTCTCCTGAACTCAAAATCGATCGTTTTACTACATCATTGACAAAACTTTAACAAGGACTGTTGTAGTTCCTCGATATGTGCAGAAATAGAAATAAAGAGATAATAACTGCAAATGGTGACCTCGAAGAAAATATTGATATTGAAGGTTTGAAACACAACTAAAAAATTAAAATCACTTCAAGTGACAATTACACAGTGTTCATATGCAGCTACAAAACTAAATTATTAGTGTTCCATGGTCAGCAAACTATACAATCATCTACTGAATCAGATACAGTATGCGGTTTTTACCCAAAATTATGTCAAAGGAAATCATTCAACCTTGTTAAAGTCCTTGTCTGCTAAAAATGTTTTTCACATTGACTTTGTTTCATACAATGATAATGGACATTACAAACACTTGCAAAAAGGTGCAATTAACAGATTCAATATCAGTATCATTGAGGAAGATAGAAAGTGTTAGATTTTCACGGCATGGCTGTAACCTATGTTTTACACGTAAAGTAAATAGATTAAATTATGTATATAGTGATTGGAAAAATCGCTTAGCTGTCACAGTGCGTTCTTATCTTTCCACATTAAAAAAATGAAAAGAATGTTGCACTAGGTTAAAGAATTAACAGTAACTTAGATATTGACAATCACTATATTATCAAACTAGCAGAACCAGAAGAAATCTTTCATGCGTCTAATACAGAGTTTGTCCAAAAACGAGTTGATACTCAAATATGCATTGATTTGGAGGATAACAAATGAAAGTTATCAGGACGTGGAGGGATCAAGTTGACAATAAAATTATCAGTTACTAAACAGAGTGGTACTCAAAGAACTAACAACTTGATTTATAACCTTATCTAATGCAATACTAGACATGGGAACAGAAAGAGCAAACGATTTACCTGGCATCCGATTATATTTACAACTGTTCCAGCAAAAGATAAATACTAAAATAGGTGCCTTGGAGAGTGACGTAAAATAAATACAATTAAACTCCCTGGAAAGCTATGACACTTTCCATTCTTAGTTCAAATAGTTACAGAGAGATTTCAGTAATGAAACAGGACAATGAAGACATTAGACATCTAATTACTCTTTTCGGCAAATTACTAACCTGAGCAACAAGATAAGGGCTAACACTAATACATATACATATACAAAGTGACGTCACGACCGAAACACTCTATTGCCAAGTACTTCAAATATAAACGAAAGCAACTATGCGTCCCGCAATTAACATTAATATGCACTTTTTTCAATCGTAATAAGCACAACGAATAATAAAACACGTAAAATACATAGCAGGAGGAACTCAACCACCATAACTTACTGTTTAAAGTATTCAATTGCAACGTGTGTTTAGAAACTCTGTACATCGTGTGCTTTATAATTAATAGTGAATACAAACTATACGCCATGATGTGCACATGTGACCTGACAGTGGTTGTAGGTCGACATAAACACCCGCAGATCCTAACTATTATTAGAAAATAAATTAGGCCTTGTCCTCTTGATGAAATGGTGGAGTGCTGTGCATGAATTATACATGCTGGATGATGATGAGACAATTCATCCACGCAAGATGCATGGAAACCAATACATATTTCGGGAGTGGACTATGTCATCATGAATATTTTACTGACAGGTCAAAGGGACAGGTAATACATTTCAAGCTATGCATTCAATGGTTGAATGCTTTGGATAAAAGATAGGAGAAAGGATTAAAGTTTATGTACCATTCTTGGTCATTGCACCATGTATTTTGGCCATATGACTTCGGATGAGGACTACAGAAACTATACATTGTAATTATTTTGTAACTGATATAAGTACCTAAATTACAGTATTGTAATTACAAATCGGTATAGATAGTTAATCAATTGCCACTAGAACAAGCAATTTAATTTTTGTTAGTTTTCAAAAGATCACTACAAGTGGACAAAGTCCAAAAGATTCACATCTAGTTTTGAATTAACCTACCTAAACATGTAGGTTTGAAGTTGAGGGTACTTATTCGTAACATCAGTGACCACTATGGTTTGAATTGATGAACACTATGGTGTAAAGACACATGTGCGTGTATGCTCATGTAAATTTAGATGGTTTCTTTGAAAATAGTCTTGAAATGTTTTCGACTTGGTCGTTTTCTGGTGAGGTTTAAGAAAACTAAAAAAAAAGATTGTTTACAGTGCAGTTGTTTAAATAATTTAACCTATTGTCGATCTTTTCCTAACGTTTTATCGACTATATAGGAAAGAAAATAGATTTTCAATGTAGAGCACAACTTTAACATCAAAAATCATTTGGAACCTCAATTTTAGCTAATGCGGTTCTACAGTTGTGCTTGTATGGAGATGTGCCCTCTAAGGAGGATATTCGAAGAGAAACACAAACAGTCCAATTGATAATGGTATATACGTTTAGTCCATAATTATAATATATCATTTGCTTTCGATGGCGAAGAGTGCAGTTTACCTGTAATTTTACGCATGTGAAGCTGTTTAGCCATTAAAAGCCACTTATGCTTGAAAGATTCCCTTTGATATATATTTTCAAGAATAATCAAGCAAAAAAAGACATGTCAGACTTCCTCACTATCATCTACGGAATAAATAGACGTTCGGATTAATTCCCTGTAATTTTCACGGAAACTCCTCCTCTGTTTCGGAAAACTATGCATTGTAAAAGACAAATAATACAAATAATGGTTTATTTCGGTAAAGCAAATTTAATGAATTATATATGGCACATACAGCGAGGTGTATACTGTAGTTATCATAGCGAGAATGTGTCAAGCAAAACATTTTTCTAACGTTATCCTTTTAAGTGTGATTTATTGGTATTTTGTTGAAGAAGGGTGGTGGGTAGATTCCCATCGTCAGATCAACCAGGATCAGCTACCGTAGTGGTGCTAGGTACTTGCCTCGGTACGATGTAACCTCCATGTGTCGTAGTGTCGTGAAACACGACACCAAACCAAACCAAATCAAGTATAGTTGTGTAGTGAAGACGGGGATTTAGGTTAACGTAAAATATAATCAGCATTATTACTGTAAGACATTTTCATCTGCCATGTTCATATTTAAAACTAAGCCGAATAATAACAGATCAATGATCAATGAAAGACCGAATAGACAAAAAAGGACAATTGCTTCTGGAGCTATGTCGCGATTAAGATTATCATACGTGAAAAAGTTGTAATAAATATTTCTTGCAAGGATTTCCAACTACGTTTATTATTTGTTTTACCACAAGAGTGGTAACATTAGGCTGTAAATTAAGGTTTGGAGAGGCGTCCGGCTAAAGATAACGTTGTAAATGGTCCCATGCCAAACTAGGCCCACTTTAACAAAACACTAAATCTTGGTACCCGCTAGACTTAACTTTAATTCCTCCATACAATGGTCATATTTGGTTTAATCAAGGACGGCAATTTAGCCCCCAGCCATGCACCTACCTGCCCAGCTTCAAGCATAGTATTTGTACGGTATGAGCTATGATTGCTACAATTGTTGTGACTATTTATGACAAGGTCACCATCGATGAATTTCAATATATCCATACGCATATGGAGTCTTCCACTTGAAGATATATGGCTTATATAATCAATAAATACAGTCCATGGATATATCCATACGCATATGGAGTCTTCCACTTGAATATATATGGCTTATATAATCAATAAATACAGTCCGTGAATATATCCATACGCATATGGAAAATTTAAGAGACTTAACCCTTAGGAAAATATGTATATGTAGATGGCCACGTCCCGCTAGATTCACCTCAAGGGCGGATCTCGGGAAGGGGGTGGGGGTGGGGAACTGAGCCTGCTCTGCGGTGTAAGCTGACATTTCTTGTGTCGGATCTATCTAAAAGCAACTTTAGGCCGAACTATTTATATTACACTTGAATAAGAGTCGATCTACGTAAGTGACTATTGACTCTTCTTTAAAAGGACTTGCTCACAATACTTTCATCTGCAAATCTGAAAAATCACCATGTGTAGTTTCTTATTTGTTCTAACACGTTTTACCATCTGCCAAGGAAAAACACACTTCATTTTCAACGGAAAACAGACACTTCAAGACTACTTATCTTAGGGACTTCCTCTTCCTTTTATTAAATAATTGTGCTTGCATTTATAACATTAACTAGTTCCTTCAGGATGATTAAAACATTCGTTTGTTGTGCATTTCGAATAATAGTTAAGTGAAAGAAAGGACTGCACAGAGATTTACACTTTTTTGTAAGTATCAAACACTTGAAATCATTTATTGTTTATTTGTGATCTAAATATGATAGTATAGAATTTAATCATTGCATTTTTGAATAAGTTTTTAAGTCAGTGATGCCTTCGATAATATGCGGTTGGACTCCTTACATATGAAATCTAGAGCTTCGATAAATTGATATACGGTTGTGGGTCCCCAGACTTAGCAATATAACACAAAAGGGAAAACACGATTCCACTCACTTATATATTTCCAAATCGACCATCTCTTCCTATTCTCGTCTCCTATATTAAAACTTATACCCGCTGTACTAAAAAGAATTAAGTTTTTAAAACATTTAAACCAACCTTTTATTCGACACTTTTCTAAATTTTCATGCAAGCGGAAAGGATCCACTGACGGAAGTTGGGGTAGGGATCAGATTATCTTGTGTGTAACCTATAACGAAAAGGAAAGTTCAGAACAAAGCCAATTACGTCTATTCGGAACTGAAGACAACATCGAAAAGCAGATCAAGTTCCTTCACAGGACTATTCCTAATTTTTAAAACTTATAATATTACGCTAAAAAGATCATTTCACTTTTATCCATTTGTTAATTTTGTATCGCCTGCTTTTCATCAATGGTAGAATCCAAGTTGATCCTAAGGGACAACTAAAGACATTAATAACTTTGTATATCTGTTTTGTTTTAGCTTTTAAGCTATCTCATCGTTGACAACTATAGGTACTAAATTGTTTTCCTGAAACGCATGTTCCATTGGCGTTCTATCTTTTGCGTCAATGTCATATAAAAACCTAACATTTTTAGGCAGTTCTTTAATGACTGAACTAGATTTATGTACCATCACCCACACGGATTTTCTTTAATATCTACTGCTGAATATTACATTAGTTAAGTTAGTATAGGTTACTGCATTTGTATGGGAAAATATGAACGAGTTTTTCTGAGCTATACTGCACGACGTTAGGAGTGCAGTATAGCTCAGAAAAAAAACGAGTTCATATTTTCCATTACAAATGTAGTAACCTTTTTTATTATATACTCATTTTGCTTTTCTACCTAAGGTTGAATAACAAAAAGAACACACTAGAAGAAACAAAGTAATTTAATTTCTGCTATATTCCAAATTAAATACACTACCTTAGTTAAACAAATACACAGTAACAGTATTCATGCGCACTTGGCACCGCCCAGCGACCTTTGAACTTGGTAGCGTACCGCGCGCTCAGTCATTCATTTAAATAATAAATCTCATTTTGGTCTACTTAAAATTGAAGTTTAGAGTCATATTGTAAATGACTCCCCCTGGCAACAACTTCCCCAGTTGGTCTGGAATGGAGGGATTTTGTTTTTCTGTCGATCCAAATAAATTCAGCTCTTTTAGTTTTGTTGGACTGGAGTTATTAGCTGTGTCGATTACGTACGATGTACATGTAACTGGAGGGACTGGCCTCGACAGCAAGCTACACATGTGTTTCTGTTCTGCCATTGATAGTTTGGAATCATAAGGTTAACAAAATATGAAATTCTTTTAATTGAAATTCTCAAGAAGATGCAGGATTAAATATTTTTTGTTAGGGAATATCAAATTCATTTTGATTTGGAGTGCAGTAAATTCTCCTTTGGAATGTGATTCTAGATTGTAGTGCAATTTCGCGCCGTGGATCAGAAAGTACATTTTAAGGAAAGTCAAGATGCAAAAAGGTAAGTACATTGTCATTCTTATTATCAGCTAGCTATATATTACATATTTTTATGTACTGTCACTTGCATGATCTTTGTTGGAGGGACCCCAGCTACATGACCTATGTGACTTCTATCTATATATATATCCAAACATTTTATAAAAAAATTAAAACAGGGAAAATTGCAAAAGCGTTGGGGTGTGAGAGCCCATTTCGCCAGCGGAAAATGAAGCTTCTACGTTATCTTGGCTTACTGGCTCTGAGGAATTTGCTTTTTATAATAAAATCCGCCTTCTTTAGTTGTATTTTTTTCGAATTTAGTGCTTGGACTGACTTGTAAAATGGGCGGTCTCTGAGAGAGACGGAATATCCTTTAGCCTTAAGATACCTTTATATGCTATTTTTTATAGACTCTAGAGAGTACGGTTCATAGTCTGAACCATAAGCTAAATAAGTTTTTAAATGATCAGAATTATATTGTCAATACTGCATGTCTCACGTTTGTTGTCATAAAATACGATAAAGCCACCGCTGGCCATTGCGAATATCACGTTCAGTCGATTGCTTGGTTGAAAGTTTCCTATGTGACACAATGAACTTACCCACATCGTCAGCTTTGTCATCTCAAATTTCAAATGGCTCAAACAGCTTGCTTATTTCATCCACAGACAAATCTAATAAAGCAAAAGCTCCGGTGTCTGCTACATGAGCGTACATTGTTTGTTTACAATAAAAAGTACTATTTTTAGACACACGTGTCGTGCAGTATGAAGCCGTGCAGTATGGAGAAATACTGCACGATTCTGACAATGCAAAGTTAATAGAGAAAAAAAAATGAGTATATAATAAGGTGCGTTCTTTTTTAAGTCACTAGGTTAGAACAGTCATTTATCAAAAAAAAAGGTTTTAGCATCCTTGTAAACACAAATAAGTATTTCTAACCATAAGAGTCATTTATCAGAAACAAACTTTTAGCATCTTTGTTAACACCAATAAGTAATTCTAACCATTTGTCTAATTTATCATCAGAATCTATCCAAATTCATTATTTATTGCTATCGCTATTTAAATAGCAAAGCATTATCAATCTAATTAGATTGTTTGGATATTCTCTTGCACATCTTCAATAAATTAAATATAAACTTTGTGAGCATCTGCGTTTGCGTTTCGATTTATCTGCAGTTATGTCTTGTTGAACATTTTTTAACGCAGTCTATTATCATGCGTACCTCTCAAATCAAGCCATAAGCAAGATTGTTAACACTCTCATTACTGAATTTTTTCTGCGTATATGTATACTTTGTTGCTTTAGTACACTGTTGCCTTAATATATCTCCTTGAGAATATACATGTTGGGTAATGTTTCCAGAGTTTTAGATCTGCCAAGTTCAGATGTAAAAGTTACTAAACAATAACAGAAAAATGACAAATAAAAGACCGACTAGCGTGGAGAATAGACAAAAGAGGACAAATACTTTTGCAGCCATATCGCCATGCCCTCCTACAGAAATTCCGAGCCCCTGGTCAGATCAGTCATGGGCCCTAAAACTAGTTTAATTTTTTATATTAAAACCTGTGTACAGTTTTGCATATACAACGTGTAGTAATCTACTATAACGTAGACTCTTGCAAGGAAAAATTTTTAATATTTACTGCAAAACTTAATTTATTTTTTATAACTGAGTTGACGCGGGCCCCATAGAAATCCCCGGGCCCCTGAACATTGCCCCCCCCCCCCCCCGTGCCCCCTCCCCTTTCTCAGATTATTTGTTTTACCACAAGAGTAGTAACATTAGGCTGTAAATCAAGTTTTGGAGAGGCGTCAGACTGAAGATAATGTTGTAAATGGTCCCATATCAAACTAGGTCGACTTTAACAAAACACTAAATCTTCGTACCTGCTAGAGTTAACTTTAATTCCTCCATAAAAAACAACATATTTTATAAAGGACGGCAATTCAACCTCCAGCCATGCACCTACCTACCCAGCTTCAAACATAGTGTTTGTAAGGTATGAACTATGACTGCTACAATTGTTGTGACTATTTATGACAAGGTCACCAGCGGTGAATTTCAATATATCCATACGCATATGGAGTCTTCCTCTTGAATATATATGGCTTATATAATCAATAAAGTCTGGGGAAAAGTTAAGAGACTTTACCGTTGGAAAATAGGTACATGTAGACGGCCATTGCCCGCTACATTCATCTCAAGGGCTGATGCGGGGAACGGGGGGGTGGGGGGTGGGGTGGGTGGAGGAATGAGCCTGGTCTGCTGTATAAGCTGACATTCTTGTGTCGGATCTATGTAAAGCAACTTTACGCCATAACATTTATATTATACTTGAATAAGAGTAGGTCTTTACAAGTGACTATTGATTCTTCTTTAAAAGGGCTTTATCACAATCGTTTCATTTGTAAATCTGAAAAATCACCATTAGTGGTTATTTTTTGTGTTCTAACACATTTTACGGACTGCTAAGGGGATAAAGAAAAGCCATTTTTTTTTTGTTTCGATGGAAAACAGAACATTCAACATTACATAGGCTGTTCCTCTTGAGCTAATGCCATTAAATGATTTTGCATGCATTTAGATATTCCCTCGTGTGAGGATCTTATCTTGTTTGCGATAAGGATAAATCAATTTTATTTTTACACCAGGCCTCTCTCTAAATGTGTGCTTGTGTGTACACTCTTAAATACATTATTTATCTCTTAAACTTGCCTTGTTCTGTGTATTACCATTGGGTACAATTTTATAATATGCAAAAAATATTCCGGTTGAGTCATTTTTGCATAAACTGATGTAATGCACGTAAGCAACGACAAGAATATTTTACAATGGAAGAACTTCCTATCTTTTTATTTTTCCATTTTTTCAAGGCAAAATCAAGCTGTATTTGTAGGAAATTTTGTAATTGACTACCAAGAACATTGTAAAATTCAAAATACAACATAATGCTCAATGCTTTAAAGCCAATGCTGCAACGGAGCCCACCACTTCACAAGCGCTAACAATATATGCTGATTTTTAAGTAATGAAAAGATGCAAATACGTTATATTTTTAAACCACAAACATTATTTTGGAACACGGTGATTCATAACCAAAACATCATTTTTTAAACTTTAAAAACCCACCAAAATTTATTCAGGTTCTAAGCTATTGCTCCGCCAGACCTCGCTGGCTCAAAAGCGCAATAATCGATTGGCGATTTCTGATGTTCTACGAATTAATATTCGAGTAATATTTCTATCCACAATGATACATAAAAAAGCCACCTCACCATGAATAGTTCATGGGAAATTGCGTTGTATTTTGAAACATTACAGAGTCACTAGTAGAAAGGTACGTATACATGACCAACATAATTTGAAACGCGATTTATTGTAATCTTTCTTTCTTTACTTGCGCTGTTTTAAAGCCCGCTATCGCAACTTATTTGATACTGATTCACACGGTGTCAGTAAAAAAAAGGCAGGTAATGCAGTTCGACTCATAAATCGTTTTATTTAACTAGCTCTATCAGGAAGATCAATACAATCCGTTGTTGTACATTTCGAATAATAGGTGAGTGAAAGAAAGGACTGTATACGGATGTATGCGTTTAATTTGTAAGTATAACGCACTTGAAGTCACTTATCATTTATTTGTTATCTAAATATGATATTATATAACTTAATAATTGCATTTTTGAATAGGTATTTAATTCAGTGATGTCGTCGATGATGTGCACATGAGTTCTTTACATATGAAATCAAGAGTATCGATAAATGGATATAGGGATGTGGGTCCACAGAATAAGCAATATAACACAAAAGGGAAAACACGATTCCACTCACTTACGTATTTCCAAATCGGCTAGCTCTTCTTATTCTCGTCTTCTAGATTAAACCTTATACCCGCTGTACTAAAAAGAGTTCAGTTTTCAAAATATTTAAACCAAACTTGTTCTCGAGACTTTTTCTAACATTTGATGCAGGCGGAAATGATCTATAGACGGAAGTTGAGGGTAGCGTTCGATCATCTTGGATTTCACTGATGACGCGAAGGAAAGTTCAGAACAAAGCCAGTTACACCCATTCGGAACTGAAGACAAGCTCGCGAAACAAATTATGTTTCATTATAGGAGTATAGTTAATTTTTTATTTTTTATTTTTTTATTTTATTATACTGTTACGCTAAACCTTTTATTCACCTTTTGCATTTGTTCATTTTTTTATCGCCTGCTTTTCGTCAAGGATGAAATACAAGATGATCCTAAGATAAATCTAAACACATTAATAGCTTTGTATATGTTTTGGTCTGCTTTTCAGCTATCTCATCGTGTAAAATTATAAGCATTAAATTGTTTTCCTAGAACACATTTTCCGTCGACTTTAAATCTTTGGATTAAAAATCAGCTAAAAACCTAAATATTTTAGGCATTTCTTTAATGACAGAATTATATTTCTGTACTGTCACCCATTTAGATGTTCCGTAATATCTAAAGCTAAAGGCTAACTTGGTTAAATTAGGTGCATTCTCCTTTAATTATCTAAGTTAAAACAGTCACTTATTCGAAACAAAGTGTTAGCATCTTTGTAAACAGGAATAAGTAATTCAAACCATTTGTCTAATTCGTCATCAGGATCATTTTAAATTCATTATTTATTGCTAACGCTATTTCAATGGTAAAACGTTATCGATTTAATTGGGTTGCTTGAATGTTCTCTTGCACATCTTCAATAAAAGAAATCCAAATTTTGTGAGCATCTGAGTTTGCTTTTCTTTTTATCTGCAGTTATATCTTCTTGAAAGTTTGTTAATTTTTGGCCGCTACCATACAATCTGTTATCGCGTACTCCTCAAATCAAGCCATAAAGAATGGTCGTTTGTAAAAGATTGTTAACTCTCGCATTCTTAATTTTTTAGTATTCTTTTCGTTTCTTGAAAAAATACTTTTTGCTTCAGTAAACGGTTGCCTCAATATATCTTCTTGAGAATTAAACATGCTGGGTAATCCTTGCACAATAATCATAACCTTTCTATCTTTGGTTTAAAAAACCTTTTGTGGATCAGTGTTCTGTCGTTGTGTATCAAGAATTATATTTGTTAACGTCGTATTAGCTACCATATCAATAATTCTCTTTTTCATGTGATGTAGCCATATAAAAGGAATTTAATTTCTACACCTATCATTAATTGATTGAGTCACTGAATCTGAGGTGATCGTATCATACTTTAGACAAATAGTTTCCAATTATTAATAAAGGTTGGCAGCTTCTATAACTAATGCAAAACTAAATCACAAATCCCGAGGAAGAGCGTTTGGGTATAGCGGAGGATCATTTGTCAGTATTCGAAAGTTTAGTGGTATCCTCAAGTTCGTTTCATGTATTAGAAACCAGACTAACTTCAGTACAAGTGTTTTCTGCAATAGTATCGCCTGATGTCAACTTACATACTAGAAACAGAATCACTTTTGTGTCAGAGTTTGGTGCATTAGCATCTCATGATTTCAGCTCACTTACGAGAAACATCAAATTTTTCCGCGGCACTCGTTTGGCATTAGTATCTCCTGATCTCAACTCATATACTATAAACAGAATAGTTTCTGTACCAGTGTTTTGTACATTAACATCCCCTGATCTAACCTTTCTCAGTTTTGCACTTATGCTACTTTGTTCATCATCTTTGGTCTAACAGACGTTGGGAACCATATGACTTTATTCGTCATGGAAACGTTCTTATCTTTTCAGTTTAAAAATCTCATCACTATCATAAGAAATAATTACTTTTTAACCAGCATTCTCCCTAAATATTTTACCACTGCGTTGTTAGCATCTTCATTCCTCTTTACATCAACCAATTTATATTTTAAAAAAAATACCAGGAACATCTAGCCAAGGTATGACCACTTGCAGTGTTTGTTCTGTTTTGATACTACTGGGAGTATGTGTAATACAACGATGTGTTGTATTAAAATCTGTGATTCCCTGTGGTGTTTTCACTTGCTTTTGCAAACATATGTGTCTACCATGCCGTTATATTTGTATGCCAGCGCCATTTAATAATTGAACATCCTCTGGAAACTTTATTGTCAGACAAATACTAATATCTATTAGAACAGGAATAAATATATGCTCTGAAATTTCCTGCTAACCAGAAGGCTGGTACAAATTACAAAGTTTAGGTTCTCCAAGTGTTTATATGGTATCGTCAGGTTAAGTAGAAGCATGTAGAGAAAGAGAACATCATCCAAATTTGTAAAGTAATTGTTAATTAGCTGCCCTATAGATAGTTGATAGCCTTATTTCTATTCTTGGAATAGTGTGCTTGTTTCTGTTGACATTTTTCTATTGATATATTGTCTTTGATGCTTTCTTGCTTTTCAAAATCAGATTAAATTAACCCAAACAGAACAATTCTTCCTGCAAACACTAAACCGTTAGTTACTTCACCTCCAAACACTGATGCCGCTGCCATCTTCTGTTTATTTGTATCATTTTGATACTGTTTACAGTTTTATTTTTAGATCCAGATGCAAGAAGTCCTTCTTGTGTCTCGATCTAACCATCAGAACATTATCTCTTTTTTAAGATAGTATCCAGGTGTTTCATTTATATTGTGATGGTAAGGTTTCTAATATTTTTTAACGTCTAATGAGTAAGCAACGTGTTTATCGTTTACTCTTGGTCCAATATAAAAATCAATCTTTTTTACGCCTAAAACTACATCAGGACTTCTAGTGATTTTCATTTACTAATCAGTTTATGTATCTATATACTTATTCTTTTTCTAAGCTGATAATGTACTCTTGCACATGTGCTGAAAATCTGTATGGATCGTTACTACGTAACATATTGCTCAATACATACTTTTGTTTTCTTTTCACATGTAATAACTCTAACTTTAAACACGGATCAATATTGCAAAACAGCATAAGCCCTAAGTTTAAAGACATACTATTTCAAATTAAATTAACTATCATATTATCTCTTTATTTCTTTTCCTTGTTTTCTTCTTGTCCCTTTTTTACTTTATAGTTTTTATGTTAGAATACAAGCTATTTTAAGATTACAATAATATGACACTAGCATATGATACTCACTTGTACCAGATAATTTGACACGTTCTAATTCACAATTAGAATAGTAAGTATCTCCGAATCGAGAGTTACTTCCAATACAAAGTCAATAATAATACTCTAATCAACCTTATGTAGACGTCTCCAAATCGAAAGTTACTTCCAATACAAAGTCAATAATAATACTCTAATCAACCTTATGTAGACGTCTCCAAATCGAGAGTTACTTCCAATACAAAATCAATAATAATACTCTAATCAACCTTATATAGACGTCTCCAAATCGAGAGTTACTTCCAATACAAAATCAATAATACTAATCTAATCAACCTTATGTAGAAGCTTCATTGATTTCAAAACGATCTTGAAGAATCTTATAATATTCTAACAAATTTGTACTGTGTTTCGACGCCAGTTGATAAGAGGGGAAGAAATATAGTAATTTCAGTTTTCAGCTGAATATCTAGACTTTAATTTAGTTTCCTGAAATATTTACACTTTATTTCTTGTATAGTTACTTGCATATATGTATATATGTATATACTGTAATAAACATGTGGACGATAGCAACGTTCGCAGAGGGACGATACCTATTTTCGAGGGTCTTTACTGGTTGAAGGGGACACGAAAATATAGTAAAGTGTTATCCTACAATAACCTAAAGCCGAAGAATAAAAAACGTTTTTGATATATTTCAGCTGTCACACATTTTGTTTCTTTTTTTACTTTTTTTAATTTTGACAAGGGGTTGGGTTTAGTAATGACTTGCAGGTTACAAGTTGCCAGCAGGTAATACTTTTATGAATGCAACTTTTTACCTTTGAATTAATAGGATACATAAATAGGTTTTCAATTTTCTTTTGTTATGTACATGTTTACTTGGACTATTTACAAATACATTATGGTCATTATAATCATGTGTTCTTCGTCCTTTGAGTTCGAAGATGACCATGACATCACTAACTGGTTTGTTTTCTGTGAGTACGTGAGTGGCTGATCAGGCCAATTTGTGCTCTGAACTGTCTGTGGCACACAGGACAGGAGATGCCGCTTGGGATTGCTTGATCAATAGAAGACGTGCTGCAGTTATGAGATTTACGTTGCTCGCGCTTCTGCACTGCCTCTGCAATTCTCCTAAGTTTAAAGTTTGTAGCTCCAGTCTGGATGACACTGCGCCAGGTGAATCGATCCTTGCAAGATCTTCCGAAGACTCAGTGTCAATATTGAAATGTTTCAAGGATGACTTGAGGAAATCTTTGAAGTGTTTCTTCTTATTACCCTCAGCTTGCATTGCCTCCTTCAGCTCACAGTAGAAGATTTTCTTTGGTAGTCTCTCTTCTGACATCCTGGTGACGCTGCCTGCCCATCTCAACTATGATTTTGTCAGCAGGGTGTGGATGCTTGGAATGCCTGCCAGTGTGACAACCTCAGTGTCTCGGCCCCCATCCTAGACATCTTATCATCATCCGTTTTCTCACTCAGCCGATGTGAAAATAGTTCAGCTTCTTGGCATGGCGTGTGCACACCTTCCAGGTTTCGCATCCATACTGCGGGTCGGCAACACAAAGGCTTTGTAGACCTTCAGTTTTGTTTGTAGACTAATGCCTTTGATTTCACATACATTTGAATGTAATCTGCCAAAGGCTATACTTGCTTAGCATATCTGGTACTGGTTTCATCATCGATGTTGACTGCACGTGACAGTGTGCTGCCGAGATAGGTGAACTTCTCAACTGCCAGGAGGGTTTGGGGATTTACTGTGATGGTAGACTCTACGTAAGGCTTTCCTGGTGAAAGTTGGTGCATCACCTCTGATTTCTTGATACTGATTGTGAGACCAAAATTGTCACAAGCCGAAGATTAATGGTCCATATTGTGTTGCAAGTCAGACTCATGTTTGTTATTCAGGGAACAGCCGTCAGCAAACACGAGATAATGAAAAGACACTTCCTGTAACTTAGTTTTTGCCTGTCGTCTCCTCAGATTGAAAAGCTTGCCGTCAGTCCAGTATCTGGTGTCAATCCCAGTGTCATAGTCACGGAAGGCATCAGTAAGCATGGCATAGAACATTATTCTAAAGAGGGTTGGGGCCAACACACAACATTGCTTGACTCCATTGGTGACTGGGAATGGTTCAGATGACTCGCCGTCGTCCACGACACAAGCGAGCATGTCATCATGGAATTGGCGAACCATGACGATGAATTTTGCTGGACAACCAAATTTTGCCATGATCTTCTAACGATCTCCACGGCTGACTGTGTCAGGTTATAGTTCTGCTCCTGGCATTTTTCCTGGAGATGACGAGCTGCAAACACCATGGCTGTGGTCCGTCGTTTTTTCCTAAAGCTACACTGACTCTCAGCCAGGAGCCCGTGACCAATGTGATGCACAAGGCTATTCAGCAGAATTCTGGAGACGATATTGCCGGATGTTGACAGCAAGGAGATACCCCGATGGTTGTCGCAGGATTGTATGTTGCCTTTCCGCTTGTACATCCTTGTACTCCTCGGGTATAGTTCTTTGAGTCCACATTAATTGTAAGAGTTCAGTTAGTTTCTGTGCCATGCGCGAGTCTCCGGCTTTGTAGACTTCTGCATCCGTTCCAGCTGCCCTGCCATTTGACAACAGGTCAATTGCTTTCTCAGTTTCAGTCAGCGTTGTAGGATCAGCAAGTGGTCTGTTGATTTTCAGTTTGGGCAGTCAATCAATTGTCTTTTCACTCATGAATGATTGTAGGTTATAGTCAATGTAGTCAGGAAGTGATGTGTTGATTTCCACTTGGAGCAGTGTATTGGTTTCCTCATCACTGATTGATGATTGATGATTATAGTCATAATAGTGAGAAACAAAATCAGCTATTATTAATAATATTTTCATAATTACTAATTTAAGCATGTTGCCAAGATAATGTTTTGGGGCTTAAGAGGTTTATAGCCAATCACAGGAGGCATACTTTTAAATACTGTGTATGGTTTGGTTTTTCCATTAAGGTTTTTGTTTTTCACATAATAGGTTTGAAGGGGAAGAGCATATTTGTGATATAATTGTCAGCCTTCTTCACGATTAGAAATTAGCTGAGGTGCTGAAAACTATCTCCGTAATATTTGGATTTCACCCTCTTATCTCGTAGCAGTTTAGTTACTAGAAGCCTTAATCGTCGATGATTGTTTACAGACAATATTAAAAGGAGAGATATTTTCTCAAGATAAAGGGACAAGTATGACATGACTCTTTTAATAGATACTGATCCTACAAATATATAGAAAGTTACTGCAGAAGTGAATGAGGTTTTGAAGCAAAGGTTTGCTTTCATTCAAGCAGCAGCAGGAGAGTGGCCATTTTTTTTAAGATTATATTAAAAAATGAAATATTGAAGAAAAAATGATACGGCGGAAAATTACATTCTTTTAGATGCTGTTATAAATGATCAAAAACCAATATATATATATATATATATATATATATATATATATATATATATATATATATATATATATCACTAGCAATGTATCGACCAAATGAAGTCAATCCAAATTTTTCAAACAACTCTTTGCACATATAGATGTATTGGATAATTCATCAATAATAATTGGAGGAAATTGGAATGTACCAATGGACTATGCTAGAGATACAATTCTCTATGTCGGTAATAATAATAAGAATGCACACAAACAAATACATTCAGTAATGCAAGAATTTCACATTTTAGATAGAGAATGACCCCACCTCAGAAGATATAGCTGAAGAGCCCTTTTAAATAAACATACTATGTTAGATTACTTTCTGATTTCATCAGACCTTCAAACATATCTGACAAGCTCTAATATTGACATTTGTTAAAAATATGGTCATTTTCCTGTTTCTATCATCTTTAAATTCAGTGACAAAAGAAGAGGATGAGGTACATGGAAATTTAATAATAGCCTTTTAAGTGAATCTGAATTTTTAGATATCATTAAAAAAATTCACATCTGCTAATAATGATCAATATATATTGAATAATGGTAATAACAATCATGATGCAACTAATTTTAACATAAATGATTTTTTGTTTTGGGAAATGTCGAAACTAATGATACGAGGAAAAACTCTTTCTCCTCTGTTAAAAAAAAGACAAAATGATCAGCTGGAGAGAGAGAGATTTAGTCTAAATTAAAATCTGTATATGGTATGGACACTCTTGATGATAAGGTCGATGAGATTGGCATACTAGAAGCAAATCTGAATATTCTCCGGGAAGAAAATGCTTAAGGCATGATCTTAAGAGCAAAAGTTAGATGGAAAGCAGAGGGGGAAAGAGACTCTAAATTCTTTTGTAACATTGAGAAAAGGCATTACATTGAAATATTGATATCTAATCTTATCCTTGATGATGGAAGTGTACTAAGAGATCGGAACAGCATTTTAATTGAACAGAAAACCTTTTACAACAACCTTTATTTCACTAGAAATCCCCAAGTCAATAGCTCTCATTTGAATACTTTGTTATGACTTTACAAATGCCATTATTCGCAAACTATCTGCAGATGAGAAAGAAGCACTTGAAGACCCGCTATCACTGCAAGAATGTCTATACACTCCGATAAACGTGAAAAATGACAGGTCACCAGACTTAGATGGTTTTACTGCTGAGTTCTATAAATTTGTCTGCATTGACCTGGGTTCTTTTGTGGTTTATAGCCCTACATTATGCATATGAAAACAATAGTCTATCAGTTACACAAAAGCAAGGAGTTATCACATGTATTACTAAAGAAGGAACATCAAAATTCCCACCCCCCCAAAAAAATGGTGACCCATCTCTCTCTTGAATGTTGATCTAAAAATGGCACCATCATATATTGCTATATGTATTGTATATCTGCTACTATTGATCAATATAAGATGAATAATTGTAATAACAATCATGATGCAACTAATTTTAACAAACATGATCTATTGCTTGGAGAAACTTCGAAACCAATGATACTAGGAAAAGGCATTACACTGAAATATTGATACATAATCTTATCCTTGATGATGGAAGTGAACTAAGAGATTGAAATAGCATTTTAATTGAACAGAAAACCTTTTATAAAGACCTTTATTCCACTAGAAAGCCCCAAGTCAATAACTCTCATTTGAATAAATTTTTTTACTTTACAAATACCATTATTCGCAAACTATCTGTAGATGAGAATGAAACACTTGAAGACCTTCTATCACTGCAAGAATGTCTATACACTCTGAAAAACATGAAGAATAGCAGGTCACCTGACTTAGATGGTTTTACTGCTGAGTTCTATAAATTTTTCTGAATTGACCTGGGCCTTTTTGGTTTAGAGTCCAAAATTATCCATATGAAAACAATAGTCTATCAGTTACACAAAAGCAAGGAGTTATCACATGTATTTCGAAAGAAGGAACATCAAATAAAAAAAATAATTGGCGACCCATCCCTCTCTTGAAAGCCCCAAGTCAATAACTCTCATTTGAATACTTTTTTTGACTTTAAAAATCCCATTATTAGCAAACTTACTGTAAATAAGAATGAAGCACTTGAAGACCCGCTGTCACTGCAAGAATGTCTATACACTCTGAAAAACATGAAGAATGGCAGGTCACCTGACTTAGATGGTTTTACTGCTGAGTTCTATAAAATAAATTTTTCTGCATTGACCTGGGGCCTTTTTGGTTTAGAGTCCAAAATTATGCACATGAAAACAATAGTCTATCAGCTACACAAAAGCAAGGCGTTATCACATGTATTCCTAAAGAAGGAACATCAAATATAAAAAAATTGGCGACCCATCCCTCTCTTGATCGTTGATTTAAAAATTGCACCATCATATATTGCTCACAGAATAAAGAAGGCATTACCACATGTAACAAGTGAAACACATTCAGGATTTTTGAAGGGTCGATATATCGGTGACTGTACACGCCTCACTTCTCTCATCCGGGGAATTCCCATCATTTTTCGAAAAAGCCATTGTAAGCCTCTGTTGAAGAAACTAACACTTGACCCTAACAATTTAAAAAACTACTGCCTTGTTTCTAACCTCCCACTCATGTAAAAAATCTTAGAAAAAGCTGTTCTGTTCCAATTCTCATCTCATTTGAATTTAAATAGTCCTTTTTGCAATTTAAGGTCTGCATATCTCTCTCGCCACAGTACCGAAACTGCCCTTCTGAAAGTAGTAACGACTTTCTCAATGCTTTGGATAGTGGAAAGATTACAGTTTTCACCTTCCATGATTTGTCTGTAGCATTTGACACAATAGACCATGATATATTCGCCGTGTCCATGTATTTGGCATTCGCGATACAGCCTTACTATGGTTCAAGTCATACTTAATCGACAGGACATAAATTATGTCCGTAAACTGAAACCATTCCAGCCCAAATTGATCTATGTTTTTGTGTTCCACAGCGTTCTGTACCTGGACCCGTTCCCTTCATTCTATATACTCAGCCCCTCTCTAGTGTCATAGATCGTCATCAGGTGTTCACCATTTGTTACGCTAATGACACTCAAATATACAAATCCAGTCATCCAACTAAAGTTGATGCTACCATCGAAGGCGTAGAGAGATATATTTCCGATGTGAAGTCATTGATGACATGTAACAAGCTGCAGATGAATGATGATAAAACTGAAGCCATTCTGATCACCACACAATGTCTTCCATATTTCCATCCTTTACCTCAAATAATAAGTATCAGTAACACCAACATTAAATTCACACAATCAGTACGAAACCTAGGTGTCACTCTCGACAGTACTCTCTCATTAAACCAGCATGTCATGAAAATATGCAAGGCTGCATATCTGGAGCTGAGACTTATCAGCTCCATTTGCAATTTTCTTTCAGTTTATGCCACAAAACACTTGTGTGTTCCTTAGTACTTTCTAGACTTGACTATTGTAGTTCTCTTCTATCAGGTTTGTCTCAGTATCTACTACAAAAACTTCAAAAAAGCTCAAAACACAGCTGCTCGGATTATCCTTATAGTACAAAGAACCGAGCACTCCTACCCACCCTCCTGCTCTGTACCCTTGACTGGCTACCTGTTCCTCCAGAATCAAATAATAAATCTGTTCTTCATGCTACATTTCATTGACTGCCTCCAGTTCAAAATACCTGTCTGACCTCACCCACGTGTTCATTCCTTCTAGAAACTTACGCTCTTCTTCCGACATTCTCATTATTCCCACTATCAAAACTTAGTCCTACGGACAACGTTCTTTTGCGTAGCAGGGCCCAGCTACGTGGAACGAATTGCTTCTTGAATTTAGACACAATGACACTGTGATCTCATTCACGAGTGCTGATAAAACTAACCTATTTCGACTGCAAGATCAGACTTAAAAAACTTAACAATGTTTCCTTATCTTAATTATTGTCAGGATGTTTTTGATTTTGTTTGTAATTTCACGGCGTTTATTTGTGTAATATATTTGTAATATTGTAAAGCACTTAGAGCTTCTAAAGATTAAGTACTATACTAAGTCCTCATTATTATTAGTTTTTTATTTAATTGAGTTAAATAATTATTTTATTGATTTAAAAAAGCTCTTTAAGTTCTTCTTGATTTCAAAAAAGCTTTAGTTTCAATTGAATGGTCCTTTATATAAAGTTTTTAGAATTGTTCTGTTTTGGTCCACCTATTTTGAAACCTTTTATAATGATATATCCAGCTGTGTGCTAAATAACGAAAACTGCTCTCAGTTTTTCCCTAGACAGCGAGGTGTCAGAGGGTGGCCCCTTTTCCCCATATATCATAATAGCTCCATAGTTATTAAGCGCTGCTCTAAAACTAATCCAGATGTAAATGGTATAAATATTAACAGCTCCGAATACCTGATAAGCCAATATGCTGATAATTCAACGCGTATTAGCTGACGACGACACTTCCCTCAACATTGCTTTAAATATTCTAAATAGCTTTTCCCGCTGTTCTGGATTGGGAGCGAACTTTGACAAAATCCAGGCCATATGGCTTCGTTCAAAAAGGGGTTGTGCTAAAGAATTCAGAACAGCAAATTATATTACTTGGAATAACTCTGGTTGTTTTAAACTTCTTGGAATTAAATTTGATTTGAGCAAAGCAAAACTACTGTAGTAAATTATACAGAGAAAATTTAATCAATTAAATAAATCTTGCAAATTGATCTTTCAGAAATCTGTCCATAGTTGGAAAAATCACAGAAATTAAAGATTTATCATTGCTTACGCTTGTTCGCTGTTTTATGGTGCTTCCTTACCTTCCAAAGAAAAACATGCAGCATATTCAAACAGTCTTTTTTAACTTCCTTTGGAATGGAAAAGGTGATAAAGTTAAAAGGAACATTCTAGTCAATGACTATCAAGATGGTGGGCTGAAGATGCCACACATTCAATCTATTTTTCATGCATTTAAGATCACGTGTATAAACAATTAAATGATATACTCAACCATTCACCATGGAAACTTATATTTATCTTTGAAGAATTTGTAGAGGACAATATTGTTTGAAAGAAAAAAGGACTTCACATAGAATTTTAATAGTTTTTGGAAAGGTATTTATTTTTTGCATAGTCGGAATTGGATGACTATCCCATCACAATCCCTGAACAAATTATATCAATACCACTCTGGTATAATAAATATATCAAGATAAATGGATAATATATTCCTTCTATAGAAATGGTGGAAAAGGTCTGTACTTTTTTATTAATGACATAATTAAGGAAGATGTCATGTTCCTTGATTACAATGAGTTCATACAAAATTTTAATATCAATATTAATTTTTTAGAATTCTATTGAGTTCTTAACGCTATACCAGGATACCAGGAACTTAACGAAATACCAGGAACTTGGGAAAACACTATTAGGAATACTATGAAATTAGAATCTCCATTACATGAAAATATGAATCTTACCAGAAAGCGGGAAAAAATTGCAAAATCATTTTATACATTGCATATGAGGGGAAACAAGACTTCTATTTCAAATGAAAATTAAATGGAACTCTAGTTTAAATCAGAATTACTCACACGAAGATTGAGAATCAATATGTTTCCTTCCATTCTCTTTTATTGACGATACAGGACAAAATTCTCTATACAAATAGTGGATTGTTTAAAATGAAAATCTCTGAACCATCATTATGTAATTTATATAATGAAGCTGAAGAGACACTGCTTCATACTTTTTGGATGTCATTTTGTGAAAACAGTATTGATAAATTTTAGGACAGTTCTTAGTGACAAATGTTATATTTGAAGATTATAAATTCACCAGAATTAGAAATCAATAATGTTTGCTTAGTTTTGATATAAAAAAGTGCATATATACTTGTAGAATTAAAAATTGCGTTTTGTGGCTTGCATAGAGACAAAGAATTATCCTGGATATAATCTAGGTCTACTTCATTTCATATGAAGAAATAGATGGCGCTCTTGCTACCATAGATGGCGCTCTTGCTACAACTTTTAGAGGTCAAAAGCAAATAGATTGCCATTTTATCATATATATATATATATATTTCTTTTAATAATGGTATAGTTTATTAGTTTATGATCTCTGTTCTTAGTCTAAACAGCTGTCGTCTTGTGAGTATACATACGGTAGATTCGATCAATATTTCACTAAGTATATTGGACTTGGAATTGTCGCTTGTAGCTTTAAGTCATGTGGCGTGTTTTCCGCGCGTGAGAGAGTATGAACTTCTGACCTAGATTCTATGATTCTTTAGTGTCAATACATTATTTACTGTTTATAAACATTGGTACATTGATACTAATGAGATGTCACGCATAACCTAATTTCTGATTGGTTAGGAGAGGATTGCAATGTTTCGAAATGTCATGTTGTTTATCAAAGACGCAATGGGTTTTATTTTGTTTCTGCGCAGTGGGAGACTATATTATAGGAAATAATCCTGTGTTTAGGCATTTTTCATAGTTACACTGAATTGAGAGGCCATAAACGAATTTGGTACATTTTATGTGTGGGATATTCTTCTTTGGAGATCTATTAATATTAATACAGTTTACATTTTGGATTAGTACTGTGTCTTCAACTTAATTATTATACAGCTCCGTGGAATTATCGGAAACATTTCTAGAACTTGTGACATTCCATATTCGCAAGGATTACTTGGATATAACTTATTTTTATCAACACATTAGTACAGTGAAGGTTACTTCATTCGGAATACTACATTCAGAATATTTGGATTAACTTCCGGATCGTGAAATTTATAACAATTGAGGACTTCTTAGAATATTCTATACTGTACGTTATTTTTAATTTTTTCACTTTAATTGTTTGCTGAAATATTTTAATATTTTAGGAAATTAAAGATTTGTATTTTAAATCTTGAAAGCTTGTGTCTTTTCTTTTGTTACATTAACCCTAGTCGTAACAATCATCTGAGTTCAAACCAACAAGGCGCGATATTATTCCAATTAGGTTATATATGGTTATCACTAACAAGAAAAGAAACATGCTGCAGAGATTTTTCATGGGTGACTCTGAAGACTTCCCTCCGTTTTACATTCGATAATCTTGCGTTTCAAACTTTAAAAAACCTAGATTTTATACACTGAACGTCATTTTATTCAAGGTCTTTTTCCAATGTTATAAATATTGTTTATTGTATACCAAAGTGAAAATTTCACCTAGCGCTGTTGAGACCAGATTTATTTTGCTACATTTTCAAACTTAGTGCAGAATTTGGCTTGCTGAATTGAAGATTTATTGTAATGTTGCAACATTTTCTTCGGTCATGTTGTTTTTGTGTGTGTGTGTGTGTGTGTGTGTGTGTGTGTGTGTGTGTTTTCAGTTTGAGTGACAAATGTTACAAATGTGCCAACCCTTATTTAGGACACGGACAGACTATTACAACCCGAAAAGAATTCATCGTTTATATTGTAGACAACAACAACAGAAAGCATCACACTTAAAAAGTCACTGCGTGTACTTTATTAGTTTTTTTTTCGAAGTTTTCCGTCTGTAAAAAAGCACAGTGACTCTATTCAAGTTTGAATAGGCTAAACTAGAAGTAAAGTACATCTAAGTAGTTCATCGTACACTTTGGACAGAATTTTGTGTCGAACACAAATATTGAGAGAAAGAATTAGAGAGAGTGAGAGAAAGTAAAACAAGTAAGAGAATATTTGCACGAAACCAGTCAACACCATTTTCTCTAAATCAATTTTATTTTACAAAGTAAGCCTCAAGACATATTGGCACTTACGTTTCTTTTTTCTGTTTGTAATATAATCTCTTAAGTAAGATTAACAATGAAATTTCAAAAGACATTACAAAAGTCCATCTTTCTTCTTCTTTTGGTGTCTTTATAGAGCGTGCATGCGAACCTTTGAACTACTCAGGTTATAGAACGCGATGATTACGCTATATCAAAACAAACAAGTTCACCATGAGATTTGGTGTACTTTTATACTAAAGTTGGGAGTTTCAGTGAAGGGTAGGAGTGCTTACACACTATACCCACAAACATACTTATATACTATCACTCAGAAGGGTAAGAGGTTTAAGTTTCTTCACTAAATTGTGTCCTACTGTAACAAGAAAAATCAGTTTCTTCAATAAATTTGCCGTGGGATGCTTCAGAAGTAGATATGCTGAAAGTAATGGACCATTTTATTTCGCTAAATTATATCTATTGTACAATAAAAGTCAGCTTCTTCACTAAGGTGTATGCTGCTGTAGCAGTAAAAGCTAGTTATGTGTACTAAATTGTGTTCTACTGTAACCTTAAAAGTTCGTTTCTTGACTAAATTGTGTGATAAAAGAGACTCTGTAGACCAACCTCCTTTTCTCTGACGTTTTGGACATTCTGAAGAACAGTATCATTTCACTTGACAGACATAACAAGTATCTTGACTTTTATCTTGAGAGAAGTAGTCTGAAGTTTCTCCAGAAGTCTTGGGAGTGTTTTTGAATGACTCCCTTGTAAATCTGTGACAAGAAGTATCATCTGTTGTGGCTCTTCCACCTTCACAGATTGAAACTGCATGAGAGTATTTTGTTAAGTAGATAGAGTCTCTATGACGACAATAGTCGTGGCATAGCAGGTCTTATACTTATACTGCTTTGCACAAGCTTCGTTAAATATCTGTCTTTGTGAAGCTTTCAGATACCTTTTGTTCATTATTATGTCCCAAAGTAAATTGCGATACGGTTCATTGGATTTCACTTTAATTCATGCAAGGTCTGTCTCGAGGGATGTGTCTCGAGTAGTGGATGTACTGGATGGATAGACTATATATAAATTTAAATATAGTACTATATTTCTCCCCTGTTCTTCAACCAAGACTAATTAAATAAATATATGGAGAAATTTCGAAAAATGTATATTCCTGCGTTGTCATTATATACAATACTCTAAAAATACTGGACCAGTCAGATTCGAGGTATTGCTGCACACATTAAAACTCGGTTATATACTATCCAACACGCAGTTTTGGAGTGACTAGCTCCTAGTGATCTACTATCCAACATCCACATTTACCATCAACACGTCGTTTGGAGTAACCATCACCTAGTTTTTGGAATGTTTTATGTTAAAAAGCTTCACATGTGGGGATCTCTGTAGCAACTAATGGTAAACAAGATTGCGCCGTTTTTTATGTCCTTTTACGGGAATTAACATTACACCGTAGGTTTAACGTGTGTGAATCGATATGGCTGCTGACGAGAATTTAACATTACGCCTTTAGTTATAGGTTTAACAGTATGGTTCTATATCGCGACAAGGGAAAACATAATGTAAAATGACCATAGGTTTAACATACACTTTGACTGACCATTACCCAGTTATCTACTATTCAGCAAGCAGTGATCTACTATTCAATACGCAGACTATACCATCAACACTCCATTTGGAGTGACCATCACCCAGTTATCTATTATCCAGCACCCAGTTATCTACTATTCAGCACCCAATGACCTATTATCAAACAACCACATTATACCACCAACATGCTGTTTGAAGTGACAAGCACCCAGTGATCTACTATCTAACACCCAGTGATCTGCTATCAAGCAAGCCATTTGGAGTAACGATTACCCAGTTATGTACTATCCAACACCCACACTATGCCTTCAACATACCGTTGGAGAGCCCAATACAGGAATATCTGATATTTAACACCTACACTATACCATGAAGACGCTTTGGGATGACCGATACCAAATAATCTACTATCCAACACCTCACACCTACTATCCAACACACCCTTAAAAGTGACTAATACCCAGTAATCTACTATCCAACACTGACACTATACCATCAACACGTCGCTGGATTGACTAGCATTTTATCATCGAAGTTTAAACCAATTCAGCACGACATGTAATAGTTTTAAACAAATACTTCCATTAAACCATACATGTAAATTTTTTTAAACACAACGCTTTGATTTGTTTTTATCGCTTGTCTCTCTTTTGCTGTGTGAGACACTAAATAAATAATACTAATGTTTCACAATTTACAAGTTAATGTTTTGTTTCAATTTTCATTATTAGTTTTAGTTTTCAGATTTCAAACTTTAATTTTCTTTTTCAGTTTTCATTTTCAAATTTGCCTTTTAAATTGTTATTTTTTTAAATTTTATTTTCAATTTTTATTTTCAATTATGGTTTTCCAATTTTGAGTTTCCATTTTTTTATTTTCAATTTTCATTTGTACATGTTGTTATGTACAGATTTCATTTTGCTACTTTTCATGTTAAATTTTCCTTTCCACATTTAGTTTTTTTTTTAATTTAATTTTTTTGATATTCATTTTTCATTTTCATTTATAATTTTGGTTTCTAATTTTTAATTTTAAAATTTTAATTTTCTCGATTATCTTTTTCACAGCCTACGTTCAATTTTAGGTTTTCAATTTTCATTTTCAAATTTGGTTTCTCAAAGTTTCGAATTTTAATTTTAATTTTTCAATTTGTATATTCTAATTCAGTTTTTTCATTCCTAATTTTTTTTTTCTTCAATTTTCATTTCCAATTTTGGTGTTTCTATTTTCCAATTTTTTAAATTTGGATTTTCAATTTCCATTTTTTAAATGTTCGTGTCAATTTTCATTTATATTTTTTTTCCAAGGCTAGTTTTTCAATTTCCCTCTGAATTTTCATTTTCAATTTTAGGATGTTGACGTTGCTTTCAATATAATTGACTCAAAATGGCAAAAGTAAGTAACATAACCTTATATACACATTAAACTGGATGGAGAGAAATAAAGCTATGCAACGTACGTGAAGTGTTTGTGTTTGTTAAGAAAAGAATTTTCTGTCTGTAAAATTGCGAAGGAGAGGAGTGCTTAAGCACACACTACCAGCAAGCCTACTTATACACTATCACACAAGAGGGGTACATGGTTTAAGTTTTAGCTTTTGTGGAAGACACATACAGACACAGCTCTTTTCAGGGCCTACCTTTTTTAATGTAAATTTGTTGCACCATGAAAGAAGAAAGAAAAACAAGATCAAAACTTTTGTGTCAAAGTGTTGAATCCTCAAAACACTGTACGCTTCTCAGATCATCACATTTTAGTCGATCCTAGGAAAAGGTGTATCAGATCGTCTACGATAAACGAGTGCGACTTCCCGATCACAAAACGTTAGGGTACCGTTCTCACTTACAAAAAGGGAGAAAGTTCGAAGACAGAAATATAATTGTGAATAAAAACACTGACCGAGGAAGATTAATTCGACACAGAAACAGGGCGATGCTGTGCCCTGCGACCAGGGTGATGCTGTACCCTGCTACAAGAGGAAAGCAGCGTGGTCTCCTTCCGTTATCCGTGACGTTCGTGTTGTTCGTTATCATTAATACACCCACCAGCCATTTTTGGAACTCATAAATTACGAATACAAGTTTTCTTTGGCTTTGCCTAACTGTGGTGGTTTTGAAAATTGCTTGTTCACGTTCAGATTGAGATGGCCTATGAGAGTAGGGCCTACTCTTGAATCTTTAGCTAAAGCAGGATATTTCTATATGGGAGAAGGAGATAAAGTACAATGTTTCAGTTGTGGTGTGAAACTTCACGATTGGGATTATAAAGATTCAGCTAATAAGAAACATGACAGATGGTCTTTGTGCTGTCGTTACATTCGCTTGGGCTTGGGAGCTCCAAAATATGAGCCCATATTGATATTATAAAAATACCAGCCAGTACGGGTGATTTAGAACAGCACATTCAGAATCTACCTAACAAACTGAGAGAACGGTTGTACGGAGAGCTTGTCACGATTTAAGTGAAAGGCAAAACAATATTGTATTCTCTACTATATGCACGTTTTAACAACTGGTATCTGAATGCTATGAAAAGAGCAATTATTTTGAAAGCGTTCAAATGGTCAGACAAATGACCAAAGAATAGCCATATCTTGTAAGTCTTTGGAGTGCTAGAGGGAAATATTGTGGGACGATGAAGAGGTTAGAGTCTTACAGGATTGCCAAATACTTTTGAATGAAGTAAGAGACGACACTCCTTTATGACATGTCGTGTGCGAGTCAAGGGCTAGATTTCCTGGATTTCAAGGTTCCTTTTAGCGCATGTAGTACTATTCCCTAAAACAACTATTGTTTTAAATGGACAGTTTAGAAAAGAAGATTCGTTGTTTACATTTGGAGCTGCGATAATGTTCTTAAAGAGAGCCTGAACAGATTGAAGGAAAACGCAAAGAACGATTTCACTATTTACTCTGGTATATAACTATAAACGAAAGGTATCGTAGCCCTCTAAAAATACAGTAAAAGAAAAGAAAGTGGAAATTTCATTGTGATTTTAATTGAAGAAATTATGCAAGAAAAACGTACGTGCCTTATGGTTTAATTTGCTTTTTAAAGTATGGATACGGTATTCAAACAAACACACACAATGAAACAGAGTAACTACTCAATCTTTGATAAGTTGTGTATTTTATGTTTGTCTATATCATAACGACCTACCGTAGTCAAAATGTCTAGTTGGAAAAAGAAATAACGTAATCATGATACCAATATTAGAATACAAATAGTAGTTTTATATGTATACATCATGATAAAATGATCTTTGACTATAATTTAAAATTTACAATAAATAGATTGTTTTTATCAGTAATATGCATATCATGGCCAAACATTGTAAATAAAATTTGCCGTAATCAAAATCTCTGAATTGTTATACCCATCTTGTACATCCTATCCTGCGTGGTCAATAGATACATGAGTTGGTGTTTGGTCACTCCAAACGGCGTGTTGAATAAAAAATGGGGGTGGGGTATAGATGAGACTAAACGGCGTATTTGCTAGTAAGTGTAGTTTTAACATTACATTTTCCGTTAGAGGCTTTATAGACCCATACATGCTAAATTTACTACGGGATGTTAATTCCCGTTAAAGACCACAGGATCTCCTAATCATATGCCTTCATTTATTTATGCTTGCGTTAGCGGGGTTTATTTTTTTTAAATGTCGATTTAGAAAAGATGGCGTTGACTGGTTTTGTCCAAAAGTTCTTTAATATTTTAACTTCCTCTCTCTCTCTCTCTCTCTCTCTCTCTCTCTCTCTCTCTCTCACACACACACACACAATCTTAGAGTTTCGCACAAAATTATATCCAAAGTGCATGACGCACAACTTCAATGTACTCATAGTCACTCTGCATTCTTACAGACAGATAAAATCACAAAAAGCTATTAAAGTGCACTCAGTGACTTTTTTAAAGTGTGATTTTTTTTCTCCAATATAAACAATGAATTCCTTTTGGGTTGCAGTAGTCTGCCAATGTCCTAAACTGGGTTGGCACATTTGTATCATTTGTCACCCAAACTTAAAAAAAAACCAAACATACAAAACAATCAACAATCTAGCTGAAGAAAATGTTACAACATTACAAAAAATCTTACATTCAGCAAACCAAATTCTGACTTAAGTTTGACAATGTAGTAAAATAACTCTGATCTCGACAGCTCCAGGTGAAATTAGTACTCAGCTTACGATAAACAGCATCTGTAATAATGGGAAAAGCCCTAGGATAAAAATGTAAGTGTAGAAAATGTAGGTTTTGCAAAATGTTTAACAAATTGCCTAATTAAAAAAACAATATCTGTCTCACTTGACATTGAATAATTTTTTGTAAGCAAATACTTACTGCCAATGAATTGGTAAGATGGAGAAGCATATTTACAAGAATGCTGAATTCTCCTTTGATTTAATAATAATAAAAAAATATTAAAAATTTTTTAAAAAATAAATAAAAATGTAAACCGAGGTCTGTCAGTGTTAGGGTTGGCATATTTGTAACATGTGTGACCTTCACCACTGATTAACAAAAAAAAAAAAAAAAAAAAAAAAAAAAAATGCGTGAAACTTTGCCTGATTTGAGTAACAAGTTTTAGTGGTTATCTTAATTTTAGGACAGCCAAAATTCTAAACCTCCTTGAGATTGTCAAATGTAAGTCAGTTTCCTGTTCTTAAATGTCTTGATATATTCTTTCCATCCTGTTTGTTCTCCCTTCATTCACTTCATGTATGATGCTATTCTTAGGATTGTAGGAATTATCAGGATTGTACGGAGAGGGTAGTTTTGTTTAAAAAGGGGATGGTAGGGGATGGTAGGGTATATACAGTGTGGAAAGGGATTTTACTTTATTGATAAGGGGATGATAGGATAGTAGGAGGGTTGTTAAGGTTATGCTTATAAAGGGATATAAATTCTATTTTCTTATACTCCTTCTTTTACACCCTACCCACACATGTTAAACCTACGGCGTTATGTTAATTTCCTTTAGAGGTCATATAATCCTATTTGAAGTCAGCCAATTCTAAGAATATATACCATGTGCTCTCAACGGCATAAACGCCAACTAGAGACCCATAATGTTAAACCTATGGACACATATGATGTCCCATCTTGGTGCTAGAGTGACGTGCTATGAAAACCCATCTTGTCGGCAAACTGCACCATCAATTTGAAATCTATGGAAAAGAACAGAGTTAACATAATATTTCCCATCTCAAGTGCCGCATGATGTTAAACCTATGGACGTTTCTAATGTTATGTTTTCCCTTGTCGCCATATAAAACCATAATGGTATACCTGGGGACATTTCGAACATAGGATTTTCCAATGTCTCTCTAAACCCACTAAGATGGTGGCCTAATGTTAATTTCTTCTTGCACCTCAAGTGCCAGAAAAATGGCTGCCTAATGTTAAATTTCCGTTTGACTCTATATTGCACAGACCCTTTTAAGCATAGAATTCCATCTTAACTCCCAAGTGCCCAACTAAACTACTCATAGGATCCCATTTGAGATCAACCACTTCCAACAATGTATACTATGTGCTATCGACGGCACTAATGTCAGCTAGAAAAAATAATCTTAAACCTGTGGCCATTTTTGACATCGGATTTCCGTCTGTCCCCAGAATCCCACACAAATGGCGGCACATCTCTTGTTAACATAGGATTTCCCATCTTTTCGCTAAAGTGCCTCAAAGATAGCGGCAAAAGGCTTTTTTAGCTTTCGATTTCCAGTCTTGTTGCTAAAGTGGCACACTATACTACTACTGTATCGTAACAATGTATTGGGTGTTCAGATAGTATATCATCTGCAGAGGGTTGAGCTCTGGTGCTGTTGGTAAAAACAAAATAGTTTGATGACAGAAGGAAATCGTTTTGAAGGATTGATGTTTAACAAAACATTATGGAAACGAAGCTTTCGATGATGCGTTGTTATAAGATAGTTGAGATAATTCATCTGCAAAATATTTCCCGCATGTTCATCATGGTTTAAAGAGATGCGTTTGGTGTTGATCGTATGAGACGGATGTTGACGGAAACAATAATTTGTTCGCATGCTATGCATAAATTAAAAGGAAATAATTCTGTAGAAAAATTTTTCTTCTTCGTGGTTAATGATCGAGGCTACATTATTTCAATGTCTCCCTTGTGTGATTACATAAACCACTAGCGTGATGATAGTAACATATACGTAGGCGAAATTATACGATTATTCAGTTTCTAGAAGATGATCTATGGACCATTAGTAACATTCTGTCAGTGTGTGAGAGTGTAATATTTTAAAATAAAATCAATATATTGGGTGGTCTTTAACATTCAAATCTGTATTTATATTCAATCGTATTTAATTTCTATTGATTAGATTTCAGCAGATATGAATATACTGAACTTGTCAAATGCCGGAGCGGTGTGTGGTGCTGCATCAGTTATTTTAGGCGTTGCGGCAATAATTGTTCCAAAATGGGTGGTGCTGGTCTTGGATTCGGCAGAAGTAAAAATATACGGACTGTGGACGGCTTGTTCCCCTGTTGCGAATACCAGTGAAGTGCAATGCGTGTCATATGATCAAGCAGGTAATAATAGGGAAGCAAATATCTCTCTCTCTCTCTCTCTCTCTCTCTCTCTCTCTCTCTTGTATGCGTCTTCATAGTCATCCAGCATACCAAGTCAGATTTTACCAGCCTATATATCGGCTTAATTTTCATTCTGAGTTATATTGACTATATTCACAATCAATTTCTTTCATTCTATTATCACCGTTTATGATCATTACGATATAGGTCGCTCCATCTATCGCCTATATCATATCAAATTTAACAATTATTAAAATCAAGGCTCCATCAAACTGTTTACGTTTTTGTATAGGTACTCCTATTGTAATATATGTTTGTTTGCTTCTTTGTGTTTTTATTTGTCTGTTTCTTCATCTAATCACTGCTACAGATAGCTTTGTTTCTCCGTCATTTTTCGTCATTGTATACATATATGTATATCGGTGTCTGTTCATTTTTAACAATGACATTGTATTGTGTATTCTGTTTTTACACATGCATGAATTATATTTAAAGTTTTGGCTATAATGCATTGCTTACAAATACGTCCTTATATAAATCTCTGTACCAAATATATCTTTCTTTGTTTCCTCTGTTCATATTTCAAGGAATCTTTAATTTGAAACACCGAAGGAACAAAGTGTTTACGTTGATATTAATTCCAACCAAGAACTGAGATTAGCACATTTTTCATTTTAGTTTCATACTGGTACAGCAACTGACATCTGTATTAAATATTCGTACGGTTGAACTTTCGTTCAATCTCCATTTTACATTGTCGCAAATCTTGTGTATACGGTGAGTGTACATCAAAGTAACATCACAGTTAATCTATCTATCTATTACGGAATCTCTTGGTATCTTGAATATATAGTATTCTTTCCCGACCATAGCATGCTTTTTATCCACCATTTTTTTGTTTGTATTCCCCTTAGGCTGGATAAGAGTTACATCAGCACTTGAAGTAGTAGGCGTTTGCATCATCTTTTTCGCCCTTGTACTAGGTGCCTTGCACACTTCCGTCTGCAAGAATTGCAAAGCCGTTGGACAAACATCAGGACCATGTGCAATCATTGGTGGTAAGCTTAAGCAAAGGATCAATTAATCTTATTTTCAAGTATATGAACATACAACATCAAAGTTTTCACTCAGTCTGCTTCTGGAGAAAAAACATATTCAGAGTACCTCTGTTGTTTAAAGTAAAATGAAAATAAAGTAACTAACGATGTCGATGTTAGTTTGGTTTAGTGCTTTACGGCACAGGCAATACAAATGGGATATTTAGTGTCAAGGTAATTGGAGTAAAATGCTTATTACAAGGACACACCACGGTAGCCGGCCAGGACGGAAACTATGGTAGGAGTCGAACCCGCGCCTTTTCAGTCACGTGTCTAGCGCGATAAGTACTAAGCTACCGCAAGGTCGAAATTAGAACAATGACAGATAAAGAAAGCAAACTTTTCCATTTGTAGATGCGCAGAAAGATATGATTTGGGCCATCTATATCCAACATAAGATATAATCCATTTAAATAGCATTTTCACCGTAAAACAAAAGTATCCAGGTAGAATGTGCATTTGTCAAAGACGAATTTCAAACAAGGAATATATATGATGGAATTATGCAAAAGCCGTGTCTTAAATTTGGATAAGTTTGAGTTTTAAATACTCATTATTCCATAACAAAGTATTATAAATAATTTACATCGTTACGTATCATATATGACACATCAGCCTCGGCCTACTATGTTAATACATTTCTTTTAATAATTATTTTGAGTCATCTTTATAGCCATATATATATATTTGTTTCATACATTTAGGCCTGGGCATGATTGTTGGGGCCATCATCTGGGCAACGTTGTACAAGGATGAACAAGAGTTTGCAATGGGTGATCTTTCCGCGGGATTTATTCTTGCCATCGTTTCAGCCGTTCTGTCCATCATTGCTGGAATTTTGCTTTATCTGGGTTGGAGAGCGGAATCACGTGAATATTCATATACGGCATTTTGAGTACATTTAAGACCTAAAGGTCGTGAATACCTTTCCCTAGTTTGTACATATACTTGCAACTTCCTCGAGGTCAGAGAACACATTTCAGAAATTACAGCACACCAGATGAGTAAAACGTCTAGATAATCTAGGTCAGGCGAATATATATTTTTCCATCATTAGTTTTGGATTTATCCGTTTCTGATAAATATAAGGGAAATAGCATGCAGTTACTCTTTAAAATCTCAACCATTGAATGCAAGTGTAAGCATGACCGAGTTCATTTCTTCTTTAACGTTCAAAGTTATATTAATACTGCCGACATAGTATAATTGCTGCATAATTTGTTTCCGTTCTTTATTACCCTCTCCAGCCCTTTACGACTTCTCCTGTGCATAGATTTAAAGTCTTTTTATAACTTTATTTGCCCCGTGCTTATGTCATTTAAATACCAGTGAAACACCATTTAGGTGCGCAGGGGATTTATCGGTAGCAATGTCCGTCTTTATGTCGTCTGTTTATATGTACGTCTGTCAGTCCGCTTGTCCATTGGCAAGGTTGTTTCCACAACATAGCTTTAATTTGTACCGGTCTTTTTTTTCGTAAATATTTTTTCGAGGTATTCCAACCACAAATTCATATCTATTTCTTTACATTTAGCTCTTTTCTTTTTGAAAACAAGATGCAGTCGTGGTGATTCAAGACAAATTTTTAAGAATGTTGTGAATATTACATAAAAAAAATGAATAATTTATGTCGAAGTTGTAACGGTTTAAAATTCTATACATTATTTAGCAAAAATCACAGGCATCCGACTGACCCTCTTTTCGTCCGCTTTCCTAACCCAGCCACTATTATTTAAATGAAATTAATTAATCATTTACACCAATCGGTCCAATGGAATGTATGTCTCGCCATTGTTAATTGACCAGATGCAAAACAAAATATAACTCCTTCCACCAATCGGGTGATCCCGATCAATTGATATACCCAACAAGCTACTCGACAAAAGTTATGACACTATCTGGACTCGACTCTTCTTCCAACGATTAATCTGTGAATTGTCTACGTTACAAAGCAAATCTTCTCCTTCGCCAGACAGCAAGAGGCTTTAGAAAACAACGATATGCAACGTCTGTAAAAGTTTCTAATAAAATAAGGTCAACATTTCTGCCACAATATTTCGCAGCCAGTACAAGTTACCGTGCAAATATCAATCAACATAATTCACAGAATCTTATTGCATAGTTACCTGTGATCTTATTGCTCTTATTCGTAGTTATCAAATTATGCATTCCCATCCCTTTTTTATGTGCTGATTGCTCAGTTTGTTGTTCAACACCAAAAATACAAACGTGTAAATAACCTTAAATGAATAGGTAAATTATGTATGTATAAACATTCGTTTAAGTCGAGTATTCCTTGCCGCTTTGAATCTACAAGTCGTAAAAACAGACATATGGTAATTCCATTTAATATTTTGATGTTCAGATAATTATGGGAACGACTGCAAGCTTTCATTGACAGCATAGCTTCCTGTAAAGTTCGACAACGTTTCGATAAGGAAACAAATTTCACACCAGCAGCAAGTAGGTCTGTGTAGTCCGAGTTAAATATTCCCTAGGAACACAATGTTTACCATTGTCACATATTAAATGTGGTTTATTACGCGAATCAACCAAAATAAATCCACCACTGTTAACGTATTGTTTATGAATGATTCTCGGAGGAAAATGACGGACCACTAATTTGCTGGAGGTGTGTCGCATAAATGTGCTCTGAGTTGTCAAGCGCATTAACATGGCTAACAGTTTGGATCTGCTCAGAGGCCAAGGGACAGTTTTTATGCACAAATTAGATGCCACATTAATCAGGCTAATATAAAAATTAATCAAAAAGAAAATATACCAGTGGTCAATAAGTCCATATTTTTGGATAGGTATAATAAAACAAAACACAAAAATATCACTCATTTGATCTGAGAAGTGAATGGAACCTCATAGCAAAATAAGTTTATGCAGGAAGGAAGGACATTTCTGACACAAAGTGATGCTCACAGTGCAAACGCAAACCTTTTCCCTATAAGATAATTTTGAAAAACATTGTGTACTAAACAGCTTTATGCAATTCAAAATAGTCGCAACACAGGCCGTTTTTCGGATATTCTACTTGAATTGAACCCATGTGTCTATTGCTATGGATGACTAGCTCTCCTTCCTAGCCGACTATTGGTATTTCACTGTCTATACACTGTGAAGTAAGTATGGGAGGTGTACATACCGCACATCAATTTTAAGAACAACACAAACCTGTAAAACCTAATTCACAAATATATCCATATCTTGAATTATTAAACAGTAATAGCTGAAAAAGTAGCTTCATAGTCTTCAGTTAAGAAATTTGACAGGGGCCAATTTACGAAACTATGCCCGGCTACCATAACCATTTTGTTCAAAATAATTTCTGTCAAAAGTTGCGTGCATATCACATATTAAGACATTACTGTTCAACATTTAAAATTGTGCGCAGCCTCTGATGCTACTTCTCTGTTTATACCATTATAGCATCAGTACATTACCAAATTTCCATTACAATGCTGGTTGAATGTCAAGAAGGAATTCTTGAGTTAGAAATTGTGAGAAAATGTGAGATACTACATTATTTTGTCAATGATAAAACTGTTCCATTCTGGACCCAATTATTTGTACGTAAAGATTGCCTAGAATGTACTAGGTAACTTAACAAAAAGCCATCACACAGTTAAACAACTAATGTGATCTAGAAATAATGTTAGCCTGATATAAATAAAATAGTTCCCAACCTCTCATTATTGTTCTCGTGGTGCTCATAGCTTATAGGTGGGGATGGAGAGGGTTAATTACCACTGTCTGGCTAAGTGCAAGAGATACAATTTAATCAACAAACATTAGGCTATCTCGGAAAATTGATATATTGCTGTTTTGGGACCCTGCTAAGCATAGAGAGTGATACATCAAAATATATTCAATCATAAGCGGCCACTGAAATTAATCATATATATATATACATACTCCGTCACAATTAGCACATACATTTCTCAAACTCGCATTAACTTACGACTGACTTTAATGATTGTTGGAATTTACAAAATGATAGTAAATATCAAGATAAGTGAAACAGGATGAAGCCCGTTTGGGACTGGATTTAGCGAAGACACTGAAAGCAATTTCGTGAATGAGATGTTTATTTACAATGTAATTGAACGATGAATGAATCTGACACGATTCTCGTGCGCATAAGGCCCAACAATGGATTTAACAGAATGATGCGCACAGAGTTCAACAACTGATATAAGGAAATGATATCATTCCTAAATGGAACTAATCAGAACATGCAACTTCAACGAATAATCAAACAAGAATCAACGTATGGAACTTAGAAACAAATATGATTGATATATGAGTCTTTCACCATGGACGAGTAATGTATATAATGTATGCACAATTTATGATTATATCACCAAGGATGATCAAATTATATAATTTATGCACAAATATGAATAATGTACGTTTCATACAAAATTAGGATATATGCATTATTGATTTTCGCTCGTATAGCGATATTGAAGTATTGATTTCACTCATACAGTGATATTGAATAATATTAATTCAGAAATGGAACAGGTGTATCTCGTGGCGTCCATTTGACTATCACGATGCATTTTCGGCTCCACAGCTCTCGTCGAATGGTCAAGGAACAACCACGCATGGAATGCCCCTCCCAGTCTGCCAAAGGATCCATCTAGAGCCTTATTCCATACAGATCCGCTGGTCCCGAAGCTGTGGTCCCTCACTGCGAGAAAACCAATACCGTCCTCCGAGCCAACGTAACCATCGACCCCAGCATACGGGTTGCACGAAAACCCCCAGAGTTATACGACTCCCCGTTACAAAAACAGCTACATATATAATGACTGAGCCGTGTTGTACTTGAGACACGGTGAAGTAAGAATACGAAAATATACATTACGCATGCGCGCACATGAATTGGTTTCTTTACACATTAAATCATTTCATCAGAACTACCGTATGAGATTAGTACTATAATAACTACATTTGTACATGAATCGGTGTCCGACAAGAATAATCTCACTGGATTATAAGACCTAGAACATTACTCGTCTTTCAATGTATAATTGAATTCCAATTGTCTATTCAGTTATAAAAAATGGCTAACCGAGCGCAGGAAATTAAAATTCGAATCACTAAATGAATTCAAGGTGCAAATAACAGAGGTCTTAAAACTCACCGTTCATCAATCCATGCAACAGTACACTGTTATGATTCCTGTATAGGCCTTGGATATATGAGGATATATGGAAGTCTTGTAACAGACTCGTGAAGTACAATCTATATATTGTAAACACTTACATCTCAACCGTATACATACTTTTCGGTATTTTATGAATATTTTGGGCGTATATTAATTTGCTTAGGACCTTTAGTTGTACCAGGGAACTTAATGATGTGTTAAGTTCCTTTGTTGTACCACGGGCAGTCTATAACAGTATGTACTTCATTCTTTTGTTATTGTCTTCCATCTTTCGTTTCTCATTTCAATTCCTTTCTCTTAACTCACCTGACCATACGGCCAAGTGAGCTTAAGGTATGGTCCTTCATCTATTCTGCCTCTTTCATTCATAATTGCCATTTACAACTTATTCTCAAACACCACTAAATAGAACTGGATCAGATCTGCAGTAAAGCATTCTGGCATAAAGCGTTTTCAAATTTGTTCAAATGTTGCCAAAACTGCCACCAAACATGGCCCCCACTACTATAAATAGAGCATTTAAATTACATTTTTTTTAACAACTATGCAACAGAATTTGGTCACATTTTACAGAAAGCATCTCTGCATGAAAGTCTTTCAAATTTGTTTAACAGAAATTGATCTGCCATCAAATATGGTCACCATTACTAAATGTATTAAAACATTGAAATGACTTCGCAAACTTCACTCAACATAATTTGACCAAATTTGACAGAAAACATCCTGTCATGAAGGGCCAATCCACCTTGAAATATGGCTACTATTACTAAAACTAGCCAATAATTAAACGATTTCTTCTCAGAAACTATCGAGCAGAAGTATTGTATAGAAAGCATTCTTTAATTAAGACTTAAATTTATGCACATGAAGCCAGTAGAAATATGGCTACCGTGATTAAAATGGAAAATAGTTTAAACGAATTCGTTTAAAAAACTACTCAACAGAATTTGGTCAGATTTTGCAGAAAGTGGTCTGAGATAAAGGTCTTTTTAGCTGACGCAAATAATATAAATCTGCCATAAAATACGCATGCTGTTACCAAAAGTAGAAAAAGTTTTAACAACTTCTTCTAAAACACCACTTAAGCGACTTTGATCAAATTTGAAAGAAAGTGTCCTAGCTGGAACGCATTATGGCTGCCGTTAGTAAAAGTAGAGGGGAAAAAAAACAAAAAAAAAACATTTATGCAACTTTATCTCAATAACCCGCCGAAAAGAATCTGAGCAACTTTTATATGAAGTGCCATGACATAGGGGCCTTATAATTTCTAAAAATAAGTTTTATTAATTTATATATATATATATATATATATATATATATATATATATATATATATATATATATATATATATATATATACAATAATAATAATAAGAAGAAGAAGATTAAGAATAATAACACAATATGCTTTCCTTTTGAAACACTTCCAAATTTACTTATTAAGAGCAAGGCAACCCATTACCGTAAAAAAAAAAAAATCCTGTCAAATTTAGTAGTCGAATCAGGCTGATGAGATGGTGGGATTCGAACCTGCAGCTTTCTTCTCAGGTGTCCAGCGACATAACCACTGTTCCATCGTAGATCCCTTGGGTGCAGATCTAAAAGAATTCCAAATTATGAGTCCTGGGGCAGGGCCGCAGGGGGCTAAGACAGACCCAGGAATCCACGTTGACTGCAGAGATTAACTCCTTATAATGCCATTGTATGTGTATATTCTTTAAGGGTGGGGCTATGAACAATTTCTAAATTATATATTAGGCCCATGTCCCCAGAGGCTGGGAGAGATCCATGGGACAATGCTGGTTGTATAAATGACGTGTTCATTTCATGCAGAGAAAGTGGTCATATATCTATAAAGAGAGATAGACAGAGACAGAGACAGAGAGAGAGAGAAAAAGACTAATTAAGACAAATCATACCAACGTTATTTGACGATGTAGAACCTATGTGGTCCAAACTTTTTCCCCCTTCTGCAGTTTCATTACGTGTGTGAATTTGCATTCACAAGCTGGCATATGTCAACTATTCGGGTGCGCGATATCAGGCCCACTTTGACCTCTTGTTCTTGATTTCAAGAGCAAAACACAGAAACTCGAGACATTTATGTAAAGGTCTGAACTAATATTTAAAATTTTTGTTTTGTTTATAAAAACAAAGATATTGGGGGAGCGTGGGAGGGGGAGATGGGATATTTGGTTTTTCGGAAAAGAAAATCTTACCACATTAAAAAATACATATCTGTAAATTAACTTTGTTCTATTAGAGTTTTTTTTCACACTTAAATTTATTATGACATAAATTGAAAGATACGTAACGATCTTATTGACCTTACTGGCCCTTTGTTTCACCGATTGTATTACAGGCCGCTGAAAATTTTTTTCATGACGAGATTGCTTTAAATCGATTAATTCAGAATAACTTAAGAGGTGGAGCCTGAAAACCGTACTCTAACTTCCAGGTTTTGGAAGCAGGAGTAATTGTGAGATGCGCCCCTTTTGCCTGGTATATGAACTTTCACATCGGCAATGTCAGCGACACTAAATACAGATGGGCGGGATGAAGGAGTCGTGAAATACACCGAAGCAGTAATTCACATAGAAGATATATCTTAAGCACGTTTGATTAATGAAAAGCGAAAAATTATAATCCTAACATCACCCTTGTAATAATTGATTAAAACAAATACGTTTATATATATATATATATATATATATATATATATATATATATATATATATATATATATATATATAGAGAGAGAGAGAGAGAGAGAGAGAGAGAGAGAGAGAGAGAGAGAGAGAGAGAGAGAGAGAGATGCATTAAATAATCAAAGGCAATGACGAGAAAGTACAACGAAGTTTGGAATCTTTTCATATAACCAATTTTATCTTTTAAACTTCTAGCATCCATTTGGAAATCATGATCTGCGAATTCGATAAGAATGATGAAAAAGAATTGTAACTCTCTGTCTAGTCTTATAAAATGAATATGTGACACTGCATATACATTGGATCATCAGCTTAAAAAAATGCTGCATTATTTAGCGACAAATAGCTAAATTACTAAGAAGAGTTTACATTGGATAATATTTGTCCCCCGTTCACTATATATAATCACATGTATGCAATGACATTCATGGAGGGGATCATTTCTTATCAAAACTACATGTTGAACTGACAATCTAATGTTCTATCACCAACTTCTTCTTTTTGATACACAAAAATTAAAATGAATGTGCTGTCTGCACACTTATGGGACGCTATTATCTTAGTAATGGAAAGCAAGACAACTTTTTTAAATATCCAAGAAGAAAATAATCAATATATTATATTACATAACACAACACATTAAAAGGGTATAAGCCAATATACATGTTAAGAATTTTGATTCTAATATACACAGATCATGCGGATACATAGCAAAATAAAGATCGATATTTGTGCAAATATTACCATTTGCTATTTGTTCTACCTTTAGATAAACAACTCGTAACAGATTAGACCAAAACAAATGCCAGTCCCGAACAACTATATATATATATATATATATATATATATATATATATATATATATATATATATATATATATATATATATATATATATATATATATATAAGGGATAGAAACAAATACGTACAACAGATGAATAACAAATTATGCACATATTCAAGGGACGAAATCTATCAATATATTCCAAGGAAGACTATTCAATTTATAACATAGAAAGGCGAGGAAACCAGCCTACGGGATCATATTTCTAAGAGGAAGGGAGTACCAGCCTAACTTAAATAAAATTTAGGCCCCAGGGTCAGGAACATATGAAAACCTGGCAACGGGAGTCCAAGCCAGTACACCCCTTCCTAATTAAAAAGGTTAACCTCATACAAATTTATTTTTTTCGAAACTCATTTAATTTTGACAAAAATTACCCACATTATTGACATGGACTTGAGGTGGCGGACCACACATAGATATAAAAACCTTTGACTTTTGGAACATGCCGGGGGTTCACCTGATAGGCTAGCTAGCTTCCTCATAGCTGGTGACGTGAGGTATCAACAAACAAACAATTCACTAGACTCGTATGCATTACAATATCTGCGGTCCAAATGAAAATTGCTCATGCGTATTACAAGAGTGATTTCTGAGCCAAAATAAACTGTTACCGCTGACCAGTTAGATTATAATGATGACTGGGAACGAGTGCAAGGATACTCGCTTGTGAAATTTTGGAGTACTGAACTTTATGATTTTTTAAAATATGTATTATTACATAGTTGACAGAGGTGTAACTAGCAACTTTATGATGTACGTACCAGAACTGGATCTAGGACCCATTCCACCGCCATCCCCGGCGACTATAATCGAATAAGCCTAGCTAGCTGCGCCACTTTGTAAGGGTCGAAGGTCGAAGCAATTTAAAGCATGACAAATTATATATTCATGTGCATTTTTTAATGATACACATAAATATATATCCACATGTAAGGGACATTTCAAAGGAAAGTCACCAACTATCCTTAAATAATAGCTTCATGAATCAAGTTCGTGCAGATCAAAGGGTATCGGCTGCCAAAGCTATCAAAATTACGATGATCACATCAAATAGTGTCCTATATCGAACCACTGAATGATAGACCAATCCGTCCGGTTATTGTCTTTCGTTCCATATCTTCACTTACCAAACCACTTAGTGCGTTTAACAATAGCACAGATTAAAAGGTCTACCCGTATATTGAAAACAATAACCAAACTGTCTTGATTAAAACAGTTTATACAAATTTTACGAACCGTTTAATCAAAACTCAAGTCTTTTAATCACCGACCATTCCATACAGTAGTATGATCATTACTTTGTATTTCTGATATAAAAGATAAAAGCATTCGCCGCGTTACGAAACGATAATGTAAACAAGACATAAACATGCCATATAATTCATCGATTCATAAAACCGTCATCCTTCTGCCAAAACCCTATAGTTACAAAAAAGTTAAAATGTTAATTACACCAGTCAGACTTGGTGCTATTATTTCACAAAAATTAAAAAGTTTCTTTATCACAATCTCGGTTAGACATGCGAGAAAATTAAACATCAAGATTAAAAATCACTGTACCACTCATCGTTTTGTGTATCGCCATGCCATATCTCGAGAACAAACAATCACTAGACCAGTTAGACTCGAGGATCTTTTTTAGCAAAGAAAGATTACTAGACCAGTGGCATTGAATTGTATTACTGTATACATTTAAATTACTAGATCAGTTATACTCGATGGTATTCTTTTACAAATTAAAATTACAAAACAAACAGCCAGACTCGAGATTGGACTATTTGGATTTGCTAAGTATAGGAATAGCCCTTTTCCACTCATTTAAATGACCTTATTAGATAGGTTGCACACAGCGATATATATCAACTATACAGATTTGGACAACATTGTAATTGTCTAATTTGGCATCACAGCAACATCATCCACAATTAAAGCTCTAAAAGAACTTAGTTCATTCATGCAACACGAATTACAATACATTACGTACATTTAGCAAGATTTTGAACATTGCAGATATTGTGGTAAAGGCTACAGAAACGAAAAGGCACTGCAAAGGCAAGAGGCGGTGTAGATGTATTTCACCTAAGGAACTATTTTATCCAACAACAATACCTGCACAATTAAATATTTCTTGGTAAACGCATAGATAAACAAAGGCATAAATAACATTTTAGAAAGTACTCCTATCTTGTAATCGACTAGTTTTGCAGCTATATACATTACGTGACTGTTGACCTGTGTCTAATGATGTATGGTAAATGATATGTACTGCGGTTTTGTCTCAGACTTTAACGAAGGCACAAACTCTACAACATATGAGGGCTGCAATTGGTGTCGTTAGTTTGTACTGTTGGTTTGCTTTGTATAGTCTCCAACGTTGAACATTGCCCAAGCTGGGCCGTTTTATTTTCACGTTGTACAGGTGGTTTTGCCAATGATTTTAATTTATAAATGACATAGTCGATACCAGTAATCAACAGAAAGTTCTATATATTCAAAGTCACAAATAATACCTTTCCCACTTTTTCATGTATTTTAGCTCTTCGTGTTTAATTTGCTTTGCTTTTAATTCCGTTTCCTTTGTTCAAAATTCTCATCTATTTGTTCTAAGTGTTCTTGTTCGATCCGTTCTAAAATGAAGAAATATATGCTCAGACACGATTATATGTCCCGCAGTATGTGAAACAAACTAATTAATTTTTCTCTGAGCTGATGTGTCTTTCACCTGCTTGTGAAATTTATATCGCTCTGTGCCAAGTCTCTGGTGATTGCTTGCCATTTGGAGCTTGTTAAATTTATCAATCTCATTGGGGTGTTTGGTTTTTGCAAGCTGTGACAATTTCATCATATCCAACGTCAAGTGAGGGCAACAGCAGCCCTGTTTGGGCATAATAACTGACTATTAGGTAGTCATAAAATGTAACTAACTGATTCCCGCTGAACGTCACTAACTAAATGTTACAAAATGTTACTAATTGTTAGCAGAAGACATTAAATATCACTAAGTTTAATTAGGAAAAGGCAAACAAACCGTACAACCAACCTAGCTGTATATTGGAAGTCACACAGTTATGATTTTAGTTAAACACGGTTGTGTATCGTCTCTTCCTGGTCGTTGGAGCTGTGCCCTCTTCCCGGTTGTCGTCATTACACAACCCGTCTGACACAGGTTACGCTCCACAGGTTTCAGAAAATTTCACTTCTTCACACGGTAATTGTTTGCATGATGTTCAATCTTTGCGGTGAAAAGTGTTCTATACTGGGACTCATCTCTTACTATCCAAAATAAAATTATATCTAGCTTATCGTTTTATCGTATTTTGAAATAAGACATATTCCACAGCCGTTTTAAATCTAGTTTGTGAACTAGCAAAAATGCGTCAAAAATAGCAGAAATTCATTTTTTTTCTTTTTGTCCTGTTCCTGTTCTGAAGAATAAATTTTCCAAGAACTTTGCTGATATGCATATTTAAGTAACTGAATTAGCCTTTTTTATACCAACTTTAAGAAAATATGACTCATATTTTATAAAATTGTTTGCTTTTAAAACCGGGCATTCATTCTGTGCGCATTCGAACCCCGATGTAATCAAACTAGCCTAGATATCCGCATCATCTAGTACATATTGAATGATTAAACAAAAGTGATGCACGCCAACATAAGCATTGCTGTATTTCACTTTAAACAAGACATGAGCGTATTGTTCGAATGTAGGGATTCGCTTTTTGTTTAGAAATTATCCCTGCAAAATACGAACGCGTGGAGTGGAACTACAGAACGCCCACGAGGCCGATTTATGGCAGGTCATAAATCGCTAATGTATATATGTATCTATATTGTGTCGAGTCAGTCTAGACATCCCAAGAAAGACGTGCGAAACAACGAACAGGGCACAAAAGGGGTAAAATCCACAAAGATAAGTGAAAATTGTAAAATCCTTTAAAATACAAAGTCAGCTGTTTGATATAAACCTAACTCATTTAAAACGTCCAAGATCTTCTCAATGTGAACTTCATCACATGACGCATCCCAGATCAAAAAGGTTGCCACCACTTGTCGCCTATTACGACATGCCGGAAGGCGTTTTTGTCCTATTCCACACACCTCACCACACCTCCCAACCCCGAGGGAAAATTGCTAATGTATTCCCAAGGTGTCAAATACTTTTCATTGACTTTTCGTTTTCTTTCACAGCACTGTTCTTACGATGGATGAAGTTGTATAAGAACTTAATTTTTAGTTATTCAGTGAGACACAGCAGTAGTAAATTTGGCTACATGAACCAACGAAATGAATCAAGAATACCTATATATCTGGTATATTTTACACAGAGCGTCGACACATATGATATATGTATATATATATATATATATATATATATATATATATATATATATATATATATATATATGAAAGTTTGAATATTATGGTAAATATGTCAAATATGTCACGTAAAATAAATGGGACAATTACTTGATGGTTCAGTGTGTATCCTCCCTATGGAAATCCTAGACTCTATGACTTTATAACTATTGTATAAATTCAGAGGATGGTGATAAGAATATAAAAAAATTGCCACCGCATGACATTTAATTTAGATGTTTTATATTTCCTATTATGATTCCAACTTGTCAATTTAAGTTTTCCTTAATCTTGCTATTACTACGGGGCGTCAGCTGTGATGTTGCGTTAGTGTAAATGTTGTCCTGGTTTCAATGTGGGACTCCAAGGGAGAAATAACAAGATGTGTGTGATGGTGATCAGGATGCAGCTGGAATAATATTACTTCAATGAGCAATGTTGTTAACTTGTTCAGTATTAAACTGTGTCAAACAAAGATATATTAGAAACAGATTTGTTACAACATGAGATCTCTTGAACAAAGATGGAATATGTACATAATTTGTTTCATCATGTACCAATGTATGACAATTACGGTAAAATAAAACTTAAAATGTGTTATAGTTTAAAATTGATATCTTCAATATGTATTGTGTACATTGACACTAAATATAAGCAAATTATGTCTGAAAATTAAAATATACACAAATCATGCTCTAAGATTTTATTTTTATTTAAAACTAATACGACGTATAAATGTTTCCCATCGCTCATACATAAAGAGTGAGGTTGGCTTTCATGAGTACGTTATGGTATCTTCTGATATGGTCGATAAATTAACATTTGTAATATCAAAGAATATGTACATTTGATCTTAAAATACATGTATATTCCATGAATAGTCAAAATGGAAAATTAAAGCACAAAAATTAGATTTCCTTACTTTATATAAAAAGTAGCAAAGATTTTTTTTCTCCAAAATCTGGTCAGAAAAACGAAAAGTGTGTCCTTTCCTTCAATCCCAGATGAGTAAGCAGGTAGGTAGACGCATGTCATTTAATTAGACATGAAGAGAAAACAAACAGTTAAACAATAAATTACTTTCAAACAAGTCCTAGCTAAATGCATTTACCGCATATATATGATCCTAGCTAAATGCATTTACCGCATATATATGATCCGTTCATATTGTAATAAACATAAAATTTGCTATACATTCAAAACACACAAACACACACACACACATATATATATATATATATATATATATATATATATATATATATATATATATATATATATATATATATGAGAGAGAGAGACGGAAATAGATCGATCCAGATAGACAGAGAGACAGATACTTGACTGCATGGATGGATAAATAGATGGATATTTAGATATTTAGCTGTCACTGATTGAAATGATCCTCGGACGAAGATCTCAAACTTTGTCTAAAAAAAGAATAATAAAATTTAAAAAATAGCCGAATACTGATATATGTTGAAGTAAAATCTGAAATTTGCAACAAAATATTAAGAGTAACATACATACATACATACATACATACATACATACATACATACATACATACATACATACATACATACATACATACATACGTACATACATACGCAATTTCTTCAGTATATCCATCCGTTCATCGATCCATATTTTCAATTTGTGTAACCATTTTTGATGAAAATTTTACTTGGCCAGATTGATTTTTAACTTGTGCTAAAAGTGATTGCATTCATTTTAACAATAGTTATAATTTGATTATTTTATCAATCATGAGTCATACTATATTGATTAATAACATAATCGTGCCAATAAAACATTGACTTTTAAAAATAAAATTAATTTGTTTTTTTTTTTTGTTTGTTGGTTCCTGCGCATTAATTGACTGATCAATATGTTCTATTTTTTTCAGGAGATGAATCATTTGTGCAGAAAGTAGTAAAGTTTCCTACTCATTTGACCTTCATTAATGATAATGAAATGATCTCTACTGTGATTGAAGGAAATTCCTTGTGGTCTTTCTGGAACCCCAGAAGTGATGACCTGGAGAGTAACGCCGTCGGGTGATAGTTTATGAATATTGTTAGAGCTGTATCCCACAACATAGATATTGTCTTCTCTGTCCACTGCTACACCCCTTGGAGACTTCAGGTCCTTGGATAAGTAGACGAAGTACTGTTTTCCATCTGTCAGACCAAAACAGTACACTGCATTGGTTTCAGTAACAGATATGTAGACACGGGACTTGGACATATTTAGAGCAGCATAAGCATGACCTGCCTTTTCAGTCGAACATCCATGGTGAACCTTCACATCTCCATTCCTAGAGATAAGGCTCCACATACATTTGTTGCACTGTTTAGCAGCACAGTAGCTAGAGACAAGGATCTCCTCCCTGCTGACAGCATCAACACCGAAGCATGCATACCTAGATTTTACCGCCCCTGTCTCTCTTATGGAGTAGTCACTGATGGACAGAAACTGGACGGTGTTCTTATCAGGCATTGTTACAGCAACTTCATTGTCTGCTATTAGGCACATGCCATAAGGATTTTCAGGTAGCATGTGGCTTGTTATCAAGTTATACGATGAATCATACAGGCAGCATGCCTTGTTAGCAGAGTCTGCCAGAACTATGTATCCGTTGGGTAACTGGACAATACATAAGTACTCAAGATTCTTGTCACTTGGACGGTGAACGTCAATAACTCTCGAGAATTCCGCAGTTTTATTTTGCAGAGGTACCATAAAACTTGAGGAGGGCAAATCCTTACCATCCTCTTGACATGCTATTTTCACCAAACCTCCTGCATATTCAGAAAGTATCGCTTTCATGTTAGTATCGAGTTCAAGACTAATTCTGATGTTATCCACTCTTGAAAAGTTCTCGCTAATTTGATCACTGTAACAACGCAGCTGCTTCATGGTCTTGCTAGTCACCAGAAACTTTTGTGTATCCGACCCAAACTGGACAATTGCCTCTAAAAGCGCTTGAGAGTTTCTGATGGCACTTACCAAGGATTGACATTGATGATTTTGTTCCTGTTTTCTGATCAACCACTCCTTGTAAATTCGAATTCCCTCAAGCTTCACCATCCTCTCACTATCATCCAGCACAGCATTCAATTTCTTTCTGATATCTCCAATCTCTGCAGATATATTATTAACACGTGACTCCAGAATGCCTATGTTTTCTTCATTCATTTCCATGAAAGTCTTGACATGATTCTCTATTTTCTGCATTTGTTCCATTATTTTCTGTGGGTTCATCTCATTCAGAAGATGTGGAAGACCCTGTTTTAACTCGAGTACATTCTGACATGATTTGTGGTTATGAAATAAGCACGTGCCACAAAAGGCATCCTCGTGGCGCCTGCAGTAAAACTTGATATCTTCGTCAGTATGTTCTGGGCACCCAAATCCCACCCTAAGTCGTATGTGGTTTTCTGGATTATTTTCCAATTCTTCTATGGTAATAATATGATGTGTTCTACTCATCTTCATCTTTTGATGATAGACGGCACAATTATCACACATGAACTCTTCGCACACAACACATAATTTCTTAGCAAGGTTTGTAGAACTGTCTGATGAATTCAAACATACTTCGCAAGGCCGTTCTACTTTCGATTTTCCCACTAGCGGAAATGGACTGTTAGGGAATAAAGAAGACCATTTTCCTACAGGTGTCTCTTTATTTGCTGGCCTGGTTACTGCTCTGCATACAGGACACATAAATTCCTCAAATGCTTTCTCGGTACTACTGGCCTTTTTTGTTATATAGTCCTGAAGGCAGTGTTCACAAAAGGAATGTAAGCACGGCAGTTCACGGGGTGAGGTGAACTCGTCTAAACAGATCGGGCATCCATGTCCCTCTTTTGAGGAAGAATCAATGATTGCAGTAGCCATTCAAACAAACACACACTAAATGTTGCTTTAAAGCGAATACATCACAATCGTGTAGTTAATGCAGCACTGCTAACGATAACTTGTCGTAGATTTTCCACTTATCTGCCTCTATCATGTAGCACATGTGTCACGTTCAGTTATCTTCCGGGTCGATACGTGTGTTTTATTGAAACAAAGTTTCGAACCGGGACGACAAGTATACAATTTGTAACGGTTTTCTCCATCTCCAGCGACTTATCGGGAACAAGTACAAAATATTATGGGACATCTACACACACACACACACACGTTTACCAGTTCTGCCAAGTGAATACTGCCATTATGCCCTTCTCGGTAATGTTATTATTCCATGGCGTTATTAGGATAAAAGTGTTAAAATGTGGCAAGGTAAAGTGAGTTAATACCAATATCAGAAGCAATATTGACAAGGCATTGGAGAACTCTTATAGGATAATTACAATGGTCAATATGTTGATTATCATGATGAGGCAGATACATACACACACACACATATATATATATATATATATAACTCAAGACTTATTATTCATATCACAGCGAAAAGTTGCTCTGACATTTCTACTTATCCATTATTGTGAAGATGGAGTTTGGTGTATGCAGGTTAGGCCATTGGTTATGTCACCTGCTGAACCGTGTTCAATTCTCAGTAGGGGCGAATAAAAACTTCTCTAACCTGTATTATAATATTATTTCTCCATATATTATTTCACTTCATATTATCACGCATCCTCATGTAATATCCACGATATCACTTTCAGCTCTGTCTGGTGGATAGTTGTATCTTCCTATATTAACTTTAATATATGCCTTGTTTTCTGTGGAATAAATCCAGTTAGGCAAAATAACGTTTTTCTTCTTTAAATCATATTGCCCTTGATCTATTGACCTTAAAATCAATAGACTTCTTTGGTACCAAGCATGTAAGTTATCCACAAACTTTGGTGCAGGCGTACGGTCGAGAACTGAAATTTATGTGCAGAAAATGTTCGTCATCTTTCAGTCAGTGACCTTGACCTTCGACCTTTTGACACCAAGATCGAAAGGCTTCTTTCTTTCGTTAAGATGAACTGACTTGTAAAGTTTAGTGAAGATAGTTGTTGCAGAACCGATGTTATCGTGCGGAAAAGGAAAAGTTAACGGATAAACGGAGAGGCAGATAGGTTCATAGTATAAAACCCTCCGCCAAATGGCGGGTGTAGAAACATAATTGATATGTGAATTTGAACAAAACCTGGATCAAGCGTTTGATTTTCTTTTATTGAAAAAACTGAGCAGTTTCGGATTGTTACTTCAAAAATTCGCAATAATGATGAAAACTCCGCACATGTAATTAGTCTGTCGCTAGCATAGCGAGTAAACTCGTTTTTTGAGAGTTTTCTTGTTAAAATTAGAAATGACGCGTACGATATTCCTTATAATAAGATGTGTGCAGTTCCACGTTCGAAAGGGTTCACGGTAAGTTTGGTCGACATACCTGAACATTCTGAATATGTCACTATCGGTTGACAGTTGTTGGCAGATGTGTGAATTTTGCCAATACATAATTCATCCTCCATCTATCCATTCATCTATCCGCATATAAATACGTTCATGCATAAAATATGTGATTGATCGGTGAGCCACCTTGCTGGATTGAATGTATTTAAAACAAAATAAAGAAATATAAACCTTAAATTAAAGGAAGAAAAATGAAACAAAATCGTATCACCTAACACTGTAAGGAAAAAAAAAATGTTCCCATTGCAGCTTTGATTTATATTCTTTTGCCTGATAAGTGAGAAACAAATTTCGGAAGATTATCTTATTTCTAGTATATTTTCATAGAAATTATCCCAAGGAATAAATTACGCAGTGATGCCTTCAGTAAGGAATCATTACTTGCACACAATATGGAAAAGTTCTTTCCCATTTTGTGCGTATATGTTCATCAAGTGGCGATGTCATGCATACAAACACCATGAATGACCTAGCATCATCATACAAGTATGCTCACTTTATACGCATGACTCTCCCTTCCCTTACAAGAAAAAATCTTTAGAAAAGTACCAAACGAGGACGCGGGTGAAATATTGGATAAACAGTTTTTACTGTATTTCCTGTTTATGAATTCAATCCAAATGAAAATCTTTTCTCTTTTTATCGCTATTATAATTGGATAAAACTTTGAGGGTCTGTGCTAAAAATAAACCAACAGGAAATTCTGTTGAATCAGATGTCTCGGCTGCTTCGCCTGTAAAGTCCATAATCAAATACTTGGTGTAGTCAGTTTAGGGACCTACCATTTACATTTATGGGGGTGGGCCTGTGATTTTCTTTGATATATTTTGCTTTCTTTTACCTCAAGATCATTTTTTAAAGTAATATAATGGATATAATTAGCTCTTTATTCTACTGTTATGTCTAGCTAGTTGCATCAGTCCTTGCTTATTCGGTCTGGTTCCTTAGCATCCGCAACTATAAGTTTCATGTATGTTTTATGGATACTGAACTTAAAACACTTTAGCGATAGATTATATCAATTTCTAGCTCGTCTTTTCTTGTGCGATACATTGGAAATAAAAAACGGTTCAATTTTGTTTTTTCTCCAGTTTTTGTAAACCTGGAAACATTACATTAGCTACGACTTTCGAATGAAATGTACCTGAAAAGTGCACCAGCAATTTTCTGACAATTTAAGTTATTTAAGAGTATAGAATTGGTATTGTATCAGATGTACTCTTTCTTCATTCAGGCAATATAAAACGATATGCATCGTGCCTCTGATTTTTTTAAAATTTTTCTATTTGCATTTTTTTATGTCCAAGAACTCACACTTAAGTCCAAATTGCATTTACCTAACATAGTCACCCATAAATGAAATTTTTGAAACAAATCATAAAGTTTGTCATTTGTTTGACATAATAAAGTAAATACTTTATTGATGTAAACAAATGATGACTGAATCATATATTATATGCTATGAGCTGAGGATAATACTCTCTGATATATGTGAGCAATTACTAAAATACCAAGAAGCTTGTTTGTACAGTGATTGATAAAACTGGTTTCAATCTGTGAATTCCCATGTATACTCCTCAGTGATGATATACAGGTACATAACCAGTTAAGGATACTAGATAACATTATGGCACGGACTAAATAATGTAGTAAAATATCTCAGTGTTGATAAATAAATTTTAAAAAAATAAATGCATAACATAGGGTCGTGATTCGGGGGAAATAGGATAAAAGATTGAGGCAAACCCGTCACCCTGCGCTTAATGTGCAACACTGATTATAAGACGACTCAACTATGAGTCGCCTCCCCTTTTTAGGGCGGCAGAAAGGTAATTTCTTTTTGAACCTCCTGTAAGTCCAGGTGTACTTTGCAAATCAAATAATCCGCCTGTAAGGGGTAACTTGTCGTCAGTGAGTCGGAGTTGCACTTCAGATAAATAAACAAGCCAAACTGGATCCACACACAGATAAATAAATAGATATAAAAATAGGAACAAAAATTCAAAACCACCGTAAAAATAAATGCAATTATATTACAGGGTGGAATATGTCACAAATACATTGACAACTTACATTTTGTCCATCTTCATGCAATAAAATCAATTGAAATCCATAATGTTTGACATTTTAAATCCATTCATGAGTACCCTACCTCCTTTGTCAGTGGGGTACCCCGACGACGAAGGAGGTAGTAGTACTAATATTAGTATTAGTGCTCCAGAAACTCCAAAGCAGAACCAACAGTACCTGATCAATGTGTGAACACTCACTTAAATAGAGCCATATAATCGAATACACCTTCAGTTAGTCTTGATCACTAAGCTGTTTGATGCATTCAGTAAAGCATCACTAATGCCCGGATGATTAAGGCTCGGTCTGCAATAGGTTTTTGTTTTGCAACATTCGCAATATACCCGATCGGATTCCAAAATATGCACTTAATTCCATAACAGGAAGACTGGAAGTAAAATACCCGATTTAATAAATCCTTATCTAAAGGTCTAACCTATAGGACATAGACTATCCTAGAACAACCACTTTCGTGCACTTAACGTGAATTTTAACACCTTTGTTATAATATTGTGAGAATCTATTCAAATAACCTAGAGTGTGTTCAACTATATCTACTTCATTTAATCATCGTTAAAAAGAATTGTATATTAGTTCAGAATTACCGTTTTTCCGTGCGTGTGTAAGTTTACATATTTCCGAAAGTGGCGTCCATGGTTCGTGACACTGACTGAAAGTCACGTGGTATATGACCGGAACTTACCAGTTAGACCAAGATTTGGATATTATTAGTTTATAGCGTCTCCGTGTTTATAAAATAAAAAAAATAAAAAATTTAAAAATGAATCATTTGTTTCCGTTAATTCTATATGCAGTTTGTGCATTTACAGTACTGCTTGCTTTTTCTTTACCAAATAAATACATGACACAATAGACTGAGAGACAGGCAGACAGAGACAGAGCAAGAGAGAAATTTAAAAATAGACACTGGTGACTGGATACACATTTTATTATAATAGATTCATTGTCTTTTGATGTAGAATATATGTTCATTATGAAATAATATTGAAACGAAAATGTCCGTAGTGAATATACATTTCGAGTGTAAATTTTTCTTACGTTATATAAGAATGTATCGTTCATCTATAAATGGGCAGGACTTGAATCCTGGAATGAAGAAGAAGAAGAGAATCCTGGAATGAAGAAAAAGAAGAAGAAGAAGAAGAAGAATAACAAGAAGAAGAAGAAGAAGAAAGAGGAGGGGCAGTTTTAAACAAGATATACGATTAAGTTCAGAAGTGTAAGAGATTTCTCGAATGATAAAACCGGTATAAAGAGCAAGATCGACGGAGTTACCTCCCTTGTGGCTATGTAGTCGAAGTCTCTAAATCTACTGTCTCATCATCAGGTTCGAATTACACATAACTAATAAAATTCCTAAGAATATGAACGACAACATGTGATTCAGGTTGAACATATCTAGTTGATATTGATGGTACTTTAATGTTAGTCAGTAAATATTGAATGGAAATTGCCAGTCCCCACCACGAATGTAGATCACTCTGAAACTTGATTGTCACTCGTGCAGTTCACTCTGGTCTTCATTGTAAATAAGCTTAAATTTTGACCGGGTGCTAATCGCACTATTATGTTTTTCTCACGCCTCTTGTCTTCTGAACGCGTTGATCCCTCTTATCAGTACATGACGAATAATTACCCAACAAAGGGCCACTTTGAAGTGGTACAGGATGGTCGATCCACGAAGATAGATTACATTCTTGTACTTGCCGTCAAGAAAAGGAACGACTCATTGAAAAACTGGTTCAGAAAGGAATAAGTATGTTAGAAAGATGCATTGTTAACAATATGCAAGAGAGAGAGAGAGAGAGAGAGAGAGAGAGAGAGAGAGAGAGAGAGAGAGAAGCTATAGTTTAACACATAACATACATTTCTCTTCGCTTGTATCACTGATTTTCGAAACACTATCAAATACCCCACACACACCACCACAACCATCAACGATACCACACCCATCAACACCGTCACCCATGACCCCCTCCCCCACCGCAGCATCAGCATCAGTAAGGTGGAATAAACTATCTTAGGCTATTGAAGACATCCTTTCAATCAGAATATGAATGTTTCCCAATTAACAATATTAAAATTAGGTTTAAGTCTGGTTCCATACTGAAAGGTCAATGGATAAACAATTGTCATAGTTTAGCTAATATAATTAGTCATTATATGTTTGATTAAACGATGTTCAACAGATTTGCGAAACTGTTCTCTGCAATCTTTTGTGTAATCTCATTCCCACTGAACATACACGGCTTAATGTAAAGATTTAATAGCCCAGTAATGGGGGCATATCCTTCACATGTTAATATCTACATTTTCCGGCGAAGTCAATGATCGGATGGAGATGAGGCCCAATAAATGTTCACGTGTTATTTAGGATCATCTGTAACGGTCTTCAGAAGAAAATAAACGGGACCGATTTTATTCCTCTATTATTGAAGACAAATTGCATACATTTGCCATTTTGTCCCCACATAGTTAAAACTTTTGATGCTTTTTTTGGTTTTGTAATTAATTGCACTTCTATTTGCTTTTTTCTAGTTATGGTGTGCGATGAAAGTATATATCCTAAATTCTTGGATACAAATTCATATGCATCAACTTAAAATCGTATTGACTATTGACGGTATTGATGATATCGATCAGTAAATTCCCGATAGCATAACTTCCAAATCCACACATTTTGCGGTTATTATCTTTATTAAAATAAACTGGATAACGAACAGATTTACTGTGCACAAGATGTACTCATGCGAATATTTATTACATGGTATTTTGCTTATAAGAATATTATCTATAGTTTGAAATTTTAAATGACTACATATGTCCTTAACCATATTTAAAGATACTTGTAAGAGGTATTTATATGACTACCTAATCCAAAAATACATATACGAAAAATATTTCTCACTCCGATGTTCTAGTTCATATTGAATTGACCCCTAACGTTCCATGTTTTTAATCTAATAGTCAGTAAATATATGATAATTTCACCCACCTGCCAACCCCATAATCCATGAATGTAGATCACCTTGATCATGTTTATCACCCTTGTACTTTACTCTGATCTTGATAATCAATAACCTTAAATTACCATATAAGGTACTTCGAACTGTTCACTTAATCTCTGCTGACAAGTGACGTATCGCACAAGTTTGTTTACTCACGTATCTCTGTCTTCTGAACATGGTGATCAGATTAACCAGTACATATTAAATAAGTACACCCAACTAAGGGTCAGTTTGATGTGGTATATGTTGATAAATCCATGGAGCTAGATTATATTCTTGTTCTCAATAAAATGGACTTTTTCAGGACCTTTATTCAGATAAATTTCTTCAGAAAGGGATAAACCTGTTACAACGACGTAAGGTTAAAATTATATATATATATATATATATATATATATATATATATATATATATATATATATATATATAATGACAAAAAAATTGATAACGGCGCAAATACAAAACAAAGAGAGACAGAGAGAGAAACCAAATTTATAATTTCAACACATGATGCGCATAATGTTCTTCTCTTAGATTGCCTGATTCAATGATTTCGAGACCAAACGAACTACACACCCCTACCTCCACCACCTCGAAGCATCGGCATAAATGAGGTGGAATAACTTTCTTAGGCTATTCAAAATATCAATCGTTTTCAAGACATCTGAGAGTGTGTGTTTTTCCATTAACAATATCAGAATTATTTTCAGGTCTGGTTCCAAGTTCAAACTTAAATACAGAAATAATTGTCATAGTTTGATTAGCACAAATAGGTATCATATGTTTGATCAAACGCTGTTTAGAAAATCTCAGAAACTGCTTTCTGCGATTTTTATTTTCTAATGCCATGATGTATATGTGATTTAAAGAAAACAAGCATCGTTTGTAATGATCATTGGCGCCACATGGAAGGATCTAAATAACCACGTACAGTTAGCATATCATTCACTCCTCCATATATTCATTTTCCGGAGAAGTTTATTAACAAATAGACATCAGCCGGCTGTATTTATTAAATGCTTTATCACGTCTTCCGAAAGCTTCTTCATATACATGGCGACATTGTATTACCCTCGCCTTTCTCTTGTGCAACATTGTAACAAACAGTTAATGAGTTTGATGCCTTTAAGTTTTAATGGGTGATTTCCCCAAAGAAAAATATTTATAAAAAACTTTGATAACAACTAGAGTGAATGTTAGGTTAATACGGTTTAGGTAAACAAGTTATAAACGTCTGCGTCTCAATGCAAATAATTCGATACATGCTATAAAATAAAGAACAAAAAATATTGTATAATATGTCTATCTATCAATATATATATATATATATATATATATATATATATATAGAGAGAGAGAGAGAGAGAGAGAGAGAGAGAGAGAGATAATCATGACATGGCTAACTGATATATACTACAGACTACAATACATATAAAGAAAATATATTACGTTATAATAATGTTCTATTAAATGAGCATGATTAGGGTTCTTAATTAATTGTTTCAATTACTTTTATTTCGGTCAGGTGCTGGTCTTCTTTATTTCAAGATAGCATTGTGCACCCAAATGTCTTATCAAGCACATTTACTATGCAAAAGATTTATATCATTCGAAAATGTATTACACATTTTTGTGCTAATAAGTTTGCTATTCAAAATTTTACAATTCTAAATGAATAAATATGGCTTTAATCTTATTTCAAAAGTACTCTTGAAAGGTCTTAATATGTCGACGTAATCCCATTTAAATGTCAAATAAAAAAGAGAGACAAAACATATCATTTACTACGTATCATTACACACTGCGTATCATTACACACTGATTCAACAGTCTCATTCAGCATGTTACGGCAAACACTCGTTGATTACAAAATAGAACCGCCTTCTAAAATGTCTACCCAATATCATTTTAAAGGTTAGTGTCTTTGTGTAAGTTTGAGTTCACCAAGACCTTTTTATTTGCCCATATATTATTGTCGAATAAAATAGTTCCATAGGGTAAATATATATTGTCTCATGCTTTTTAAATGCCTTTTCTTTTCTGTAGCCACTGCCACAATATCTGCAAACTTGAATATCTTGCAAACAGTCTGTTATCTATTGTAATGAATGTTGCATTTTACAGACGAAAGATTTAAGTTCTTGGCGGCTTTAATAGTGTAGGATGGTACTATGATGCCGATTGAGACAAAAACAGTTTTGTAAAAATTTACATCAGCATGTATATTACTTTCTGCAACCTATCAAATACAGCCTTTCAAATTCATGGGAAATAGGTGTTTTTACCCATAACAGATCCAAATTGGTGAATCTCAAATCTGAGTCGTCTTCTAATTCTAATTTGTACCATAAAACCATTGAATCTAACTGGTCTAGTAATTTTAATTTTTATAAACTAATTCTCAAGAGCTTAGCTTGTCTAGAGATTTTTTAAAATTTATTATTTTTATTTTGAATGTTCTTGTATCCCCTATACGAGTTAGTGATCCACACAAATATGAGTGGTCTAGTGATTTTTGATTTTATTTTTAATGCTCTCGATGATAACAATAAAAGTAGTCATGTGAATTAAAATTTTTATTTAAAGATTTTTGTTATCCGAGACGGCGATACACAAAACTATGAGTGGTCCAGAAGTTTTTAAAATTTTGTGAAATAGTATCCCCATGTTTGATTGGTCTAGTTATTTTTAATTTGTGAAATAATACCATCGAGGCAGGCTGGTTTAATAATTTTTAGAGTAGTATAAACTTTGGAGTACTGGAATTTTAATTTCTCAATGTTTTAATTATTTATTCAATATGCATAGTTGTATTAAATTTGAATCTGGTCCAGAATCTTTAAGATAGTATACTTCTAACTCCGTCCGTTTCAATCAAGTTTCATTTTGATTTTCATTTCTTCAAGAGAAGTCTAAGTTTCAAAAGATTCACACTGGCCTTCATTTGATAAACATATGCGTTCCACGTGAAAGAAATACCTGGGAAAAATACGTTGAGTGACATGTGCCTCTTTTACAACATATTGAACCCATACAATGTGTTAGCCTAATGTACCGAAAATCTG